>VZTH01011478.1:0-87591 GCA_013397815.1 Aleadryas rufinucha
AAAAAAAAAACCAAACCAAAATTTATTGTTTCAGAGTGTATGTACTTTCAGGGAAATCAGATTACTTGTTGCATTGGTAAGTGAGCTCCTAATTTGACACACATACAAGACAATAAGAATGGAAAAAGAATAAAAGAAAAGGCTGAAAAAAAAAAGCAAAAGGGAAATGACCACAGGAGAAAATGAAAACAGGGTCCTTGTGAGATGGTGCTGGGCAATGTTCTGGAAGCAAGGACAGAAACAAAGAACTCAGAAAAGGGAACAAAGGAGTCCAGGAACGAGATCTGGAGCTGAAGTCATCTGTGTGACAGAATAACCATAACTGTAATAACACAAAATATAATTTCAACCCCTTTCCTTGCACCCTTCAAAGGTAAGTAGTTGTGAAAATCTTGAAACCGCATCTCTTGAGTATGCACCAACTCAAACACCGTTACGAGGCTTAGATTGATTTAGATTTGTCAGCAGTTACCTAATTATAAATGTAATGGATGTAAATATTAATAGTCAATATTTAGGTTAATAAGGTTAAGAAATCATAATCGGACAGACAGCAGTTGATTATAACATCTATTAAGAATAAACATATGCTTTCAAGAGTTAGGAATCTGAGATAAGTAATGGTAGAGAAGTTACCAGCATTACCTAAAGGAATATCTGTAGCATTCCTTTTCAGCACATGCACAGCTTCAAAGGGAGAATCAGACTAATTTTCATTAAAATACCCTTGCATGCTGGTTAAAAGCTTAAATCGGTTTGCTCCTTTGATTCCATCTGGGATTCAGCACTATACAAATCTGTTACAGAAAAACGCTTATGCCACAGACTAACCTTTCCAAAATTTCCAAGTGTGCTGGTATTTAAAGGAGAAGCAGCAAGAAGAAATTCTTGCTCACAGTAATGGTCCGATAAAGAAGCAGCTTTACTACTTCTACATCAAGTCTACATATTCTTAAAACTGCAAAATATTCGTAAGTTACACCCCTAAAATGAGTGCAATTTTTCAGACTAGTATTTACTAAAAAGGTATTATCTAAATGAAAAAGGCTGAATTCAATATTGAATTGAATTTTCTTTCCAAAACACTGTAAAAGTTGTATTGTCTGCATAGAACTCTATGCTAACTCAGTGCCTAAAGCACATAGGATTTTCCATACATAGATGTTTCTTCAGTGCATTAGCCAACATCTGCAGTTTCATGCAGCAGATGTGTCCCCATCTCCAAGGAATAACAGAGCAGCTACTGAATACTGGCATTTCACAGAAGGATAAGAATATGGAACAGAGTAACCCTTTTTGAAAGGTAGGGAATTCTTTGTAGATGAATCCTAGTAAATGAACCAGACAGTAACAAAAAAATCCTTGCAGCTCTGTAAAAAAGTTAAAAGGCTCTATTGGATCTTCAGTAATCACAAGTGATAAGATTCAGAGAAGTGAAAGAGAGAGGGGATAAGAGAAAAAACCTGTACGTTGCAAAAAATACAAAAGATTAATTTCATTCTGTATTGAGCTTCTAATTGTAAATTGATTCAACAGATAACTACAAGATGGTTTTCTTTTTGTTTTTCAAACTGATTCTCTTAGTTTAATCAACAACTACTTTCCTTATATTAAAATTTCAAACTATTACTGCAAGAACTGGAGATTTCACTGCAGAATTTTCTTCTTCTCTCTTGAAGGATGGCCATCCATAAACAAATGACCACCTCTTTGTCTCCTCCACTGACCTCCTGCATGAGTTTGGTGACCCCTGAGTCTTTTTTATGGTCATTGCTCTTTTACTCAGAGCATCCTGCATAGTATTATCTGAATCACCAGTAGATTAACTTTCAAGTCAATAACAAATCCTCAAACTTTTCTTATCCCTGCTTTATTTAAAATAATTAGAAAACCAATAATTTAGAAACACAACTGGAAATTGCTAGCCTTTTGTTATACTGACTTTTGCTGAAAAAGATTTCGAAAGCAACCTGTCCTCCATAAGAAGCAAACTGAGCACCAATATTCCATGCAATACTAACATGTTCCTAAGGGGAAAATGAAATGAAAAATAATAGCCTCTGCAATGTTCAGATTTCTTCCCTCAGTTTGTCTTCTGAATTACCACAACTTCTGTTTATAGAAACAGTCAATAACAATTTGTTTCTATGCTACCTAAATTATCTTCCTTTTACCAATAGCCTCAGTAGAGTTTCAGATAAGTGCAAGGGGTTTTTTTTAATTAAACATCTTTATGTAAAAATAATTACATCCTCTCAAAATTATCTTCCATATAATTTCCTTCCATAGAAAACCTAAACCTGTTCACCAACAGTGCTGATTAGGTACTTGCATTCAATCTTCTTTTTATCTTATCAGTTTTGTTTGTATTCAGCTTCACGCCTATTTAAGTTTAAAGATTATTCCAGTGCAGTAGCAGAATATTCAAATTCAATAAATACAGCGTCATGAGCTTTTCAGGAATTCAAATGACACTGGTATGTTATGCACAGAAACTAAGTTCAGTGTTTGGTACACAGAGCAGTGGATTCAACAGAAACCCCTTGCTGCTCAGAGACCACAGACAGTATCTGAAACAGAGCTGGATTTGCTGAGACCCTGGAAGATAAATTGCAACTGTACCTTCTGTGCTCTGCTGTTAATCAGTTCGGAGTGAAAATAATAAGTAACAGCAACTATGCCTACACCATGGTATGAGAAACATCAGGAAATCATGCCCACTCATTTCTCTTCCAAGCACTCAACAGCCCAGCCTGGCAGTAAGGTTTGCTTAACCATGAAGAAACCGTAGCAAGCAGCATGGCTCTCCTCCCAAATGAAGGGCTCAGGAACTTTAAGGACATGGCTAACAAGGCTTTGAAAAGCTTCCACGAATAAAGCTTTCTCTCTCTGGTTGAGAAAACAAGGGCTTAGGTTTCAAGATATAAACCATAGCCTAGCTGATATGAGGAAAAGTTTCAGCAGCCTCAGGAAGGTGATGATTTACAGAAATCGGGACGGGATCCAAGAGAGGGGACGGGGAGCATTCCAACGGCAAACTAGTTTAACTGGTTTCTGATGAGCAGGATTTAGAGAAAATGCATCGATTAAGTGCGTTGGGTTACTCCCAATGCAGCAAGAAAGTAGCTGCATTATGAAAGACTACCCAGGGTAACTCAAGCGTTCCTTTTCAGGGCACTGTGGGCTGTAGCACCGCAAGTACACGCACGTTGCCGTGAGGAGTGAGGGGCACGCTCCAGTGAGTCGGGCACTGGCACCTTGGCCTGGGTGTGGTTTAATGGATGGCTTAACCCCATCCAACTGCAGGCTGCTGCCAAAACCCATGAGCTCACCTTTCCTTCCCTCTCCTGCTCTGCTTCTCATCCACCAGCTGCAAGAAAGCCAGCTCACTGAATCCCATCAGCAACTACAGTCAATATAGGGAAGGGGCATGTGCAGTTTGGACCAAGGAGACTGGGAGGCTTCCCATTTTTTTGTAGCAGCTACTGTTAGGTTGGGGTGATTTTTAAACCATGTCCTATGTTACCCAACACCTCCATACTTGAATTTCCACAGTGTAAGCATGTATGAAACGACAGGCAAGTTTTCCCTGAACTGCTCTGAATCTTCTCAATAAAATGTACTGTCACAATGCAAAAATTACAGTTTAGAGAAGACAACTTTGATTAAAGTTGCACTCTATAGCACTAAGGAATAGTTAAGAAATAGAGGGAGGCAAATCAAAAAATCTGAACTGCAGTAAAAGGAGACTGGGGCTTTCAATGAATCACAGCCCAAACTCAAGGGCAGTGCTCTGCTGCAGCCTCTGCAGTGACTCTGCTCAGGCGCTGTCAGTCTGCTCCATGGAGCCAGCACCATCTCTTTCTTCTGAGCAGAGGAACTAATCAAAAAGTTCCTTAATTAAATTAATTCATAACTTTTGAGAACAGACATTTACATAGCAGTTAAATGTCTAGGTGCCTATGAAAGATCTATATGTCATGCACTCCTAAGACATCCCAGGAATATTTAAAGAAATATGAGTCAGAGAGCATCATCTTTCACTTGCAAAGCAATTTAAGTCTAATGATAAACTTAACACTATGCTAACATGTAAATGTATATTAGTGTGTGTCCAAGACGGAAAGATATGTAATAACTCTTCCCACAGAACTTCTGTGAGACTTCAGGAGGAGTGCAAACAGTAAGAGTCAAGCTGACTTGCCCTAAACCCACAGGAATCAATGACAGCTGGGATTACATTTCAGAGTCATTTGATTACCACCCAGTGCTTTGTACCTCTCTTTCCAAGACAAAATGTATTTGTAATTAATTTTGCATGTATCAGCATAGATAGTAAACTCACCTAAAGACTGATATTTCAAGCAGGAATATTTTCTTTGGAAAACACATCATTGTTTGAAATCCAAAATTATTTTTAAACAAAAATGCAAATTATAAAATATTTTAAATATTTTTAAACTTCTGTGTCAAAGTCTCTTAATAATCTGAAATGCCAATCAAATTAGCCTCTAGATTCCTGACCATGCAATACTATGGGGATTTCTTTCAGTAGATTTTATTTTACATAGCTAATAACTTTGCCAGGCCTTCATAGCTAATAACTTTGCCAGGTCTTCATCATTCCATAGTACATCTTCCATGCTAGCTGTCTCAGTTTAAGCACATATATTCACACCAATGCACAATGTCCATAAAAACTGTCAGTGAAAGAAAAATCACTATTTATAAGAAAAGAATCACAGATTAATCCAGTTTTAGGCACAATGAACTCTTATTTCTCGTAGAAGCTCTACTAAATCAATACTCTGGAGAAGAATCTAAAAATCTGGGAAGGAGAGAACACTTTTTTTTTTTTTTTTTTTTGCTAAGGTAGAATTTTTCCATTCCTGAAAGCTAAAAGCTCTTAGAAATAAATGCAGTTTGCACATTCTCTGCAACTTAATTTCCTGAGGATTACACACTGGACATGCTCTAACTGAGGCCAAGAATAGGCTTCTCTGTATTCACAGTTTTCACTGCTCAGACCAAAGTTGAGTTTCTTCCACAGTTCCAGCAGGGAATTTTTCCACAGCCCTCTCCTTCAGACTATCATCCCCTCTCCTGGCACCAAACAGGTAAGGATGGAAGAGAGGACAAGGACCAGCTACAAGGAAGAGCAATTTGGGAGATGAAGCCTGAAAAGAAAGACTATTGCTGGAAAGGAAGGCTGATGTTAAACCAGTGGAAAATTGGCAACTGAGTAAAAGACCAGAAGTTTGAGCTGGAAGCAGAGCACGTAGGGAAAGGCTAGAAACCAGTCAGAGAGCAAAACAGTAGGAAGACAACAGGATATGTTAGGGGGATGGTTGGGGAGAACCACTCAGGCAGACTGAGACTGGGGTGCAATATAAGAGTCAAGGACCAGAGAGAGAGTTGGAATTTTCTGAGTAGGAGCTGGTGCAAAACAAAACTTACCTCTGATCTCTGACCCTCAAAATGCAAGATTCACTAAGAAAATGTACAGCTGGAAAACACCGAGGGAAATCACAGGACAACTTGGGAGAAAGAAATGAGAACAGGAGCTGATTAGGCAATGACAGGGAAAATAGAAGTGGAAAATGACAACAGAAGAAACCAACTAAAGACAATATGGTATTGCAACATAAAAAATCACAAGCAGTTGAGCACAGAAGGGCACTGACTGCACAAAGACATGAAGTACACTCATATAAACACAACATCCTGGTAAACAGGGCCCATTTCTCTTCCCCATCCTTTAACTTTTTTCCTAATTCAATTTTTAAGACTACCAAGGTGGTCAGCTTAAAGGTAGTCAGCTTAAAAATACTGTAATTGTTCCACTGTTCTATATAATTTTACAGACTCAGGTTTGGTAGCTGCTCTACAGGTGAATAGGGCTGCAATGGAAGATTTAGGTGCAACATAAGAGATGGAGGTAATTAAGCTCCTGAACTGGATCCATTTCACAGATTATTCCCAGCAAGACAAACCCAAATCAATTCTGAGTTTAGGACCAGAAGAAGATGCAGAATCAGACAAATAACTTCTAGTGGACAAGTTCACAAAGGCAAAGCAGGAGCTAAAGCTTGAATCATCGTATCACTTTCCCTAAAGTCCCCTTGTTACATTCTGCTCTTCAACTGAAAAATTTTTGGTCTTTCAATTTCTTTGCTGTCAGCAAACATGTGCAAAACTCACTGGGCAAAAAACACTGCATGCTGTGATATTAATGGTCTACACTGAATTCAGTGACATCTTAGTGCAGTAATTTGCTTTATTATTCCAAAGGGGAAAGATAAGGTTTTCAACCTTGACTGTCTTACATAGATGAAAACATCAAATTATATGGAATAATCTGTTTAGAAATGTTAATTTGCTCCAAAACCCAAAAGATTAACATCTAGAACCTTGTGGTACAAAACCATGCTACCCACCTACCCACCACCCCTATGAACCATCTTCCACCAAGTGAATAGTTTTAAGGTTGTGAAGTCAAGCAAAGTTTGAAGATCCCAAAAATAAGGTGTTCCAGTGACCTGATCTGCCCCACTGTGCATATGCATGATAAAGTCTTTAGAGAAAATATGCTGCACTATACTGCTGTGGGACCTCTTATTCATTCAGTGCAGAGAACTGAACTGCTGGAAAGGCAGGAATAGTGGCAGGAAAAAAGGCTGCTGCTGCCTCTGCCATCCCTGCACTGCTTTATTGTAAACTGCAAAAGGTGTGGGATGGAGGAGGCTGCAAGGACAGATAGTCCAATCCTGTGGTTAGATAAGCTGAATAATGCCTTGGAGAACTGGACTTTACTTGCATGTCTTCTGGAGTTTCTCTGTGATGTAAAGAAAGTCATTTAACCCCAACATTCAGCAACAAACATTTGTCTGAGCGAGCGCCTGACTTGTGATTCAGTCTCATTTGTATTAATAGTGAACACTCATGGGTGTAACTGGAAGTTGTGCTTGGGAAAGATTAACTGTACGGTATCCTAAACCACTAAGACAATGCAGTCCTCGATGATTCAGTCTGCACCTTCCATAAAAGTGGGGCTTTTTGGTGTTATTCTCTCTGTGCCTCAACTCACGCTTTATCTCCTAGAAAGTGGAGATTACACCAACTTTTTGCCTCACAAGGATGTTGTGAAATGTAATTACATCCTTGTGAGGCACTCAGATACAATCACAATGAGCACCAGAAGAAAAAAATTAGCTAATTAATTCAAAATAGTTTGAAAAATGTGCTGAGAACAAGGCGTAGCTCTGCAACTGAACAAAGAAGTGGAAAGAAAATACTGAATAGTGACTCACTGAGTCGACACAGTCCATTCTGTGAACCGGCAAGGAAGCCTACAGAAATACAATCCTTAATCATGTACTTAATGACTGTACCCAACAGAATGTGAAAACTGGATTCAGGTTGTGCTATTTGTGAGTTTTTGAATACTTGAGTATGTAACATTTATTTTCAAATAGGAGCGTTCTATATACAATAACAGAGCTGGTAGATGCATTTAATTCAAACAAGTAGGAACAATCCTCTCATCACCATTTAATGAAACATTTACCTCTTAAGGGTATCAGCTGTAGAGGAGGGAGGATGGAGAGCACATACTTTCAAAATTACAGCTCCATGGCAGAAAACTATTCTTCCTAAACCTCTCAGCTGTCTAAAAATCCAACTGACTCCAGCTTTCACTGTAAAAATTTAATGAACTAAGCTGAAAGCTTCTGTCAGGTCCACAGAAATAGATGTGCAAGTCCTATTATCAAAGGAAAAAGCAGCATCATTGAGAATTCCGAAAAGCTGCAGGCATCATTCGGTGCAGTGAGCCAGATCAGCTCAGTAAAACATTGGAACCACTCAAATACCATCCAAATCGACTGTTTACTATACTTCTTAATGTGGCCATCCACACTGAAAGTTGTTTTGATTAATTTGTCAAGTAAAGGGGTTTTTACTTGAAAAAATAAATGCAGAAGTGATACCCAAAAGCAAAATTTATTCTTGGGTTCTGTAAATATTGAATGCTATTGCAATAAATTATAGTGTAAATGTGATATGAAAATATTCCAAATATTTAAGTTACCAAAAAACCCAAATTACTAAAAAACCGTTAATAGACTGTTACACAAGCACAGGCTAATTGTAGCCTTCTCAAAAAGCAATCAATTTTTGAAGCAGTTTGCAGCAATGTTAAATGTTCATCTTTTTGTGTTTAAATGTAAATGGAAGGTACTCAGCTAAACCTATACGTGGTACTTTGAAAATGCGTGGTTTGTTATTCTCTTAAGCATTTCTTACTACTTCTATCAATTTTTTTAGAAAAACAAAACTATTTCTGTACTGTACAAAATCTCTGTTTCTAAAATGCAAAGACTTAGATCTGTAACAAAAAGCAAGCAGGCAGAAAGGGATCTATTAAGATTACATATCCTTCGTATTAACATCTGTTTTAACACATATTGGAGGGAAAAACACTTTTAATGTCCTGTTTGTGTTTGTTAATGGCCATCTTTGATTTCCCTGGATTATAGTAAAGAGTCCTTAAAATATAAGTAATCAATAAAACCTATGCCCACTGTCATAAGCATGAAACACAACATATTCCTATCCTAAATTATTTAAACAGGACTGTTTAAAATTTATGACATTACCCTGGGAAAAGGCACACAAAGGATGAGTCATATTTTTTAGAATTTTCATGTGTTATGCAGCAATGATTACTTGCAGAGTGGCTGACGAAATATTTGGAAAGGGAAAAAGTAATCTTTCCAAATCAAGTTATATAACTTTGATTTACATAAATGTAATCCATTCAGTAGTCCAAGCAGAAAAGTAATATTTATGGCCCAAACACAAAAACCTAGAGCTTTAGTTGTAATTCTTACTAGGAAAGCAAAATAGAACTGGGAAGATGAAGGAGGGAAGAGAAGAAATCCATCATTGTGGAGGTACGAGGTGTTTACTGTCCTGCCTTTTCTGTCTCTGGAGGTAAGAAAACTCAATACAACTTAAATTGCATAGAAATTCCACTGCAAATTAATAAGATGATTCCACGCAGGAAGCCTTAAATTCATGATGCCTTTAACAGAGCCTACTTTATGTCAACCCTGCCTATTTTTGGTCCTGAGCTGACCACTTATATAAGGAAACGCTAGAAGACATGGAGATGTGGCAGCTTTCCATCAGCAGACCGGCTCTACTTGCTATTCCCAAAGGACTGCTTTGACCCTTGGTGTCACTGGAAAGCCTCTGCAGCACATGCAGCTCTTCTTATCAACTGCCCCTATGTGTATCTCCTTGGGTACACGTGTGCCACAAGCATACGTGCATGGGCATGCTCATGAGAGAAGGATGAGATTTAGAAAAAGGTTAAATTTATCTCTATTTCATCTGAAAACAATCTTTAGAGATGCCCACTAGATCTTCAGAGCTAAAGCATCTGAAACTCTCTAAGTATATTTAACTTCTGCACTGCTGAAAAACATTTTCAGTGCCATCTCAGAAGTTCACTTAGGAATTGTGTATTTTCAAAAGTCAAGTAAAGCAAATTAGCACATAGAGTTGCATAATAAAAACTATTCTGAAAGGAATAGATTTTATCTAGCAGAAATAATTATGACAGCAAAGGCTAAATTCTCTAAACGAACTTAGTTTAGTCCTTTTCTGCACACACGCTACGCAGCACTCTGAATCACAGAGCTACAGCCATATTTTCCAGGCTGTTGCTGGTCTTTTTGCCAAAGAGCTGGGCCATTACCTATCCAGCTGGACAGTCCAACAGCTCTGAAATCCTTACCGCCCCAAAAGAAGGGCACTTGTGCTTGAGATCCTTACTGTCATCTGCCACCCTCTGGATCTAAACAAAGTGTCTTCCTCACTGAGGCTGTCTGTCCCATTACTGGCAAAACTACAAACAAATTTTCTTGCTTTCATTCAAGGTGTGCACAGCTGAGAACTCCTGATCCACTCTCAGGAGTGCAATGTGCTTAAGCTGGACAGGCTTTCCTAAGAATCAGTTGTTATGGACTACGTCCAAAGTGTAACAAACATGTTCTGAAAATGACCACCTTCTGCGTTTGTTAATGAATTACAAATTAAGAGAAATTGAGTGAAGTTTTATAGGAACGGCCAAAGACCAGCTCGATGCCAAGTTTCAAGTACTTTTTCAAAAGCCCAGGGAAACTGGAACACTACAAAGGAAAGGTGATAAAAATACAATATATGCTAAACAGAGTATTCTCCCTGCAATTTGTTTCACAGGAAAAAGATGAGTCATAAACAAACACACACATAGAACACAGACATTATAGCCTGAGAGGAAGTAACACGGCATAAAGTAGCTTGGCCAAACTGATAGTTAATGCTACTAAGGTCATCTTGTCACATACAACCTACTACCAAAGCCTCCTTACAAGGCAAAGCAATGCAAACATCACTTGGGTGAAACCTTCAGAGTTTACAAGTCAATTTTTTTGGAGGGTGGCTTACAGCACAGTCCAAAACAAATGCCGTATTACAACAGTCAACACAGCAATAGCAATAGTAACATACATACTGGTTTTAATCCTGTATCTCTGTTACATACCACACACAAATGTTTTGACTTCACAAAATGGTATTCTTAACAGCACCGACAAGTGGCCTATGTAAAATTTACCTGCAAAGTGCTGTTGACTTATGATAAATTACTTCTTTCACACGACATCTTCAGTGATTAATAACAAACACAACTCAACACTACTGCAAGTTTTTATCTGATGCAATGCAGGACACAAACAATATTGTAGCAACTAACCACAGGCAGTCCAACACTCATTCTCCCCATCCCCAAGCTAGATAAACATTTTGTACAATTGCTTCTGCTAAATGAAAGCTAAAAAAAAAAAAAAAAAAAAAAGCAGTCATTTATAAACCGGTTTACTTATTTCAAGCATGCAGAAAGTTCCAAACTTTGAAAATGCATATATTTTGAGACAGCAGTAGCAATACAGACAAGGCTCTTACAACAACACACAAAGCAAGCAAATGGCGACACACAGAATACTGTAAATGACTGAGCCTTAACCAGAATGGGTCCTGAAGTCAACCAAATCTGGAGGGGCAATGTAAGCCACTGGAATTATTTTTTCATGATATTTATGTCAAATTATGCTAATTATTATGCCTACCTATAAATGAAAATCAAGAGCCAAAAGGAAATGGCCAGGAAACAATGACTTCTTTTCAAAAAAATATATAATTGCATATGTAAAATACAAAAAAATCAGTAAAACAATTTTTTTTCAAGTCTGCAGTTTGGTTAAAGAGCAAAAATAAATCATAAATTATGTGGAGTAACTGAAGATTAAGCATTCAATTAAAATTATATTATATTTTTCTTGTGTCAGTAATTCAGAGTCAAACAAGGTGTTATACTAAAGAGATATTTGGACACATCAACAAATCATTCTGTGTAATCACTAGGATAAAATAGTATGAAAATCCCATTGCATGGAAGAAAGGCAGGGGCGGTGGGGAACGCCAACACCTACAGATGGCTGAGATTTCCTTGGGTTCTCTGACTCTCATCCACCTCCCCACATACATGAATCAAAAGCGAGGTTTTCAACTATTTTACCACTGAATCACTGTAGGTTTTACAAGGAAGAATTCACATCTTGTTAGCATTCAGTGGAACTTCAGGAAACTGTATCTTCATTATGAAGAAAACTTTACCCAGACAATCTGAATGCCAGTTAGGAGCAACCATCACTACACACAGGTTGACGCCAAGGAGAACGCTTTTGGTTTTAGCCAAGATAAAACACAGAAACATGGGTCACAGAATGACTGAAATTTAGTACTGTGTTATACAGTCTGTTAACAGACATTAACTACTGTAAACAGCAACTTTTTTTTTTTTTTTAATAATCTAAGACACAGACAGTAAGATTTCTCAAATGATTTAAGACCTGGATATTTAAAACAGAATAATGGCCTTACTTGTTAGGAATACACACTGAGAAGCTATATTTAATGTATTTTAATGCTAAAACTGTTCTTTTTAGAGGCTACTTTATATTTTCATATGCAAAATGGAAAAGTAATCAACATCTTAGGAAAACAACATTTTATCATCTTCTTGAGTAACCTTTTTAATATTTCACTGAAGTTAAAATTGACATGGAAGCATCCTAAAGCACTTAAAAATAAAACATAAGAAATTTTAAATGACAGCTTAGCAAGGCAGCCTGGGTATCACAATTCCTTGTTTCTTTCTCCCACTCAGAAACAATTCTCATTTAAGTATAAGGAACTTAATGGCTTTGACTATTGGAAATGCAGTGAGCACAAGTTTGCCCAAAGAAGGCAGTATGCAAGCTCAAGTTTATGCATTTTCATTGAGGGGGGGTGGGGGGTGGAATCCCAAGTCAGAAAATGTGTAGAAATATAAATGAAAGAAATTAATTTAAGCCAGTGAGGTGGAAAATGTTAGAAAACAGGGGTATGACAAGTACAATTAGCTACAAGCAATCTTTCCTGGTCTTGGAATATTCTCTCTTACCATTTTTACCTGATAAGAATTCTGATCTAAGGCAAGCATTCCACAGGAGTCAAAAGCTCACAGGGTGAAGCAGGAACAAAAACGCAGGATAATTAGGTAGCAGAGATGAAATTATAGACTGATCGTTAGACAATTACTTGGATAGATGAAATTACTCAAGATGCTATCACAATTATCACAAAGTTATCACAGTTACAGTTTTTTATTCTAATCCTAAACATAAATCCATTAGATGTTTGGAATTAAATTACTCCTACAGCCTGTTTATTGCAGTTATCTTAGTAAAAGGACATGAACATACGGCAGAAATTTGTCCTTGCCTAAAATTACTCTGCTTGTACTCTACATTATAAACATGCAGACAGGGAATGGCATTGCAAGATGTAGTGAAGGGAGTAGGAGAATAAGAATGAGGGTGAAGGAAGGAAGGGCTTCCTACCATCCCTTTCACACATGCTAGCACACTATCATTTGCTGGAACAGTAAAAATTCATAGCACTTCATGGTCCAGAAGGACCAGCCACAGCTGTGGTGCATGTACCCAACATTAGGAATACATGGGAAAAAACTAGGAACAGGCAGGGAGAAGTGAGAAGTCTGACTCAGAAAGACAACCTGATACTGTAAAGCAGATGTGGAGTGAGAAAGAAATGCAAATCCACCAACATAGAGAGGTATAATATATAATCAGCACCACATTGCACTGAGAGAGCAATACAATGGCACTGAAAGAGGAAACACTTCTCTAGTGAAAGGAAATAAACATCATCTCATTAGTAAAGAAAGGAGCAAGCTCCATGGACACTCAACAGGTGTTTCCCCCTTTCCCAAGCTCCCCAAAAGTCAAAAGAAACAAAACTGAGAACACAGCAAATGAGAAGCATGAGATCTCTGAACTAGAGGTGCTGCTTGCAGAAAAGAATAAAACTCTTCCACTAACAAGTGACACAAAGTCAAACAATGAAACATGGAAGAACACCCACTATAAGGGGACAGTGTATTTTATTTCTTTACTTATTTGCATCCTTCCCCTTCCAACGTCAAGAACATAAGGGAGACTTTGCTCGATGCAGAGTCCTATTTTTGCAACTTGCCTGCCAGTTCAGAAATGACTATAAGCTTTCCAAGACTGGAAATTTCTCTAGTTCTAGTCCTCAAAATAAAAATACCATGTCAGTAGAAACCCTGGAAGTCACATCTTCACCTAGCATCAAAAGAAAACATTCTAAAGTCTCTAGAGCATTTTGGTGGCCAGTGTTACGAGTACCTATAATTCCAAACCATTGCAAGACAACAAGCCATATGGGAATTATTTTCTGAACTATTAAAAACTTGTTCATTTGTATGATACATAAGAACAGAAACAAGACATAGAAATTAATTCCTTACCACTGGAAACCAGAATTCTGATTTTCAACTGAAAGGATAAGATCATACATTTCCAAATTACAAGACAAGGGCAGATAATTTAGCGCTGTTTCCCATTTCTGAGAAGCAGAACAAATAAAATCCTTATTTATTTATTAAAGCCAGCATCTTGATTCTCGTAAACTCAGAGAAGTGAGTATCGCCTTGAAGCATTTCCAGCTACACAAAAACAGATCAATGTCCTTGAACTAAGAAACACAGCAGAAAGCCAAGGACTGTACAGGAACAAAGGCCACTTATCCAGGCACCATCATTTTCAGTACACACAAAAATTCCCAGAACGCTTACACTACTCTCAAGAAAACAACTGCAAAAGTATTGGGGAACTCCACATTGCCAACATCTGTTTTCACTGTTCTATATTTTTCCTCAGTTTGTAAATTAAAGACTTGCTTCCTTGACTTTTCCTACCTGAAACCTGTTAAAGTTATCCTGGGCACTGACAGTCAAGATTATTATATCACAAAATTTAACTACCACTCTTTAATGTCCACTAGCTCCTCAACCACACTTACATGCTTCCAGTCTTCAGTTTTCAGTAAGTACCTACCCTTGTGGTACCTGATTTACTCAGAAGACCAACAAGGAGGTGTGAGGCTTACCTCATTGAGAGTCTGCTGATGCAGACCAGTGTCCCACGCTTGCATGCAGAGGTTTGTGGGAGTGGAGAAAGAAGCAAATTTGGGAAAAAAGTGGTGACAGGAGAGGAAGAAATAGTCTCCTTCCTATTGCTTTTGTTCATTCTGTTATTGAGGCCCTCTGAGATGGGGGGCACCAGAGGAATTACGTTTCCTTTGTTCTCTCTTTTTCCTTGATGCTGTCCTTCATTTCCTTTTCTTGCTGTAAAGGTTAGAGGAAGGGGAAAGCATTGTTACAGGCAATAAGGAGCCAGAGGTCTGAGGTAGCTCTGGATCCATTCACAACAGGCAGGAGACTAAGAATTATGAAGAAATATCATCTGGGACTGATATTTTCCATGTATTCCAGTTATGAACGTTGATCATAACTACAGAGGAAACAGCTGCTACCAGGACAGACAGAAGAATCAATTTTGTTTTCATTTGGGGCTTTTTATTTGAAACTAATCGCAAGATCAGAACAACAGCATTTATAAAAGGGACCCAGAATAACACAATCTTCTGTTGACTTCAAGTCACATGTTACTTACATATAGAAACTATTTTATTTCAGTAGCTTATAGTCATAGTGATATTGATCAAAGGCACCTGCAACTGTCTTGGTTGCACATGCACTGTAGTAATTATGCATGCAAATGAGCAAAGTAGATATTTATGTGGTTGATCAGCAGTATAATTACTATAACTGAATACACAATCATGGTAACTGTACACACAAATTACACATGCATGCAGTTTTAAAAACCAAGTGTTGCATTCATTGTCTCTATTTTGATAACATCCTATGGAAACACTTCTCCACTGGAAACAATTAAAAAGTATTAAGTTTTAAAAAGATGTACATTTAATCAACTGTCTACTGAACATTAAAAAAATATAACAATCCAGTAATTTTGTTGTCCAAGCTGACATATCAGCAAAATGTCACTACTGTCATAAGATTTAAGAACTTGAAAGAATAAAACATTTAAACATAGCCTCTTATTTCTCCTTCTTATATGCATTTATTAACCTGCAACTTCATTAAGATATTACAGGTGATTATTTGAAAAAACAATGCATATGATCAAAATTTTAAACAAGAGATGAGCTACATTTCCATTAGCTCATTATAACTCCAGAGATAAGTGGAAATATTTTTAAAGTTTGGATTTTTATCAGTCTAAACACTTAAACGTACAGGATTTGATTATACTTTAGACCAGAAGAGTTGGTGCATTCAAACCCGTACACAGTATTTTTCTAAGGTTCTTAAACAACATACGCTTTCATGTCTCAAGCCCAGATTTTGATCCATCCATATTAACATAAGATTTTGCATTTATTATTAAGTATTTCAAAGAATATGACAGAAGTAATAAAATATTTAGATATTGCTGTATTCTGGCAGATCACGGCGTAGTCGTATTGCCTTCAGCTTCTCTACTTTGATTTTTGTTCGCAACAGTTCTTCTTCCAGTTGCTGCTTTCTTTTCAAACCATCCCTTTTTTCTTGGACATAAAGACCAATTTTTCTTTGGTTTTCTAATATTATTTGATGCTCTTCTTTCAGCATTTGTAACATCTGTGGGTCATAACCACACACTGGTCTAAAGCGTTCTCCAACCTCAAGCCTAAAAAACTCATCTCTTCTTGGTACAGGGGAAGGAGACATCATCACTCGCATATCAACTGAAGACACTGATGTTGAAGGAGACCTTTCCATAATATGAACCAGCTGGTGTTCTTCCTCTTGTTCTAAGTTCTCATTTTGCTGTGAGTCTATAATCAAAGAAGGAGGAGGTTTGACATCCTCTTCTGACTGCAAGTCCATCATGACTGTTGCAGGATGGTGATCCAACATTGCCTGTGGTGAACTGGTACCAGCAATTGTTTCTTTATCGATACTAGCACTAGAACACACAAAATCATATTTAAATAATCCATTAAAAACTATTTTAAAAGCCATAGCTGTAAGCAACCAAAGCTTCATTTGAATACTACTCTGCTATCTATGCCTGGGACTCTATTTCATTACCTGAACACCCCTTGTGCCCCTCTTTCTTTCCACCACAGACACAGCCCTGTCTTACTCAGATTTTATTGCTCTAAAGGCAGTACAGCCAACAGAGAACTCATCTGGTAGGCCCCTTTGACACTGAAGAAGCAAGAAGGGCTATTAGTGACAAATGAAAATATTAAAAAAAAAGTAGCACCAAGTCTTGCAAGTAACAGAGGACAGAGTTTACATAATATAAAAGGTGATTTTAAAAGGACATTAATTTAGATGGAGTGATTATGGCAGAAACATTTCCATATCCTAAATTTGTTAATCTCCCCCTGTTTTAATGTGCTCCCTGTTTCTGATTCATGCACCCAAGTATTTGGGGTTTTTTTCAACATAAAATAATCACTAAATAAAATTACACAAAGAGCCTTGGGAAAAGAAACCAGAGCCCAAAAGACAACCCTTGCCAGTAGATTCGGGAACCAAGCTAATCCTTGCTCCTTCTCTTTGAATTGTCGATCTTAATATTTCTTCCGAAGCTTCAAGACACAGAAATGTTTCCATTAAGAACAGCCTATAGTTCTGTGCATTTCTTTTTGAAAGAACAACACCCACTTGACTCATTTGTCTCTCTGTAAATCCCTGAGTCAGCAGCATCTCAAATCATGATTTGACATTGCATTGGCTTTGATGATAATAATGGCTCAAGCTGTTCCTGACACTTGTCTACCATCAGTTGTGTTTGAAACCCTACACTTCTGCACATCACTCCTTTATTCAGGTAATGCTTTTTTAAGCCAGATCTTGATCTATTACTTCTTGATCTATTACCGTACAGATCTACAAAGAATACTTGCAGCATGACTGGGAAGGCAGTATAGAGTTACACAGGAACAGGAATATATTAACTTGAGATTGACAGCCAAGTCAGTGCACCTTCATGGCCAGGACTGTCTAAAACAGAGACTATAATTGGTGGCTGCAGACTTAAGACACTTCCGAACCCTTCAAAGTCTACTGCCAGCAGCTGAAGGCAGCAAGTAGATCCATGATTAATGTAACATTCACAGATGCTCCCCAACCCTGGAGGACTTGAGTTGTTGTCTTAAATCTGGGGGTGAGCAACAGAGTTTTTCTACATCCTAAAATGCCTTCAGAGCCCTACAAGCCACACACTGAGAAACTATCTGATTATTAAAACGCCATCCTGGTTAGTAAGAGACGTGGGTTCAAATTCCCAGAAGCAAAGAAGAAATGTAATTTGTACACCCTGTTCTCATGTAAATGTACTAACTCCTTAATGAAAAGGTGGCATGATCATAATTTCTGGATGTCCCATGGTCTTCAAAACTCTTGGTTTAAAAGAAATAAGCAATCACAGTCGCAATTTCTGAAGGACCCTGACCTAGCCTGCCATCCTCTAACATGAAAATGCATTTTCTATAATAAAAGCATGAAAGCTTCTCAATACTCAATAGCTGTAAAAATGTTCATCAGGGTCAGAGCAATATCTTTTCCAAAAATAAAGCCTGTCAACCACACAAACTATTTAAACTAAAGATTCTTTAAAAAAACACCATCCATCTGAAGTAAGTACTGAAAACTGACCTTTCATTAATCCCCTGAAGAAAACACCAAGATAATCTTAATTCTATTGACTGTTACCTGAGCTGCCTATGGAGTATCTATTATATCACCTTACTCCTTTCTACCTCATGCCACAAAGCTTCATTTTTTCCTATATGCTTCTTTCTCACATTGTTTTAGTCCTCTCAGCATCGGAAGCATTATCCTGCACACAAATTTTCACTTGTTTTCCCCAGTGCTGAGCGTAATTCTGGGTTTCCCCCCTCTTCATAACCACAGCTTCTAATAAAGCTTCTCTCCTTCTTATTTGCTGGCTTCTGGCCAGCTTCTAGCCTGAGAAAAGTAGAAACAACCAGCAGGAGAAGCAGGTCATTCTGACAAAAGGAAATGGAGAGAGAGCAGAAAGAGAAAGTGGGAGAGGTTAAATAGAAGAAAGATTTTGTCTAGCATAGACTAGAGCCTCCAAACAGTGAAAAAAAATCCAGCTCTTAATAGCGTAATCCACACAGAACTAGAAAAATTACCAGATCTCCAGGTAACTCTGATGAGGCTTGTTTTTTTTTCCTCAGTCAGCCTCTTAAGAGGAAAACAATTAGACAGCAAAGAGAGAAAGAAGGAATTGAGAAACAAAAGAGCTGCCTGTATGGTGGTTACTAATGTTGTTTCTGACAACTTGACTGAAAGAAAGACAAACAACAGTTACCACAATTGGGGCATGGTGTTTATAACCCTGCAGGCACCCATGATTCACCAGGTTTTGTTTAATCACAGCAAGCTAGAAATTGCTTAAAGGTGCGATTAAGAATTTGGGCTCGTTATAAGCCGTCCCTTCTCCAAAACCTAAGTCATATCCTGGTGAGTTAAAACCCAACACTGGGTTTATAAAGTTAGGGTAAAATGCAACTCAGAGAACTATCAAGTAATTATGTATTTGGGCAGGGAAAAAAATAATCTTTTAAATTATATTCTTTTCCTTCAGCCCACAGTGTAGTGGCTGTTCCTAGGAACAACCATTTTGGGTAAGCAGTAATCAAGTCAGTGTTCCCAGACCCATAAAAAACTGCAAAAAATGTTTAAATTACAGGAGACAAACTATGGAGATCATTAGCTCTTAATCATTCACTAAAAGCATCAGTGCTTTTTATAAGCCGATCTACAAACTAAAGTTCTCACACTATTTTTTTTTCCCCTCCTTACAAAAGTTGGTAGTCAAGACACTGCAACCTTTATTAGCGCAATTAAAAGCCTCATTTTGTTCCAGAGAATTCTTTGGAATGGTTCCTCCAGGGGCATTCACCAGGAGCAGCAGCACAGCCCAGTTGCTTTAGACTTCTTTACGCAAAGGACCCACAACAGAATATTTTTAGAGCATCTGGCATGTTGGGATTTAGACAATTGTTACCATTCAGTTCAACCAGTGGCACCATGAATCCAATTCAGCAAGCGTGCGCATGCCAGCTTTTCTTAGAGTGTTACGCTGCTGCACTCACTATCAGTATATCTGATTAAAATACGGAAAGTTCGCTTCCCATTAATCTGCTTGGGAAAATAAGAAAAATCAGAGCTTTCTCAAGGTTGCTGGGGAGTTACTTGACTTCCCTCCCCCACTCCCTAACTTAGTTTTTGTATCTGGAGGAACCAAAACCTGACCCAGGCATTTTTTGATCCCTCAAGGACCAATACAGAACCAGCAGAGTGTTGCAAGTCAGATATGAGGGGCATTAGCCAGCTGTGGGAGAAAGCCTGCACAGTGCCTGCCTGTATTATGTCTGGCTCAAATCTAGACAGTGTGTCTCACTTTACTGAGCAGTAAAAAAAAGAAACCTTAAAAAAAAAATAAAACTTCTAGTGCTGTACCTCTCAGTTTCTCTCTGTATTTAAACTACCTCACGTACGACACAGAACTGCTTGGAGTTTAGACTGCAATTAGCTTTGCTCCAGCTTCAGGGAACCACCGTCAATGCAAGAAAAGTATAATTTAAAAAAACATTTGCAGTCACAAAGGCACTGCAGTGTGGAGAATCAATTTTTTTTCTTTAAAGGGTTGGGATTAGCTAAAACATAACATGCAAACACCAAAGTAAATGAGAGAAAAAAGGTGAATAAGGTTTCTTAGCTCTGTGAACTAACTTTATTAAAAATCCTACATAAACTGGTAACAGTTTCATATGTTGCAAAATGACTGCAGTATTACCTTAAATGGAGGAGAATAGCCATCACTTTGCCAGTGTTTGAATAATCTGCCTATTAAAAGGTAGGGGAGGGGTAGAGGTTGGAGCTACTATTTCTCCTTGATTCTCTCTTAACCCTCACTTTCCAGAGTATGACAAAGACTCTGAAACAATCTTTGAAAGAGCTGAAAAAAATTAATGCAATGCTAAGTCACCATAAAGCTTCTCATAAAACAAAAGCAGTATTATTTTTGTCATTGTTTCCCATTTGGGAATTTCTCTGATAAACACTTCCTTTAGGTGCCTGAGCACAAGCAAAAGCGTTACAAAGTAGATAGGAGGCGCCATAATTTTCATTCAGTAACAAAATAAAAAGAATTGTCTCACCTTTGAACACCGCTCCTGTCTCTTAAACACACATTGGAAATCTGTGGAATCATCTCCACAACTTTCTTGGTTGGCTCGGAAATGCTGCTTTTACAATCTGAGTGAGTCTCCTTTTGCTGCAATAGCTCCTGTTTGGCATATTCTTTGAGCCTCTTGTACAGCGTGCGCAGGCCCTGTGCAGTACGAGGAGGGCGATCTACTCCGATGGCATTGTAGTTATCAGCTATGATATCCCAGCATTTGTTTTTTTCCACTATTACAGAATGCTTATTGGTATGTTCCTCGAGAATTTTAACA
The DNA here is from genome assembly GCA_013397815.1 of Aleadryas rufinucha. Lineage (NCBI taxonomy): Eukaryota > Metazoa > Chordata > Aves > Passeriformes > Aleadryas > Aleadryas rufinucha. The sequence goes on from VZTH01011478.1 coordinate 21,046, forward strand.
TACGGCTTCACGAGTTTTAGCAAATCGAGCTTTTCAGATAAGGTAAAATTAGAAGATCTGGCCTTCCCAACCATTGTTATCTTTGAATTAAGGAAGCCGTTCCTGGAGCCACCATGCAGTCCCTAGCTCTGCTCAGCTCTTTTTCACAAACAGAAAAAGATCAGGCTTAACTAGGCTAGTCTCATTTAGGCCCACGCCTACAAGGGAGGGTTTATTAAAATTCCTTCAGCTTAAGCTGACGCAGGTTCAGGAAATCTGCTTAAGCCAAGCCTGACCTACATAAGGCTTCAGACTGAAGAAGGCGAGAAGAAACAAGCAAAATACACTTTTGTATGAAGAGACCAGACATACACAGGATTTAAAAACATAAAGGTTTAAAGATTAGCACGTTACCCAGCTAAAAATTACCTAATTTAGCTGGAGTAACAAGCTCTGACACATCTCCCCAGCTCCCTCACACAATCTCAAACTGAAACCGTGCTGGAGATGATTTTACGTGTAACGACGTCCCCCCCAAAAAAGCAACAATTGCTTTGTGCGAGGCAGGGCGCGTTACGGGGAGCGGGAGGCGAGAGGCGGCGGCGCGTGTGGAGAGAGCCCCGGCAGAGCCCCCGGCGCCATTTGCATAGAGCTGGTCCTGCTGTCAGTCACTGCGGGGCGGCATCTCCCCCAGCCGGCTGGTTACGCTCGGGCTTCGCCGCAAAGCTCGGCTTCTCCCGCACTTGGCAGCCGGCGACAGCCACCGGCACGGGGGCTTCTTAAAGAGCCCGCTGCGCTCCCCGGCCGAGCTCCGGCATCGGCAGGAGCGGCACGAACGCCTCGGTGCGAGCGGGCCCTGAGCGCCGCCACGCCGGCCCTGAGGCGGCTCCCGGGCGAACCCCGGCATCGCCCCTCGGCCGGGGGCTGCGAGGCGGCACCGCGAGGGCTGGGGCTGCCCGCAGTCGTGACAGATTTACCGAGTGCGTTACAGCGTGTGGATACTGGGGTTTTCATAATACCCACCAGCAAACAACCGACTTTTATTATATTTATTCAGGCGTTTTTTCAGGATAAAAAAATCTGATTTTTATTAACAAGACGTGCCTCCATTTCTAATGTTCGCTCAACAACATATCACCTTAAAGCAAGCCTTCACATAAAAACGCATGCAAGGCTTTAAATTTCTGTGGTCTAAACTAAAGAACAAATCGGAGAAAGATAAAAACCAGCAGATATAAGGAAAGGTGTTCTCAAGTATAAAAAGCAAAAACTAACTTTGAAAAATGACGTACTCCACTGAAAGGGTCCGGAGGGTGGAAACAAACACCACTTGAGATAGTGGCAACAGCTTCCTAAGCTTAACATGTCCAGCCTTGAAAACAAGGGAGCCTACAAGCAGGGGGAAGGAAAGAGAAATAATTATAGTTTGAAATATCCTAAGGCTATGAAGATCTAGGTATAAACCTGTTTGCTCTAAGGGGAAAAAACCCAAAGCAGACACAAGCCGCATTCAAAACAAGAAATTCACACTAAACAAAGGGAGACTTTTAACTGCTAAAAATCAATTAGCATTTAGAATACCAAGCACTTTTGGAACCATTTCTAAGACTTGGCTCATCAGTACCACCTAACAAAATTGTGACCAGTCCACTTCACTGGCACTGCTTTCAAGCCAAGATTAAATAAAGCATTTTATAGTCTGAAGCCTATTACACTTGAATTTGAGAAACAAAATACTCTTGTGGTTAGAAGCACTGTATGAAAACCATTACTTATAAACACCTAATCCTTCCCTATTTCCCCTCACTTTGCACTTTACTAATATTAAGAATATAAAGCTGGTGGTTAGAGTTTTGGGGTTTTTTTAATTTATGTTCTTAGTTGTTCTTCAGTAACTGAAAAAAAAATTGGATGTGCTTCACATAGTTTAGGCTCTGGCACTATCAGCATTGAAGAGTCACAGGCAAGCCTACACTGTACTCACCACTGTTGAAGCAGTTGTGCAGTGCCCACCCAGGCTCCTGACCTTTTAGTGACAAAAATAAGTCAGTGATTAAAGGCTCCTCCCCAGAGACACAAAGAGCACAAATAAAGTGTTGGGCAGAGGAACCCCAAGAACCCAAATTAAAGAAACCAATTCTTCAGTCCAGCTGCTCCCAGGCCCCGGGGGCAAGAGAGATCCAGAGTCCACAGGAGAGGCTCTCTCTAGACCACCTTGCAGACTGAAGGAGGGGGTTACTGCCCACTGGGTATGGGACTCGTAAAATGCCAGAAAGGGTATTTTGGGATTGCAGAAGGCAGTACAGGATATTTAGAGGAAGGACTGATGGCAAGACAAGGGATAGTGAACCATGAAAGTGATTTGGGAAAGAACTAGCATGGGAGGATACTGGGTCGGGGGGGAAAGGGCTAAGAGGGGCCAGGTGCATGTAAACAGGTGGCTGCCCAGTATGGCTGTTCAGCCATGCCCTGGGCCTGATCCCTGCAGATTGTCCTATCTGCTTGTTAAACTACATTTGTAACTGTTTTCCTGGGTGAGGGGAAATCTCCATTGGGTGTGACCATGTACGAAAACATAGTTGCCAGCAACTGGAGTTGTGTCACAGGGGCCTGGGGTGCTTGAGGCACCAGAAAGCAGAGGCCAGAGCCCAGGCACACTGCGTGGATACCTTTGTCAGTGTGTGACCTCTGGCAAACTCCAAGACAGACTAGCCAGGCAGAGGCTTGGGAGCCGAGCAACCATGAGTCTGGGCCAGACACTGCAGAGACCAGAAGGTCTGAGATTTGGCTACTGGAGGGACACCCGGACACCTGGGGACAGGCCACTGGTCAGACCAGCTGCCAGAGAGACCCAGTGTGTGTTTGTGAGTCAGCTGGAAGACCAGGGGATCCAGGGACCAGTAACTGAGCAGGATAAGAATTTAAGACCACTTGCTGGAGCATCCATGCTGTATCCATAAGCATTTACCACAAACAAGCTTTTTTCACAGTCAGCCAGTGAATGGAAAGGATGAGGCCATTGAAGCTGCTTGTGTTTGCGTGAGTGCTGAACTTTCTGATGTCTGGCTGTATATACACATATAGTGCGCACATGTGCCTCTTGAGGATACATCCATGTGGTGCTGGCCACGAGGAGCTGCAGCACTCTCCTCTATAATGAGCTACCAGATGCAGCAAGTCCTAATATCAGACTTATCTAAACTTGTGTTACTCTATTACCTTACTGCTTAATGTTGCTAGAGAAACTAAGTTTCCACACTAATGTAATTATAGCATAATACTGTTATAAAGTTTTCTTTTGAGCAAGTGCCTGATGGAATGCCCGAATTACATATTGTTCTGCATGAGTGTAAAATAACCCTTGTAAAAAACGAAGCTGGCGGCCAACCAAGTGGTTTTTTCCTTCCTTTTTTTGTCCTCCTTTTTAAAATAGCTCTGCTCATCAGCCTAAGGTCATATCGGTACTTGGATCAGAAATCAGAGAATGTGAAAAGCTTGGATATTAATGATACATACATACAGACATCTTCGAGCTAAAACAATAGGTGTAGCTCCTAGACAATTACAAAAACCAAAAATGTTGCCGCATTCCACCCTTCATCCTACACCTTCCACTAACACTTGCACTTATGCAACACAGTGCACAGCCAGTTCAGCAAGATGATCTAGCTACAGAATAATCTATTTATTTATTTTGCAAGCATAATAATTTAATATGGATTTAATAATTGGTTTAAGTCAACATAAATGAGGGACATTGTCAAAACAATCATTTCTGCCTCCCCCCAACTGTGTCATGTTCCTGCCCCTTCACTCTGCTCATACGAGCACTCACAAATCTGGACGACTCATACTAATAATTTTTTTCTGAGCTGGGTTAGTTTTAATCACCAGCAGTTCCGTAATCCAGTATGCCACAGGACAAATAACTCACAAAAAGAAATATATTGAGAAAGCTTCTTCAGGCTCCATCTGGATCATTGTAGGGTGAATCGCAAACCATATTCCTAAAGACTTGTATTACCACAACTGAGGGGATAGCAAACCACAGGTAGCAGGAAAGAAATTCTGGTCACCACTGAAGAAAATAAACATGCATGCACCCCTCACATCCCTTCACTGCCTTCTATACCTCCTGGTTTTGCTGTGAAAAAGTCTAGAATTAATACCAGAGAATGATACAAACAGTGCATCCTGGAGAACTATGGAGATGAATGAATCACAGCTATAATAAAGTCAGGAATTAAAGTAGCCAAATCCCTATGAATTGCTGAAAAAGCTCAATGGCCACAAATTTTACAAGTGATAGGTTTGTATCACAGCCACTAACTGTGTCAAGTGGCCCATGTAAATTTAAGCACATTTTAAGACAGAACACCCTGAAAAGGAGAATGACTTAAATCACGAGAGCTTTTTGGATGATCCTTTGTCACACAGGACTGAGGAAGACATGTCTCCATGACAGACTTAAAGAAAGAATCACTATAAGGTACATGAGACAAAGGAAAAAAGACATCTGAGAGGACTGAGGATGCCCTAAGAAAGAATATGTCTTGAAAGATGCAGTCTGGAATAGAGAACAAACATGAATGTTGAAAGGAATGACACCAGCATAAGTGATTGAAGCTGGGACCTTCTAGTGCAAAAACTATCAAATCAACAGATTTCTAAGCCCTGTGAAGGTGCTCTGCCCACAGAGTGGCAGCCCTAGGATAGGTCTGAAGGACTTCTGTTCTTATTTAGTAATACACAAGCAAATCAGCTCTGCAGAGACCTGGGGTTAGCATTTGCAGTCACCTAGGAGCCTGAAAATCCTCGAGAACAAGAGGATGATTGCGAGATTTGAATCAAAGCTCAAATGGAACCCTGGTACCCTTGTGCTTAGAAAAAAAATGTAGAAAGACTCAACAGCTAGGATGGGGTATGTTATACACCACTGAATATACTGGGCTATTATGGCAGTGGAAACATTTGGCAAGTATCAAGGCAGTTGCTCAGTCTTGCAAATGAATTTGGCAGCTGCATAAGATGAGAGTGTCTATAGGTAGTAAGGGCTGCAAAACTTCCATTAGGTCATCATATAGTCCTCTCTACTGACACGACAGCAAGACAGTGCCAAGTCATTCGATCTGCCTGTCTTTAAGAGCCTGCTTGAGCAAAGGGTGGGTGAGAAAACTTTCAGCTCCAAAGGTTTCTCACAGGGACAGTTGTTTCATGGCCAGTCTCTAAAGCTAAGGGGTGCAGGCATTATTCACTAAGGAGGGGGTTGAAGAAGACAAATTTTTGTGAACCAAAAGTTGTAATACAACCTCACCTGGAAGTTACAGTGCTTAAATACATTTGCGCCAGACCCTTTAGAAGTAATACTTTTAGGTCATTTGTGTTTCAAATGGCTTTCTCATGTCACTTGATTTTTTTTTCTCATCTTCATCAGCACTTTCATCATGAGTTTTATACTTTATTGTTCTTATCTTTGCTGTACCTGGATCTCTCAGACCGTTCCTTTCCTTTCTCCTGCACAATTATTTCTAAACCTCTGTCCTGCATTGGAGGTGAGACAAATAAGGGAAAGCTTTACCTCTTCTTTTTCCTTATTTTTGTGATCAGCATCTAGCATGTATTAACTTCCAACCCCTAATAGTTCTTACAACTGCTGCAAGCACATGAATACACAGATGTTAACAACGCAATAATTGCCTTTACACAACTCTCTTTAAACTAGCCTGAATTACATCCAGCCTGCTCCAGAGCTCTTATCAGCTAAAATTCCAAGCATAAAAGATAAATACAATTCTGTCCCCTCTGCTGATATAAGGCATTCTCTCAACATCTAGCCCACTGGAATGGGGAATATATGAGTTAGCCAATTAAAATGCCCCCCATGCCAAATGTTAAAGAATTTATCTTCATCTCAGTGTGACATTCCAAGACCCACACATTCAGATCAGTAACCATCCTTCAAACTAAGTTTGGCTTAAAGCTACAGGGCTCTAAATTATAATACTATGTGACTGCACAGCTCCACGAATTAGCTCTTCACTTTATAAGTCGCGTCCTTAAAAATAGAAAAGCTAAGAGCCCCATTCTTTACAAATTAAGAAGTGTGTCCATTCCTAATACATGCTTATACCTTCTCTGATTCTCTCTTCCAACAAGCTTTTTGATGACTAATCAGAAGCAGCTGAGAAATACAGAGAAGTTTGAAAGTATGATTTTCTCAGGATATTTTCCCTAAATTCTCACATCTTCACTAGCAAGATAGCCCCTAGGAAAAGAAATAGTGTAAGAGAAGCCAGGTTTCTGCAATTCTCCTGTTTAGTTCATAGAGAGATTTAAGTTTTGGAGATTATGCTTTTACATACTATCCTGAAAATACTACCCTGTGCACTATTCCCTGGATTTGACAGAGGAACAGCTTTCTCCATTCTTCTAATCTTGCTCAGCAGATATTTTGAAGCCAGTGAGATAACCATCTTATCACTATCTTGTCGGCTCAAGGAAAGTCATATTGTGACAAAGCTTCTGTTTCAGGGAAAACTTAAGGCCCAAACCCAAAAGCTGGGACTGAACTCTAGTTAGGCTGGCATGGCAACAAAGGGGATCCAAACAATGAGCACAGCCGCAGAAAGATTTGACAACTAGCTTTGAAGGCATCCAAGCCTAGTCTGTCATAATACTCATGATAGCTCAAAAAAACTTCCCAGTTCCCTTCGGTAAGGCATTTCTTGTCCCTCCACCTGATAGCTGCGTTCCCTCATCTTCCCTTAAGCCCACCTTCATATCTATTGGAGACAGGAGAGCTGGGAATATACACATACACCAACCCCCAACAATCCAAACTAGGACTTTCCCAAGGGTGGGAGAAAGGAAAATAAAAACACACGTGAGAAAACATGAATAGCCATGTATTTCCCTTTAGCCCATCTTACATTCACACAGCCTGATAACAGATTTTGAAAATTTAAAAAAAGTAAGAAGAAACTATGTGTAACGCTCCCCCAGAATGAATGAGGGAATAGAAAGAATTATTGCTGATAAACCTGAATCCTTTAAGATAGTCTCTATGCAGAGTATTTTCCAAGTTTCTTATTTTTAAAGTTACGGTATTGGATAATTTCTTTTTCTGTATATTGCAGACTATATGCTGTGTGTTTGCATGCAACTCTAGGAGCTAAATTGTAATAAATATATTGGGATAGTAAGTTCATTTCCCAACACATCTCCGGCCAGCCCTTGGAAAGGGGTGTTTGTTTTATATCTGCAGTTTCAAAAGTAGACGTCTCTTTCTGCATGAGTATTTAAGTCTTTCTGCTTGTTTGTTTACAAATTTTAATTTTCAATAACTTAGTAACTTTAAAAGAAAATGCATGAAAGATTATCATCTTCATATGGAGCGCAGCTTTCTTCAATAACACATATATCACTACACAAAAGTAAAGAACCTGGCAATTCATATTTTTCATTGTAAAGAAGCAGCCACAGTTCCACTTAATAGACAAGTGTCTACTGCGAAACTTTCATTTTAATCCCTCCAACTTCTTTGGGAAATGTTGAATATCTTATATCTAATATAATTATTTTTCTTTATTTTCTGATTATGCAATACTCTTCTGATTTCTGGTTTCCTTCCCCTCTCCTTCATTATCTTCATTAGCTCAAATGCAAAGCACACTTAACTGGGGCAAATGAAAAGTACATTTCTCTGCCAATTCACTGCTCTTTTCTCCAATGTGTGAATATCCTGGTTATATCATCACTACTTACATAAAGCCTAGTTATTCACATGACAGCAAGATATGATCATACCAAATTATAAATTAGGTTGTACTAACTGTGGAAATATCCCACTAGAATTAAGCAAGTCTGGATTTGCTTTACAGCAGCATTGCAGATGGCTGCCCCATCCAGGATGGCAGTTTTGCAGTTGCTGAACATTATATGAGATGTTGCCTTTGATGGTGAAGCTGCTGTAAAGTTCCTTCTTTCCATCTCACTCTTGGCTGCTAATTCTACTGGCACCGCGTATCTCAGCACTCAGCTGGTGGGCATCCCAAGTTCAAGATGAATAAACACCATTAGGAATGTGACAACAGCCCAGGGGAACACCAAGTGTGCACAATCAGCTGGGGAAAAGCTAGGGAAGGCCTTAGGACAGCAGCAGAGTAGAAGACATCATTTCACACCCCAAGGAAGAGCACCAAGTAAAAGGCGTTGTCCGGAGGAGATGTCGAAGAATCCCAAAGCTACAGACTAGAAAATACAAGACACGCTGTGACTGACGGATAAATGAACACTTCTGGAACCAGCATCCAATCAGGTATGGCCAATTTATCTTAGGATGTATTTACATCAATCCAGTTTTATTAACCAGTCCCCATCTCTTGAGATGACCTGATCAAACAGGCAGAGATGACACCTAAACAGTAAAGAAACTATCCTGAATTGAGAATAAACTTGTCTATAAATTTGTCTATTCACTATTTTAAAGTATTCTGCTAGAACATTGCAGGGAGAAGGAGAATGTTTTAAATCATAAAGATCTATCAAAGTAATTTGTTACTATTTTGAATAAGAAATTATAACAAAATGTACAGACTTGTAAAATCTTACTTGGAAACAATGCAGTAATAAATTACTCACATTCAGGCATCCAGTCACATCTTAGCTGTTTTAAGGTGTGCTTGGTAATTATTAAGAGCTACAGATGACTATGGAGTATCTTTTACCCCAAGATTTAACTGCTTTACCAGCTGTTTATAAAAACATTTGAAGGGCACATAGAACTGCAGCTACACATGCAGTTCCACCACTAAAATAGACTGAAATATCTTTTCTAGTTCATCTGTGAAGTGCATCAACAGAATTTAAATTAATACTTGTACATTTGCAGATATCCAAGTAATTCTAGGAATAATCTGCTTCATTATGAGATGCCAGGCATGACTGTTTTCAGTCGTGTTACTAGAAACCATAAGTAGGCAGTAAGACTGAAATTGGACAATATGAAAATCCTGAAAATAAAATTTTTTAATCCCCTGATTAAAAGTGATAGGTAATTGATTGGTACTATCATAAATGAACAGTGGATTTTCTCTTAATATTCACATTAATTGGTTAAAAGGATTTTATTCATATCAAGTGATGAGGTATCAGACAGACCTGTATAGAAGGTCTAGAAAGCTGAAGGAACCACATTATGAAAAATTAAGCTTAAGTGTGCAAAGCTTCCAAACCTTACAGACGAAACATTAACATTCCAGAGAAGAGAGAGAAAATATATTCAAAACTATATCCAGATAATAAGTACAGTTAATATCATCAGCATGAAAAACATTCAGAAACATCTACTTAGAGACCTAGAGTGAGCACATTAACCCTGTTATGAAATACAATTACAATTTGTCCTCATTGTTAGCTCAAAGATAGTATCTGAGTATGACTTCTGACAAAGCTCCTCTTGGAAGATGCATTAGCAGATGTTAGTGATGGATGAAAGACAAGGTACTCTTGAACCAAGAACCAACCAAACAGGAGGTGAGCTGTAACAGAATAAAACTCTGTACCCAGTTTTTCTGTTCACCTACATCCGATTCAAACAATGAAATCTCAGTCCAACTGGAATGTTGCGTCCAAGTGTTCAGGTGAAAGAGCTATTCATTTCCACACACAATACAGTACGCCCAAAGGGCAAAACACAGCAGCATTCTCCCAGATTAAAAGTACCAACAGAAAGCAAGCTGTAAACTCAAATAATAAACATAAATCAAATTACGTATGCCTTTATATAAATAAAATAAATACATATTAAAATCATTAAATAGAAGGGAATGTGGGTAAAAACCTCAGTTCTTGCCAATCCCACTCACTATCAACACTGAGGAGATACTAAGTATAGTTTAGGGATCTGCCTGTCCATTGTTTCTTCAAATTCAAATTAGTTGCATTTTCTTGTTATTGCTAAGAGAACCTCAGAATGTCATGAGGACTAGTAGAAACTGAGCACTTGAGAGGTGCAATAATATCCTTCCGAACATGTTTATGGTTTTGTTTTCAGTTACTGGTAAATAGTTTAGGAATCTTTAAATAGTTTTCATTTTTAAAGAGCATGCACACTTAGCTGATAGAATTCTTTGGAGGCATGTGAGAAAAAGTATTAATGATAATGTCAAATAAATCACCTCTCTCCCAAAGATCCATTGTGTCAACAAGTACTATATTCTGAATACAAAACAAGGGTATCAAAGAGATTGCCATGTTCTTTGCCTCTTAAAAACAAGCAAACACCAATTAATAAAGCAGTAGTAAAGTTCATGTTCCTAAAAAGATATGTTAACATTATTTTCCAGTATTCAGAACTTATAATCACAAGTTGTAAACTGCCCAGTGAACCTGTTCAGTATCTTACAGTTCAAACACTTAAAATTACAACACATATGTAGATACATAGGTTACATTCAACTGTTGCTACAAACTTCTTAAATGTCTCTGGAAATACCTCATCGCACAGAATTTCGGAGTCCCTTACACTTCACTTTTATTAATGACATTTTAGGGAAAAAAATTTTTGAAAATAAGCTTAGAAAAACAAGTATTTTTTTAAGCCAGACATGCCATAATTTTTAGATTGATTAGATCTAATCAAATCCTTACTTGTCTGCTCTAAGAAATGGACACCATGTGTCAGATAACTGAGTTTTTTTGAAAGAATGCACAGCATTTTCAGGGCTGGGTTTCAGAAAGATTAGGCCTATGAACAGTGCAGTTGTCCAATGGTTCACAGGTGTTTCAAAAGAATTTCAATGGAACCTAGGGTATTTATTTACACATTCCACTGCTGCACTGGAAACCCAAACACAGCAGCTTTGAGTGTGATATGAAACTACCAAACTGTTTATCATCTGCATTAAATGATAAGGAGACAATAAACCAAAATAATGCATACACACTGACTCTTTCAATCTTAAAATTATTTTAATGCCCCTTTAACAGAGAAGTATGAGGCTCCAGAGACTGATAGTCAAATATAATTCCATTACAATATTAATAATAAGAAGAACCTCAAACTGACTCTGGCTTTTGCAACTGGTTTCCATTACTTCTGAATTTCATACCAAAGCCAGCTTTGACAAAACAATTTAACTTTGCACTACAAAGAAGGTTATGATTTACATAATCAATGTAATTGCAACATTAGCTGTAATGAATAGCAGACAAAAGTGACGTAAAGGGCAGAAACTGTCTTAGAAAATCTAAGTTATTAAGAAATTACTCCAGATTTAAGGAAGCCTCAATACAGGATTGTTTTCTCACTACAATGCTTGCATCACCAGTGAACCTGAAGACCATAACTAACATTGACATTAGACTTCCTTCTTTTATACCACATTTCAGGACAGCTTTTCAAAGCCTTGCAGGGTTAGCACCATTCTGCAGGCATAGAAAGGGCTTTGGCACAAAATGCCTTGTTCAGAAAGGCAGCAGCACATCAACAAAAGTAGCTCACCCAGTTTCACTCCACAACTTTTTGGTTATTTTTCTAAAGTCATCACAGAGGACCCACACCAGCTGCACTCAGAATTCAGGATACTGAAAAGACATTTAGTATCTTCTCCACTTCACAACGGTTTTTTGCTGGAATGACTGCTGATTTCCCAGATTATTTTGGAAATAAATCCACTATTTATCTTTCAAGTGCACGGCTAAGCAGAACTAGCAGACACAAATTTTTGCAGATGTACCTATGGGGAAGATGACCCCTCAAACAACATGTCCCATAGACACTGAAAATTTTCTTCAAGTGTAAGCTTCAAGAAATGTTCTTCAAGTGTAAGCTTCAAGAACAACTGGAAGTTTTAGCATGCAGCAGGTAAACATGAAAGCTGGAAGACTTAAAGACATACAAGGAAACTGAATTGCCCCACATTAGCTCTGCCAAACAGAGTTCATAGACTCTGGGTCACTTACCATGCCAGTCACAGCATCGTATCAGGGCTATCACATCCCCATTTTCTGGGGCTGAAACCCAGGAAGAAGAGTCAATGGAAAAGGCTCTCCAAAGCACAAAATGGAGGGGGGTTTCTGTCTACCAGGGCCTAGAATTTGTGCAATTTCCAGATGCTAGAAGGGGCTTTGATGGAGAAAAAAAGAATCAAAAACCACGAAGAGGTGCAAAAGGGACAGATGAAGATGGTTCAGGAAGGAACAAGCATGCAACAATAAAAGGAAAAAGGCAGCCACTTTTAAATAGATGAAGGTCAGTAAGCTTCCTCAGCAATGCACTGCATCCTGTTGCCACAGCAAGTCCCATCTTCTTACTAAACGATATTTCTAAATATTTTCCCAGGTGAAAGCTGGAGCTGGACCACACACGGGTCATAGGGCTTAGGTACCTGATATGTCAGCAAGCAGAGAGGCCAAGACACTGACTGGATATACTGTGTGAGATTGCTACAAATACCAACATGGACTAGCTGGCAAGTAGGATAAGAGGATTGGGAGCTGAATATTGGAGCAGCCATGAGTCTGGGCTAGATGTTGGAGAGACCAGAGGGTCTGAGAGTTGGCTACTGAAGGGACCAAGAAGTCCATGCAAGTTACTCAAGAGACCAGGACACCTTGGGGGTTGGCTCCTGGTAAGTTCAGCTACCAGCTAGATGTGTTCGTACATGTGCATCTCTTGGGCACAAGGCAACTGGGAGATCACTGACTCCAGGAGCCCACTGCTAAGTAGACCAAGTGGCCAAGACAAGTTACTGGAGGGGCCTGTAGTGTTCTTGTACCTGTGGGAGTGCAGGTCTGCATACCAGCAATTGGACTGGGAGCTGTGGACCTCTGTGGCTCATGTGCCCACAGCTGGGGCGTCCAACAAATCAAGGAGCCAGCTACTGAACAGACTGAGTGTGTAAGGTCAGTTACTGGAGGGATCTGAAGTCTCTGTGTGCATGTGTATTTACATATAGATACAAATGTATTCATTTGTTTTTCCACAAACAGGCTTTCACCCCGAGCAGCCAGAGAAGGGAACAGGATGTGTCCATGGGCACTGCTTTTGCTTGCCTAAGTGCTGTGTTCCATGTCTGTGTTGGCCTATGTTACCAGTCATGTGTATGTGTATATAAGACATATGTGTGCCTATTAGGAATAATTTCCTTTTGGAAATTAGCCTCACTATTGTCTGGACTCTGGGACATGGAGCTATCTCAGTTTTGCTTCAATCAGGCTTCAAGATTTAAGAGGTCTTATAACAAACAATATTAAATATGACTTTGTTAAAGCCTTCCAATAATTCAAGGTGATAAGTGGCCCTGAAATGCTCTTTTGAAACTTCACTCACTATACAAAGTATTATTAATTAAATGAACCTTAAATCATCATTATCAGTGTAATTAATTACGAAGAAACAACAGTGAAATAACTGTAAGACAGGTGTTTAGAATGCCTGAGCCAGCTCCAAAACGAGCAATTTTCATCCACCAATGTTAGTAACCCAGTTCAAGTGCAAGGCTTTCAAGATGTACGTGGCTCTTGAGGTCATTCACTTGCATTCACACAACACAGAACTGTGTTGTATCTGTGGTCAGGGCACACCAAGACTGGGAAATGAAGACACTCAAGCCCACAATGTCATTCAGGTCCATCCAAGTGCACTTGCTACAGTTCAGACACTTCAATGTCTTGGCAGTGCTTAATATGCTGGTTTTTTGGAGGCATTTATTACCAGGGCACAGCTAATGAAGTGCACACCCACAAATGAGCAAAGCCAGCTCTGCATTGTGACTAAAGTTGGCTTGAACCTTAAGTGCCCACTGGAGACACAGAAGAAAAGAAACCCTCATGAATTCTGAAAAAAACCTGAATTCGTTCAGAATGGTTAGCTTTCTCTGCATGAGGTCATCAAGGTCTCCAAATTACAACACTTTCTCACTATTTAAGGTATCACAATTCTTGTATTGCTCCAACTGTAGAGTGAGTTGACTATAAGGCTCTTCTGGAAGACACAAACCTGAATAGCAACACTATCAATTGGCTTCCAAAACACCTTGGTTCTTTCCTTTTTTAATAAAAAAGTCGTTTAACACTTGTTTCTTTCACTCTATCCAGCAGAACACCAAATAATGCTGCCATTTGCACAACCCTTATAATAGTACTTCACAAAAGTTTAGTATATGCAGTCTATCATTCATAATCTTTAAAAATCTCTTATGATACACGGTAGTAAAAAAGAAAGAGCATCTTACCAGCTTTGGGCACATTTAGCATTTTCATTTCTGCCTTGCTACACTTGTCAACACTGAAACATGCTTTTGTCTTTACTTTTCCAGTTGATTCCAAAGGTTGTGTAAAATTTTCCTTTTGATTCTGGACATTTATTTTAGAAAGCAATGAAACACTTCCCTCTTTCTCATCTATCTGCAAAAGAGAAATAAGTTCACAATAGTATTTTCTTCATGCAGGTGAAGAGAAATAGAGAAAAGAGCAACAAGAACAGATCTCAAGACATACTAATTGTCATTATCAAACTTGCTACATAAATATATACATCCCTACAAAACTATATGCATCACAACAAAAAGTGTATGCACACAATACCAAACACCTATGTAAATAGTTTATTAATTTAATTTAATACAAGTCTTCTGTAGATAAATAAAAATCGTGATGGTTTTCTGTGTCAGTATTAAAGGTTTCAGAGAAAGTTCCTTTGCAGCAGAACTGCAACCTAGCACACTGAGACTTTATTACAAGTATCCTGGGTTTTTAACTGCTTTTACAAAAAACAAAATCCAATAAAGCCCATGCCAAGATGCAATCCTTTACACTTGAGAATAGCATTTGGGCTCAATACTGATTAATTTTATTTATTTGAAAAACATTTGTCAACAACTACTCCACAGTTAGAGAAACCTAACCTGAGAAGCAAGATCAAAGATACTGAGAGCAAAGCTATCAAAATTCGTTCTGAATTTATTATTTAAGCAGAGATTGTTTGTGATGAGCTCAGATGTTATTTTTTAATCACAATACTCTACATATACTTTTTGGTGCACTGTTTGGTTTACCTCCTTTAACTTCATTTCTTGATCCATCTCCTTAGTTTCATTCTTGAGACAAACAGGAATACATTTTCCTGGTGGTATAAACCTTGGCTTTTTGCCTGCTTTTCCCAGGACTTGACTTGGAGCTGCAGATCGCCTCATATTTAGCTGTACTGCTTTGGAGGGTGGACAAGAAGGAAGGAAGCAGATAAAGACATCTATAGTCAGGATAGGTTTTAAATACAAAAATATAGCCATAGATGACAACATAAGCACTATTTCAAAACATAAGAGAGCATAAAAGATCTTCGAATAATATTAATTCACAAGCATAATAAAATTTAAGAAAAAGTAGTATTGTTGCAATGCTTTGTTTAAGTACTAAGAAAGATCAACTACACCAAGTTCTGCAGCTGAACATCTCATTTTTCATTTAAAAAGCCACTAAAGCAGTTCCCAATAGCAATACATGTTCTGGAGATGCACAGTATAGGGCTACTTAACATATTTACACCAGTTTATAAAAAGAAAAACAATTTTAAGCAAAATTTACTATTCTAAACACTTTAAACATAATTTTGGAAAGCCCATTATTAGTGTACCATGAACAATAAATGCTGAAGGTATGTCTCATACCTGGGAACAGCCTTTTGCATTAAACAATTACATTGGTCATTCAGGTTCACCATAATAAGATTAACATTCAGCAGAAAATTATCTCAGAATTACAGTGGATATTATTGCTCCATGTTATGTCCACTTGAACAGTAGAAGGAATGTAGTAGAGGTTTACCCTCAAAATATAAGACCATTATTCCCCTGAACAACCTTAGGACAAAACCAAACATATGCCAATGTTAGTATGACAAAGTTTACTTTGCAACCACTAGAATAACAAGTTATAATCTTAATGCTTAAAAGTAATAGATAGAAATCAAACAAAAGAAGAAAACTCCAATAGAATAACATAGCAGCTGAAATGAAGAAGGCAAGCACAACTTACGGTACAGTTACAGGTTTAATTCTCCATTTACACATGTTTATTTTAAATGATCCCCCCAACTACTAGGTTAAAAAGAAACCATAATACAGATTGCAGAATCAAACTTCTGCACTATCTCAAAAGCACGTTTGCATCCTGCTGCAAAAGTTAGTGTGTTTCTGCACCTTTTTTGATGCTACTCTGCACTCCAGTGGCTTCCTGGGGCACAACCACCGTTCTTTCCAAGGTTTGCACTGAAGCAGTTTGCAAACATGCAGACACTGGTAGCAGGAGTACTGCTCTCTCCCCCATATTTGCACAACCAGCATATATATGATGCTATCATTAGACAAAAATCTCAGAGGCAAAATGGCTTCAACTGTTGTCACTTCCACTGTGGCTGTTATTAAAAATACAAGGAAAGAAGCCTCTGACTTTGTCTACAGCAGTTCACTTAAGTTAGGCCTACCTGACAACAGTGATAGCATATGAATTTTAGTTAACCCTATGCAATAAGGGAGTAGCTTGGTTATTATAACAGGAGATTCTGTACCGTGAAAAGTCACTGTGAACACTGCAAAGGTGTCAAGAACCTCCTAGGGGAGCAGGCTGCAGGTGCCAGTGCTGAGCACAGCCAGCTTCAGGTGCCATGAGAATTTGAACGAGTTCTCTACCCAACCCTACACTGCACAAGTGACACTTGGGAAGACAACACAGGACACCCCACGGCTCTGCATGAGGACTGTGCATAGCATGGCTGCAGTGCTACACTAATCCTGCCCACTGCACTTCTGGTTCTGTGGAACGGGAAAGCTGCGCAATTCATAAATTGCACATATCCATGATTAAAGTGTTCTGGTTTCCAAATCCATTTGGACCTTGCGCTGTCATTTGGTCTTAAACCACAAAAACAGAGTAATGAGGAGATTTGAAAATTACTAAGACATTTGAAGACACTACCCTTGATAACTCAGTAACTTCACTGTTACCAGTATTACCTACTTGCAACTACAAAGACCCTTATGGGTTTGTAGGTTTTAAAATTAAATATTGCATCCAGAAATATATCTTTGTCTTTAAAACACAAGCTTTCATAAAATATAACAAAAATATGTTTAAAAAAAAAATAGTCAAAAGGTTTACATTTTGTCCCTTTACACTACTACACAACAGAAATAGAACATCACAGATGTACAACAAACCACTGATGCCAGATCTTTTAGATAAGATCAGAGTGGGTGGAGCAAGGAACAGCTCCACATTACAACTGAATGAACATGCAAACATGCCCTTTCCTCAGAGACAGCACCGACAGACCAGAGAACCTTGTACTTTCCCTACCGTTAGGTCTGGCTGCAGGGAAACAGCAAAAAGCACTGCTCCTAGCTTTGATTAGCAACCAGGCCTGACCAAACCCAGTGCACCATGAAACCACAGCCCAAACCGTCTCATGGGTGCATCTGCCATTGATGTCAGGCATTGAATTCGGTTGTACTTTTGTCCTTAAGGGTACATTAATAGCTGCACTATAAATGAAATACACATACAAAGGATGTTTCAAAATTTTACACACCCAGCTCAGCACGGTGTGCACGGAGCTCTTCTAAAGGCAGCTACAATATCCATCTCGGCCCAAATTTAAGACGCTGCTCCTTGAGTGTTTGAAGAGGCACTGCCGGCACAGATGGAGAGGCAGAATAGGGGCTGTGGGCAACTACAGAGACGTGACACAGCATCAGCTTTTACTCAGTTAAATTGCAGGCAGCGAGTGCATCGCCCTGAACATCAGTATTACTGAAAAATCACTTCCGATCAGAAGAAGCTGTAAGGAACTTTTACAAGAGCATGTAGTGATAAGACAAGGAGAAATGGCTTCAAACTGAAAGAGAGAGGGTTTAGATTAAATACAAGGAAGAGATTCTTCACTCTGAGGATGGTAAGGCACTGGAACAGGTTGCCCAGAGAACTTGTGGATGCCCCATCGCTCAAGGCCAGGTTGGATGAAGCTCTGACCAACCTGATCTAGTGAAAGATGTCCCTGCCCACGGCAGGGGGGTTGGAACTAGATAACTTTTAAGGTCTTTCCCAGGGTCGCTTCCACCGGGACCCCCGCCCGTAGCTCCCGTACCTGCGGTCCCGCCGCCGGTCGGTCCCGCCTCCGCGCTCAATTGTCCCGCCACGCTCTCCCGGCAGCCCCGCCGGCCGCAGCGCGCATGCGCCCTGCGCAGCTTTCCCTTCCCGCCGAGCGCGCGTGCGCCGGGGTTGTGCGCGCGGGCCGTCCCGCTGGATGGGACCCTGGAAAGGNGCCGTATCGCTGGCGTGTGGGGAAGGGAGCGGTGAGGGTGTGTGCAGCTGTAAGGGTGTTTGTCGATGCTTGAGGCCGCGCAGGTGCTGTGTCTCGGTGTCGGGTCGCTTCTCCAGATGTTTCTAGGCCAGCTGTGTGCTCTGTGACCAGGATCGTTGTCCCTTCCTGAAGCGCCTTCCCAGGCCGGATCCGGAGGCCTTTCCCCTTCTACCTATACAAAACTCCCCCTCCCACAACTCTGAGGGGGGAGAGCTTCCTCTGACCCTGGTCTTGGCTCGGGGTAGCAGAGCCCGGCCCTGCACAGCCTCGAAGGTGGTCACAGAATTTTTCAGGTTGGAAAAGACCTCTGAGATCAGCAAGCCCTTTCTAATGTCTGACCACCCTTTCTGTGAAGAAATTCTTCCCGATGTCCAACCTGAAACCCAACCCCCCGCACAGCTTGAGACGATGTCCTCTCATCCTGTCGCTGGTCTCCTGGGAGAAGAGACCAACCCTCACCTGGCTACAACGTCCTTTCAGGCAGACCGATAAGGTTCCCCTCTGAGCCTCTTTTTCTCCAGACTAAACAACCCCAGCTCCCTCAGCTGCTCATCCTAGGACTTGTGCTCCAGATCCTTCACCAGCTCCATTGCCCTTCTCTGGACTCTGGTCTGTGAAAGGCAGGTCATGGATGGCACTGTTCTGAGTAGGTTTTGCAGGACTGCAAGTGTTGTATAAAAATGTTCTTTGTCAAAATAGTTACAGTAGTTATGTAGTTCCTGGTAGGGGCCTTAAATTGTCTCATATTTATTGTATAAGCTTTTTTTAAANCAGTGCTGCCCCTGTGGCTCCTGTGCCACACACAACATGGCGGAGCGGCTGCCCGCCGCGCCGCCGTCAAGCGAGAGCGGCCGTAAAGGGAGCCTCGGCTGCGCGACAGCGAGCGGCGGCGGGCGGGGTGAGTGAGCGGGGCCGCGGCCTCGAGCGGGCCGGGGTCGAGGGGCGGGCGGGGGCAGCGGGGCCNATTCTTCCCGATGTCCAACCTGAAACCCAACCCCCCGCACAGCTTGAGACGATGTCCTCTCATCCTGTCGCTGGTCTCCTGGGAGAAGAGACCAACCCTCACCTGGCTACAACGTCCTTTCAGGCAGACCGATAAGGTTCCCCTCTGAGCCTCTTTTTCTCCAGACTAAACAACCCCAGCTCCCTCAGCTGCTCATCCTAGGACTTGTGCTCCAGATCCTTCACCAGCTCCATTGCCCTTCTCTGGACTCTGGTCTGTGAAAGGCAGGTCATGGATGGCACTGTTCTGAGTAGGTTTTGCAGGACTGCAAGTGTTGTATAAAAATGTTCTTTGTCAAAATAGTTACAGTAGTTATGTAGTTCCTGGTAGGGGCCTTAAATTGTCTCATATTTATTGTATAAGCTTTTTTTAAAAAACTCAGTTGTCTGCGTCGGTGTAAGGTGGTATCGCCATTTATTCTTACCCTTCTCTATTCCTTTTCTTTTACACGAATGTTCATCAAACTCCCCAGTCTGGGGAGCTGAGCTGAGGGAGTAGCTCTATGGCATCCTTGACCACGGACTGCTGCTGTCTGTCTTTCTTCCCTTTCTGCCCTGGCTGCAGTTTCTTATGTCATGCCCTGCTTACACAGTCCCTAGAACTTTTGCTGAGCCATCTACAAGAAATTCTAGCCTAGCAAATCAAATCCAGGAGTAGTTGTCTGTATGGTAAGTTGCATGAGCCAGTTCAGGAAAGGGGCAAATTAAATGTTCTGACTGATTCAAAGGAGGAGGTAGAGGGAGGTTGGGACCACACTAATTAGTGGATAGATAGGCTTGGGCTACTGTAAGAAAACTGCCAAAGGTAATTTTTTTTCCCCAATTCAGTCTTAAAACAGGTCAGTTACTCAGCGTGATTCATCAAGTGCCTGAGAAACCACTTGTACCATCACAGTTGAAGGGATGAGTCTGCTCCTTTGGACATTAATGCTGGCTTGAAGTGGCTTACAGTGTCAGAGTGACATAAAACACATTAAAATATTGTTTCTGAATAGCTGGATTTAAAGCACTGTGTGTCTGTGAAAATAAAGGCTGAAGGAATGTCATGTCTCAATGTCACCTCATCCCTGTGCCATGCATAGACTGTTTCTCCAGCATTTCTGAAAATGCTGTCTTAGCCATGTACATTTGTAGTTCTTTCATGGTTCACTCCAGCCTTTCAAACAGTTTGCTTTGTTTTGTCACATGGAAAAGAAGCATTTTTTAGAAAATCAGAAGCTACTGTAGATGAAAAAATCAAGGTCCATTTCATGATTCCATTTCAGTGTCCTGACTTTCACAGTGGAATAGCTTTGATTATTGCCAGACATTTAGCAAGCTATGTGATGATGTCGTTGTTGGGAGCTACATCCCACCTGTATTCTCCCTGTTGTCATATCCACACCCAATCTGTTTGAGGGCAGTGAAGTCCACAGCACAAGGCTGGTTTGGGGTGTGCATCTGCCTGGCAAACAACATGGGATGACAACTATTGAAAAATTGCTTGATATCTGTGAAGTCTGGAGATTTTTGCTTGTTAAGAACTGCAGGGAAAAATAAGTGAAACAATGAAAAGCAAATAGCACGTCATAGTTTGTGTGCTTTCTCTCCCAAACAAAGAAGTCCCTGCACAATGACACCCTTACAATTTATGCACCCTCCCCTAGATGCTCTTCACATGGCCCTTTTAGTCCAGTGGTGGTTTTTGGTGTGGGGTCTTCTAACAGCTTATTGGATTCTCCCTCCATCTCCATGCAGGCAAGCCATTAACTCTTCTTATCTTGAGTCGCAGCTTCTGCTGATGACCATGAGCTTCTTATCTTCTGATTTGTGCTGCTTGTGCACCTGCTCCCTAGTAGAGCATGGGAAAGTAAAATAAAATCCTAGACTTAGGATAAACATTACCTAGCAACAACTAAAACATTGGTGTGTTGGCAACATTCTTCTCATTCTAAAGGCAAAACACAGCTCTGTACCAGCTACTGGGAAAATTGCTAAGGAAATTAACTCAGTTCCAGCTGAAAGCATGTCTAGGCAAAAGTCCACAGCTTTCAGCCTAAGGCTTCCAGCAACCCAAGCTACATAAGCTGAGCAAGTAGATATAAGCAAACAACATTTTAAATCACACAGTATTAGAATTCTAAGTGACTCATTCTATTTAGAAGTTACTTGCTTAAGCTAAGTAAATGATACCTCTCAACAAAATAATGCAATTTGTAGGTGTAATCAAAAAGGGGATGTGACAATTGGTGAATTGTAGTAGAATTGGGAAAATTAGTTTTGGGACCAAACGGAGAAGAGAGACGTTTCTGGGGATAAGCAGAATCTGAAAATTATCTCATTTTGTGGTGAAGATACTGAGTAAAGTGATCTGTACTTCTAGAGTGCATGACATTCGTCAGATGCTCTCCGTCAGCTTATCTCTTGACTAAGGTGCATCTCTTGAAGCTGACAAGATAAAACATCTCTGGTTCTTCAGGTCAGGAAACCTGTATTGGAAAAGGTCTGGGACTTCAGTAACAGCTGTTGTCATAGGTCCCAGACCCATGGCCACAAGGGTTCTGACACTGTTGTGCTGCTCCCACATGAGTCTTGAAAATGTGCTGAAGAATCCCCCTTGACTGTATTTTTTGCCTCAAAGTTCCCATCCACTCTTCATTTGAACTCCAGTTTGGCTGGGGCTTTATACATCCATATATGTATATATTTATATACAGAGGCATAAATACATAATATATTTTGTTGTTGTTGTTGTTACACTTCATTTCTCTGTTAAGCACAAATAAAGTTTTTGTTCCCCATTTGATAAAAATACTCCTTCTTGCATTCTGTTAGTCTTCAAACTTGCTAAAGTATGCTAAAGAGTGTCTTGAAGACTTGGTCCTCAGGGACTAGCAGTGTTTGTGCAAAATGTAGCTCACAGCATCCACAATTCCAGTAGAACAGAAACTCCAGGACAGTAAAAATTCTTACAGTTTTGTTCTCTTATCTGTCCTTGAAAATATTCTAAAAGCAGAATCCTCTGGGATCCTCCAAACCAAATCAAAGTGTTAGGCTTACAGTTCATATTATCAAATCTATATGTGCTGTTTAAGTCCTCCAGCATAAGTATACTGTATATTTCAATGTTTTCATCAATATTGAGAACTAATACTTCGTATTCTCCATACTAATGGTTAGCATTGTTCTCTGCTTTTTAAACTTTCCCTTGTAGTCCTTGCTGTCCTTACGATCACAGCTTTGTGCCAAGATCATTTTGTTCATGCTGAACTAACAGTCCTGAGTTTCCTGTCTTTGCAGTAGACCTGTAAAAAAATACATGAAACAACAGCGTAAAAATAATTGTTTGACATCTCCATGATACGGTATTTTCTTAAGCATATTCTTTTAAGACACAGTATGTCCATGTTGTGGCTGAAAGATCAGCATATCCCAGATACCTGTAAATTTAGCTTCCGTGTTGTTGGTGACAATGTAGCTGCAGCAGCACAGAGCTAAATGCAGTCTGTAAAATCTGCCAGGGATGTGGTCAGGAATCTCTGTGGATTGCACTCTCTTCTTTAGCAAAGGTGTCAGTAGGTCACATGGCTAGTAGGTATCCCAGCTAACCTGAAGCTAGCTCAAGCACCTCTGCAAGCCATGGTGTTGGCTGTGTCATAAACATGCCAGTAGAAACAAAACTTGATATGGAAACCTTGAAGTGATTGATATGTTGTGTATTTGGGTTACGTGCATGCTTGCTTGTGTTATGTATGCTTTTATTACAGCTTTTATTAACTTCAATCTTAGCAAATACCCTTTTAACACAAGCATATTTCATAATCAGTGAAGATACTCTTTGATACTCAGGTATATAAGATCTTCTAAATTCCAGATTTATGTTGTATTCATGAAGAGGAATTGCAAAGTTCTTTTTTCCCTTCAGAGCAAAACTTGACCTTAGTTCTTACAGATCCTTGCAATTGCTAGATATCAACTTAAGGGATTTAAGTAATGATATTTTTTACAATGTTTTAAGTGAGCAACCTTAGTTATGCTACATATCATGGCAATGATATTTGCCAATACAACAAACTTGACTGTAATAGTTTTGTTTTAAAAATAAACTGCCTATCATGACTGGATAAGAACAGGTTAGATAAGGAAATTCCATCTTTTTGAGGAATATAATTTTACCAGATTTCAGTTGCTGCTTTTCAATAATACTGAATTCTGTTGTCTTCGGTCTTACAAACAAAACTGACTTCAAAATTGATCATCAGCAGGGTGTTCAGATTTGTGATAAATATCTGCATCAGTAGTAATTGAAACAGAGACTGATGTTTTTCACCCTAATCTAGCCAATTCTGCGTTGAATTGTAGGTTTTCAGTGGCTTGGTTTGGAAAACTTGGGTTTAATGGGCTGTTAGGACAGCATCTATTCAGTAGCTGGCTTGTTAAACATAGGACTCAGTAACTTAGGAAACACTACTGAGCCTTACTCTTTCTAATTTTTCTCGTAGGCATAACAAAGCATTGAAGAGAAACTGAAGGAAGCATTACATGCCTTACTGATCAGAAAACTGTTTCTGAAGTATTTGGGCAAATTGCATGTATATGTAGTAAAATCTACAAAGGTAAGATATCTTCCTTTTCTCTTTTACTTAGAAAACCTCACAACTAATGAAAACCTCTTTCACGAGTCTCAGTGGGTTTACAAAAGTAACTTTGTATGTTAAGGAGCAAGGTGGAGCCTAAAACTTACTCTTTTAAGCAAGTTCTGTGAAGTCCTACTAAATTCCAGAAGGCTTTTCATTATAGGATTTGGATGAAGGCAGATTGCCCATTAGTTCTTCTTCACAAAGCTTTCAAATCCATTTAAAAGCTTCTCAGTTTTATAAAATAGATCACGTAGGAGAAGACAGTAGCTGTTCAGGATTTCAGGGTTAGCTGGGCTTCCTTAACTTCCTGAATATTAAGTCTTTAGGCATGTGGAGATTTCATGCTATTCCCTCTGAAATGGAGGTCTGTCTAAGTGAGTAGAGAATCTTTTTTTCAGTGTGAAAGCAACATCTTATGTGATGTGCAGTTCATAAATCCAGGATCTGCTAGCTGAAAGTGCCACAGCTATTGTTGGTAAGAACACTGTTTTGTAAGTTTGTAAGGCATTACATGAAAGGTATTAAAATGGAAGGCAAGTATTTGCATTTGAACTTCTGTGGTGTTTCTGCTTCAAGTAGAATTCATGTAAGTAGAAACTGTATGTTTCACAGTGGCTGCTACAATTATGTTTAATAACAGAGTTCAGAATACTTGATAGAAAATTGTGATTCTGACATCCAACAGTACAATTCTCAAATTCCCACTTAAATCTGGAGGTCTCCAAAGTATGTAAGTCTTTGTTTGCATTGACACATACCCTTTATTCACATTAAGGTCTCCATGTTTTTAGAATTGCTTTCAGGGCTTCTTTGTGGATCTACCCATGCAGATTCAGCACAAAGACTTCTCTATTTCTGTGTGTTTGGGGTTTTTGAATAGGTTGAAGGTGTGGAGAGCATGGGTTATGATATTGAGCGCTTCGTGGGCTATGTTAATGAAGGGCTGTTGTGCTCCATCTGCCGAGACGTGTTAGAAGATCCACTGCAGGCTCCTTGTGAACACGCTTTCTGCACTGCCTGTATCCATGGCTGGCTTGTTCATCACAGTAACTGCCCTGAAGACAGACAAGTGATTGATGTGTCTTTGCTGCGACCTCTCTACAGGTATCCAATAATCTTGCTGTATGTTGAAATTACATGAATTTAGGATTTCTCAGTTTTGCTTGCACAGGTTCATCTCCTGTCGATACTGTCACTCAGACTGTCTTTATCCAGTATGCCCATGGCAGACACCAACTACTTGCATGAAAGCATTAGTATTTTCTATTTATTATAACTAACTTTTAGGGTATTAGGATTTCAAAACTGAAAGAACATCTAATTTGTTCTCCACCTTTTTATATCTTGAATGCTGATTCTAGATACCAGTGTGGATATTATTCTGCATGTTCTTTACAGCATCAAAACTTTTCCATACTTTATTTTAGAGAAAGTAAGCAAAGCAACTCTTGATGACAGTCACTACACACTCTATATCTCTTTTCTTTTCAGTCTTAGCTAGATGCTGCTGTGGGGTTTGTAATTACCAGTTCCTGGAGATATGAATCAAATTTCTGACCTTCAGATTCTTTTTAAAAGAGATCTTTAGACATAGGAATGTCTGTTGTGAGCCACCTTGTCATGTAAAGCAGGCTGTTTTCCCAAGTGCCTTCTATAACTGGTCAGGCACTTGAAACAGATGATTGTTGTTGGTCCTTTTCAAACAAACTATTCTATTTTAAACTCTGAATTCCTGCTAGTGTCAGCACAAAACAGTTTCGACAGTAGACGCTGCTTGCTGTTTAACACCTGCATTGTCTAATCTTGCTCAGATAAACAGTTACGTTGTATTTAAAGCCTCCAGCTACAGTAAATTTAACTTCATTAGTACTCACAACGTAATTTTTCATTAATGAGGTTTTACTATCTGGAAGTTAGCTATGGTGTAGACAGAGCACTAGAGTTTAATTTTTAGATTGTTTTGTCTGTACTCACTGTAGTCCTTTAGTCTGGCGTGTTTAGAAACAGAGAACTTAAACGGCAGTGAGTAGCCCTGGTGTTTGTTATTGATAATATCTGCTGAGCCAGTAAAAGGTCACAATTAGAAATATTCAAAAATAAAGATTTCATTTGCACATTTAAATTTAGAGACTGGCTTTTCCATTAACATTGTTTCTTTCAAGCTGTTTTTTTTCTGATACGGTCACTTGAATTCTTAAAAAATGAAATAAATTAAGATGGTTACTCATAATTTTTCCTAATGGAGATTAGAATCTTGCTTTTTTTTCCCAAAAGTTGAAAATACAAATTTTTCAATAATGTTCCCAGATTTAAGAACAAATTATTTTCTTTGCCTGTAGATATATGAAAAATGATTTAAACCGTCTTCAGCTGCATTGCAGAAACAGAGAGTATGGCTGTGAAATGGTTTGTTCTCTGGAGTCTATAGACAGACATGAAAGGGAGTGTGAGTACAGTCAGATACCTTGCTCCAATGCTGGTGAGTAACATTCAAAGAAGTTAAATCCTTTATATTTAAAGGCGCATGTTTTGTCATCTTCCTGTCAACAGAACTACAATAGTAGCCATTATTTTCTAACAGAAATTCAAAGCTTTGGCATGATCTGCTCTTTACAGCAGTGTTTTTGAACAAAATATAGTACCAGTTTATGGCAGTCGTGATGATTAGCAACTGTTTCTTATCCAAAAACGAACCAAAATGAATATGATGAACTTCAAATGTATGAAAATGTAGTAGTGCATTAGTTTTGCTTTCTGACAAGTTATGAGTTTGTTTTCCAGTTCGGACTGCATGTTCTGATGTTTCTATGAATGCAGTAGCCCCTGCAGAAGACTTAGGGGTCATAATTTATTTATGAAACACCTGATTGCCTGGTGCATGTGCAGCTGCCAACTCTGTGTCATGGTTTTAACAAGAACCTATCTTGGAAATAAGAATTATTCTAAGTTGAATTTTTGTTAGAATTGCTCACGTTGAGGTTTTTATTTAAAACAAGGCTACACCTCCTGAGAAAGAAACATGCCTCTAAAGTGGAACATACTGTTGCAATTTCCCAGTTGATTTCATTTGAAATGTTGTATGTTCCTAGATAAAATTAATTTCTAATTAATGATGCTAAGGGCATAGTTGAGTCTGCCATTGTAATTAATTATGAGATGATTAAGGTGCTAGAATTGCTCTACTGGAAGTTATAATTTCTCTCAGAAGTAAGTGACTTCTGCAGATGCTTGATTCACGTGTTCAACTTCCTACAGAAACTGTAGTGTTTTATAGAATTACCACGCTGGGCGTCTGGTGTTTGGGGTGTGAAGGCTCTTACATCTCTTGAAATCTTTCCCAAGAATACCTTGAGTGTATTTTGAGTACTGCAATAACAAATCATTATATTTATTAGTAAAGCTCTTCTAGAGAACTCTTTTGTCATTTTCTGGCATGGTTTGTTGGGAAGTTTCAATATTCCATTGTTTCAGTTTTCTTAAGTTGATATTCTCTTCAAATTAAATGCAAGGGTGTAGTGCAACAAAGAGTGCCTCAAAGATTAAGCTACAAACTTCATAAATTTGACTTCATAAGTTAAGACTACAAACTTGAAGTTTAGAGTTAAATGTAGCAATAGTTTATATAGTGTTTCTTTTTTATTCTTTACATTTTAGTTTTAATCACTGCAGAACTGCAAAATTTGTATCCTAGAATTTCTGTGGAAAGGTTTCTATCTTTGTGTGAGTTATTAAATGTTCATAAATAAACGTTCCGACTTATTTATGTGGTCTAGTACATTATGGACAAGATGAACAAATTATCTGGAAAACAAGTTTACTTTCCATCTCACACACATCTCTCTTTACTACATCTTTGGACTTTTCCCTAAGTTTGATAGCATAATATTTTTTTACACATGTGCATTCTTTATCAATTCCAGTCATTGCAATCTATGTCGGAAGCACAGGCAAGTTGCTAGTGTCTTAGCTTGGCATCAGGTTGTCATTACTGAATTTGATTTAATGCCAGACCAGCAGTAGAAGACTTTACAGAAAATACCTTCTTCCAACCTTTCAGTATTTTCAGTTAATGGATAAGTATCTTAATAAGACCTTTTAACAGCGTTATATTAGTAGCTACATATGTGTAACTGTAATATTTCATATTCTAAAGAAATCACTTTTCTCAGCTTCCTTTCTTGAGTGTTTTTGTTTGGAATGACTCAAAATGCTTTTGTTGTAAATGACTGTCTTGCCTTGCTCTTCCTTGCTGAGGTTGTACGGTGCAGATTGAGCGGCGTAACTTGGACGGGCACCTGGCGGTGTGCGAGTACCGGAGCCGGGAGTGCCCCAATGGCTGTGGTTACACCATTCTCAGCGCAGAGGACACGCAGCACAACTGTGTGGCAGAGCTAAGAACCGAGCTGGAACTACTTCGGTACAAACCTTCTGTTCCTCTCATGTTTGTGTTGGGCTGGGCTTAAAATCACTGCATGAAGCGCTTTGAAATACTAGCACTGGATTCTGGTATGTGTTAAATGGTCCATTAATTAGTTGATGCTAATGGGCCAGAATTTTATTATGTGTCATCATAGAGTTTAAATTCTTGCTGTTTTGATTCTTTTGTTGTTGGGGATTTTTTTTCCAAGTTACTATAAATCTTAAAATACTATTGCTTGCAGTTGAACAGAATTGTGAGCTTACTGTGTAAAATGACAAAAAACCTAAGAAAACTAAAGTTGGCAATTTAATTTTTTCATTGGCCTGTTATAGACATAAAGACATTATTTAATAATTGTATTTCATTTATGTTTTTACAGATAGGGAAGATAAAAATCTGTAATTATTTTGGCAGATACAAGTAGATTCAACCACTGAAGATCTAATTTTGATTTTTTTTAAAGTCCTGGTAGATTAATAACAGACAGTGAATATGAGTCTTCTTACCAGCATCCTTGTTTTCCTCTTATGTATGTTTCTGTATCTTTCCTTTTTCATTATGTTCTGGTTGGACTCTTTTTTTTTTCCCTCATGCTCCTTCCCATTTGTATCTTTCAGCTCCTAAGTGTTGTGCTTTTGAACACTGCTGTGAAGTCAGGCTCAAATATTTAAATGCGTTGAGACACAAGGGATTCTGCTACCTGGTTTCTGAACTCAAAAGGTTAATGTAGCGCCAGCTGGTTTTGGCTGTGGAGCTGTGTGAGTGACTAGGCTGTAACAGTTTACTGCATACTGTCATTTTACTGCATAGTGTCCACCATAAAAGTGAACAAGATTACACAGAGCCATGGAATCATTTAGTTTGGAAAAGAGCTCTAAGATCATTGAGTCCAGCAGTTAATCCAGCACTGCCAGGCCCACCACTAAACCATGTCTGTAAGTGCCTACCATGTCCACACACTCAGGCAGTCTCACTTCCTTACCTGTTTAGCAGTACTATAGGATTCAGACTTTTTATCTTGGCTGCCTCTATTTCATAACACTTAGCAAGCACATACTGTAGGCAAATGGCAGAAAATCACTTGAAGTCATAAATACACATTCTTGAGCTCATGGAATTACTTGAGGAATATGATACGATTGTCTCTCTATAGGATCTTCATGGGCACTTTAGTGCCCCTGGGCACAATGCACTTCTTTATGCCAGTTTTTTTTTTTAATTAATAAGTCATGCCTCTACAGGGGCATCCTGTAGAGCTTGTTGGGAATCAGATCAGGCTGTTTGGCTGCAAGAAGGCTTTTTGGAATTTGAAAATCATTCTTTTCTCTGCTTACAAGACTTAACAAGGAGAAATAAACTTTTTAGGTCAGAAATGATCTGCAGAGTGGAGGAGGCAAAACATGAGATGGAGTCAAGGTTAGATTCACAGAGAAGGCATATGGTCCAAAAAGAGAGTATTCTGCAAAATGAAATTGAAGAACTAAAGGTAAATACAATCCTTTTCTTTTTCCCTCTCTTAACAGTCTAGCTTTTTGCTTTTCCCAGTAGCAGTTTCTTATTTTGTAAATGAAGTCGCATACAGAAGAAAATGGCATTAAGTATGGGAAGCAAAACCAGCAAAGGTTTGCCAGGTTAGTCAGCTCTGTGGAGAAGCAGGCTGGATGCTGTATTGCTGGGGTTTATCTGCTTCAGGTTCACTGGAGCTCACCTGGGTACTCCATCAGTGCCTGTGCATGCGTAACATTGTCAGCAGATCAGTCTGAAACTGATTTCAGTGTCTAAATGTAGAGTATACGTCACAAACTGGATGTAATTAAACATCCAGCTCTATTTTTAATTGCTATCCAAAGTGGCTTAGTCCAGAGCTGACACAGAGCCCTACTGCCAGCAGTGGTGTTTGCACTGTGGTCAGAAGGTTGGAAAGGTGCACAGTAAACTTCATCAAGTAACAAGCAAGGCTGTCTTATCCTTTTAGTCATCCTGTTTTTATTATATCACAGAACAATGATTTTTAAAGCAATGGATGTGCTTTATAGTTTACATTTTTATTTTTACTGGATTTGATGTTAAATCCTTGAAGAATGTATCTGAACATAACCAAAACCATATTTTGTTTGGATTCTTGAAATAGAAAATAAAAGCAGCAAGAGGGTAAATCGGCTGTTTCTTATCACACTTTGTAAGAAACTTTTTGAAAAACATATTGGAATCTTTAGAACAAGACCATCCCAGAAGATGAATGCTGGATTGTGTCTCAAATTGTTTACATTTGCTATCAAAAATTATTTCAGTATTCTTTATTCTTAAGACTCCATCGCCCTACGTGCATGGCCAGTTCGACTTCATTGCACCATCACTAGAAGAGGGTTTGTGTCTTGCAGTGAATTTGTATTTGCATTTCAGAGTCAGATGTCACGAATGATGTCAGATGTACGGTCTCTGATGGCTGCGGAGAGACAGCACCGTCAAGAGCTGGAGCAGGCAGAGCTGGAGAAACGGGAGTTAATGGAGCTGCTGAAGGGGCTGCAGAAGGACTGTCGATTAACTACTACAGAGGGAAGCAGGAAGTCAAATTTCCGTCCTTTGACACGACTAGAGTGTGTGAAAAGAAAACCTAGGGAAGTTACAGTTATCTAAATAGTACTAAGCTCAAAAAACGTTTTCTTCAAATACTATCTTCTGGCAAGCTACTTTCTTTGAATGATTGGTAAAGTTTATATAATTTCTGATTTACTTGTTTTCTTTTAAAGTCTAAATTACAACTGTATTTCCTTTGGGGCCATAAAAACAAACAGAAGAATTTTTTTTCTGAGGGAATACTGGTCATTAAAACCAGTAATTGGAAGACATATTTTTAACTAATGTTTTTATAAAAAGGGGAAGGAGATTTTATTTATTCTCTCTTTACTGCATCACTTACAGGAATCTTTCAAGCCTGAGAGCTACAGCCTTTTAAAGTCAAAGATACGGACTATTATGGACCAGGAAGAAAAAAACATTGAAGTATCTATGTTTCAAACAAAAAAGAAAATGTGACCATTTTGGATATACTTAATTTGGGGAAAAGTGAATAGTAGAATTAGTAAGTCAGTAATAGAAGTTAATAAGATTTTGTTTGTTTGTAGTCTGTAGAAGGTCTTATTTCAAAGGTGGAAAGCAAGCACTTTAAATTGTAATTCTTCTGCTATGTAAAGCTTTGGGTGAGATTGACTGTTGCTTTAGAGCTTCTTCTCATTTCCCAGGCTGATACACACTTAAGAGACTAATGCTAAAGCCCAAGGTAGTAGAATAATCTAAAATCTTTTAAACAGATGTGTGAATAACTTTGAGTTTGTAGGAATGGATCTGCCTCTTATTTAAAAATTTGAAGCTTTTATGTGTGAAAGTATCAGGAGTATCTACAGGATCTTTTAAGCATAAGACCAGTCCATTTGGTACTCAATGTTTTTAAAGCATATATAAATACCTAGAGTATCCTTAATTTTCTTGTGACAAGTTTAAGACTACTTGATATGCACAAGAGATGAATATTTGCACAGTCACGTGGGCTTCAGACATCTGTGTTAGTGCTCAAGCACTAACCCAGGGCTGCAGGGAGTGCCAGAGCCTGGCACTGGCGTCAGAGGGTAACAGAACACCTGTGTGAGTGTGAGCAGGTCAATGATCTGCTCTGCTTAGTGCTACAACTCAAAGAGGAGGTGGAAGGGTTAAGGGGTGTTAGAGCATCTGAGGAAGAGATTGACTGGTAGAACCATTCTCTACCTCTCCTGAGGCAAATGTACCAGTCAAATGCACCTCAGAAAGTGGAGGATCACTAGAGATGAACCTAGGGTGGCAGGCCTGTGACAGGGGCAAAAACACTGGCCTGGCTAAAGTGTGTCTACGCCGATGCACCATGTGGGCAGCAAGCAGGAGGAGCTGGAAGCCATTGTCCAGAAGGAAGGTTTTGATGTTGTCGCCATCAGAGAAACATGGTGGGATGACTCTCATGACTGGAGTGCTGCAATGGCTGGATACAAGCTGTTTAGAAGAGACAGGTGAAGCAGGAGAGCTGGTTGGATAGCACTGTACAATGGGGAGTGTTTTGATTGTATTGAAATTGATGCTGAAGATGACAAGGTTGAGTGCCTCTGAGTAAAGATCAGGGGGAAGGTCAGCAGGGCAGATGTCATGGTGGGTGTCTGTTAGAGACCACCCAGCCAGGAACAGGCTGATGAGGCATTCTACAAGCAGCTGGCAGAAGCCTCATAGTCACCAGCCTTTGTACTCAGGGGTGACTTCAACTTGCCAGATGTCTGCTGGAAATACAGCAGAGAGGAAGCAGCCTAGGAGGTTCCTGGAATCTGTGGAAGACAACTTTTTAACTAAAACAGCTGGTAAATGAGCCTAACAGAGGAGGGGCCCTGTTGTTTGTGGGCAGAGAAGAACTGGTAGGTGATGAGATGGTCAGTGGCCATCTTGAGCAGAGTGATCATGAACTGTTAGGGTTTTCTGTACTGGGTGAAGTAAGGAGGGGCANGAACAGGCTGATGAGGCATTCTACAAGCAGCTGGCAGAAGCCTCATAGTCACCAGCCTTTGTACTCAGGGGTGACTTCAACTTGCCAGATGTCTGCTGGAAATACAGCAGAGAGGAAGCAGCCTAGGAGGTTCCTGGAATCTGTGGAAGACAACTTTTTAACTAAAACAGCTGGTAAATGAGCCTAACAGAGGAGGGGCCCTGTTGTTTGTGGGCAGAGAAGAACTGGTAGGTGATGAGATGGTCAGTGGCCATCTTGAGCAGAGTGATCATGAACTGTTAGGGTTTTCTGTACTGGGTGAAGTAAGGAGGGGCACCAGCAGAATTTCCACCTTGGACTTTGGCAAGCAGACTTTGGCCTGAATGTCTAGGACATTCATTGACCAAGTCCCTTCGAAGTCAGTCCTGAAGAGCAAAGGAATACAGGAAGGCTGGATGTGCTTTAAACAAGAATTATTAAATATTCAGGAACAGACTGTCCCCATATGTAGAAAAACAAGTTGTCTGGGAAAAAGACCAGCATGGTTAAACAGAGATCTTAACCTGGAATTTAGGGGGGAAAAAAGAGAATTTATCACCTCTGGAAGGAGCATCAGGTAACTTGGGAGGGTTATAAGGATGTCACGAGGTCATGTAGGAAGAAGATTAAAAGGGACAAGGCCAACTAGAACTTGATTTGGCCACTACAGTTAAAGACAACAAAAAAAGTTTCTAGAAATACATTCACAGCAAAAGGAGGGTCAAGAAGTGGCTCTGCCATTAATTGAATCCAGAGGGTGATGTAGTGACAGGGGTTGAGGAAAAGGCAGAGGTACTTAATGCCTTCTTTGCCTCAGTCTTCAATATCCAGATCAGTTATCCTCAGGATGCCCAGCCCCCTGAGATGGAAGTTGTTGATGGGCAGATGAGTAAAGCCCCCATAATCCAGGAGGAGATGGTTAGTGACCTGCTATGCCGGTTAGACACTCACAGGTCTATGGGCCCTGATGGGATCCACCCCAGACTAATGAGGGAACTGGCAAAAGTATTTGCCAAAACACTTTGTCATCTCTCAGCAGTCCTGCTTAACTGGAGAAGTTCCAGCTGACTGGAGATTAGCAAATGTAACACCCATCTACAAGAATGGTTGGAAGGATGATCTGCAGAACTACGGGCCTGTCAGCCTGACCTCGGCTCTGGGCAAGGTTCTGGAAGAGACCATCTTGAGTGCCATTACATGGCACATGCAGGACAACCAAGGGATCAAGCGCAGACAACACAGATTTAAGAAAGGCAGGTCCTGCTTGACTGATCTGATCTCCTACGATTAAGTGACCTGCTGAGAAGATGAGGGAAAGGCTGTGGATGTTGTCTATCTAGACTTCAGTAAAGCATTTCACACTATCTTCCACAGCGTCCTCCTCAAAAAACTGGCTGCCTGGGGCTTGGATGGGTGGACTCTCCAATGGATAAAAAATTGGCTGGTTGGTAGGCCCAGAGAGTGGTGGGGAATGGAGCTAAATCTAGTTGGCAGCTGGTCACTAGTGGTGTTCGCCAGAGCTCAGTATTTGGGCCAGTTCTGTTTAACACCATTGTTAATGATCTGGTCTTGGGGATTGAGTGTGCCCTGAGTAAATTTGCAGACAACACCAAGATGGATGGGAGTGTTTAAGGGTAGGAAGGCTCTGCAGACAGACCTGGACAGACTCTTATCAATGTGCCAAGGACAGCTGCACGAGGTTCAGTAAGGCGAAGTGCTGGGTGCACTTGGGTTGCAGCAACCCCATGCAGTGCTACAGGATGGGGACAGAGTGGCTTGTGAGCTGTTCAGCAGAAAGGGACTTTGGGGTGTGGGTTGACAGTGGCTGAATATGAGCCAACATGTGCCCAGGTGGCCAAGAAGGCCAGTGGCATCCTGGTCTGTATCAGAAATAGTGTGGCAGTGATTGTCCCTCTGTATATGGCACTGGTGAGGCCACACCTCAAGTGCTGTGTCCGGTTTTGGCCCCTCAATTCAGGAGGGACATTGAAATGCTGAAGCATGTCCAGCAAAGGGCAGCAAAGTTCATGAAAGGTCTAGAAAGCTTGTCTTATGAGGAGCAGCTGAAAGAGCTGTGTTGGTTTAGTCTAGAGAAGAGGAGGCTCAGGGGGGACCTCTTCACTCTCTACAACTCCCTGAAAGGAGGGTGTAGCCAGGTGAGGACTGGTCTCTACTACTGTGCCTGCAGTGAGAGGACAAGAGGAAATGGCTTTAAGCTGAGACAGGGGGCATGCAGATTAGATGTTAGGAAAAAAAAATTCACTGTTAGGGTGATCAAGTATTGGAATAGGGTGCCCAGGGAGCTGGTGGAGTCACCATCCCTGGAGGTGTTCAAGGATTGTCAGGATCTGGGGTCGAGCAATGGTTTAGTGGTTTAGGGGTTACAAGGGTAGTTCTGGGATGACAGTTGAACTTGGTCTCTTCCATCCTTGATGATTCTGTGATTCAAAGTTTGCAATAGGATTTTTTAACAGACCCACAAATCAGGGAGGCATTTATCTGTAAGCACTGCATGAGAAATCTGTATAGTTCAAAGACTTTCTCCAAACTTCTTACGCAGCCTGTTCATGTTGTTTTCAGTGCTATAACTAAGCCATATTCTCAGCTCATCACTGGACTAACTATAGAGGTATCTGGCCTTCTGTTTACTGAATGTGTTAAATCAGTTTTGAAGGCTCAGGAAAATGTGTGCAGGTTCAACAACCCGAATATGTTAATTTTATAGTTTAGAAAGCAGCTGCATTACTGTGCATGCCTTGCTGTCACTCAGAGCAATGCTTTTATAGCTAATAGCATAACCAAAGAGAGAGGCAGCAGTCTTCTTTAGCACACAGTCTACATTATGAAGACTTGTGGTCAGAGCTGTCTGAATTTCAGGCATTAATAAATCCTTCTAACTTGCTGTTTCTTCAGTACCACTGAGGCAGATGTGCACATATTCAGGTCTTTGTATTTAAAAACTGGTCTTGTATATTTAAAAACTGACATAAATAGCTCTTCTGTAAAAGCGGGTTTTTTTGGGGAAAAAAACACATTCAAAGTAATTGAGAGTATTTGGGACACTGTAGCAGTCTCACCAATTCATGACACAGCACATCTCTTAAGCAGCCATATTTAATAATCTAAAACAGTAAACCAGTAGCTACAATTTGGGAAGACCTTCATTCACACTAAATGTTCAGTGGTCAGTTCACTTACATCAGTGTGTATATTAAAGCAATAGGTAGAAAGTAAGAATGCTGTTACTGTCGTGTTCTAAACAAGCAAGCTGTGAGTGTCTGTGCTCTGCGTGACATTATTGCAGCATTCACGCTAATTTTCAAGCTTTTTGGCAACACCAAATTTCATGCTATTAGATTTACTTAGTGCTTTTCTGTGTATTGTAACTGTGTGGTTGTGATGTGACTTTATCTACTTTGCCTAATGTAAAGAAGAAAATCACTTCAAAATCCTTCAGAACTCAAAGAGCTGGATCATCTTTCCTGAGTCAGAGGGCAGTAACCCAATCTTTTCTGTTCCAACCACAGAAGAAAGCAGGTTATTAGCTCTCTGCTTTCCCCATAATGGGATCTCTGCATTTGTTTGCTTTAGAAACTTCACCCACTTATTTATGACTAAATTCCTCCTAGTATGGGAAATAGGGTTTATTTAATGTTTACTTAGCATTTGGTCTGCTGTCTTTTCCTTAAGTGCTGGACATGAAACTGCGTGAGAAAACGCGTCCTAGGTGGTAAGGAAGGACTTTCTGCTGTGCAGTCAAGCTCTGACAGTCTGAACTTCCAGGGTGGAAATGTGGCAACACTTTGGGCCCACTGGCTGCTGGAATGAGCTGTCAGTTTGGATTTCCTTTAGTGGCAAAGAAGCCCTTTCAGAGATGTTTTAAATAGGCACACAGTAGCTAATGGCATCAGGTCTCTCTGGTGACTTTAAGCTTTATGCCATTCCTCTGGGTTAATAACAGTACTGCACTTCAGATTTTCCTCTGCTAATGAACCCCTCACAGGGTGGCATTGCTGAAGTATCATCATCACTTGACCTGTCTTACAATTGACTAGACTGACATTAAATAGCCCGTTACATTAATATTTCCTCTACTTCTTGCTTTTCTGGTCCCATCTATTATGCAGCTCTTAATAGCAGTTGGCAGAAGCAAGGGACTTTTTTCTTTCTTTCAAATAGTCTGTTAATCCTTTTCACAAAAACTAAGACTCCAAATATTGTACTAGACTTGACATAAGTTAAAGACATTCACTTGGAAATGCTACTTCCTTAGTCATGATCATATTTTAGGATTATATGAGAGACCCTGCTAAAAGTGCAGTACAGGAGGGTTCCAGCACGGAATTACTGGTATTACTATTCTCATACTAAATCACACTTTAATCAGTTCCATTTTCTCACAAGTGGAACTGCTACTCAAGTGGACCAGTAACTGTGCAAATTTGTATTTTGAGTAGCTGCTTCTAGCTCTTTGCAGCTGGAAGAGGGAGAGCAAAGAGAGAGAACAAGTGTGGTGTGACTGTTCCCTCAGCCCAAAAGCAGTGATACGGCTGCACCACCCTGTACCACCAGGCTTACCAGTGTGAGCTGCCAGCGTGTGGCAGGGAGTTAACATGGCATTAGAATTAAAAGGAGATTAAGTCTTTATCCAGTTAGGTAGGTACACAATGTCATAGTACCAAGCCTGGGAGATTCACAAACAAAACTCAGAGAGAGCAAGTAGTTAAGTAAAGTATGTGGGACTTGCATATACAAGTTTCTTGTCAGCATAGAAGGGAAGGGAATTGCACAGTCAAGTAAAATACCTGCTATAGTGATGTATTTTGACTGGCCAAAAGTGGTTTTTTCTGAAATGTTCTTAGGTGTTTATATGAAGTAATGTATTAATAGACCCCGGTTGCAAACAGTTCCTACAATTTACAGAAATGGGTAGCCTTGCAAATGAAATTTTCCATGTGCTGTCCTCTTGGATGTTTCTGGCATGGTGCTTCTCTACAGCCACTTTCCTTAGAAGTGCTGGGTAGTATTGACAAGGAGCAGTACTAGCCTTGCCTTTCTCCCGTACTGTTGTCAGATGGAGTACGGTAGGTCAGGGAGATTTTACCACGTAGAAGATGCCTTTATAAAGACCTACAATTCTATGCAACTTTCTATTAACTGAGTAAACATTGAACTGTCTTCCAGCATTATGGGTCGCTGCCAGTCTATTTACGTTTTCTACCTTTATATGCACAAGGATAAACCAGCGCTTAACAGATCTTTATCTCTAGTCTGTATAAGAAATGGTAACACTTTGTATCACTTTGAAGTACACTTTGTATAAAAGTTCAACTAATAAAAGGTCTACATCATAATTAACACATTGTGGTTCACTTCATTCTGTACAGAAGTTTGAATACCCTCTTTATCAGATGCAATAGCAATATTTAGGTACACTGGCCTGCAGAGCACAGGAGTCATGAATGCACTACAATTACAGGCTCGCTGCCCTGGAGCAGGTAAGGCTGCGTTCTCCCTCATACAGGGAGCAATAAACAAAGCAGGTGTTCAGTCAAACTATCCCTTCTCCAGGATTTCCCTCCTGCCGCACGGATGGGGGTTTCTGAATGGGATGAGCAGCTGCTTGGAAGGCAAAACACTGGCTAAAGTTGAGAATTCCTGGAGTACAGCACTCCAGTCCTGCACAGACAACAGGAAAAGGACGGGGCAAGAAGGGAAAAATTCATTCTCTGTCCATCAAATGCAGGGATCTCATCCCTAATGCAAGTTTTTTATGGCCACTACAAAAACCCAGGTGGGATATGAACATGTAAGAAGAGCAAAACAACAGAGGTGTTGTATTTGCTTAAACATGAGCAATCTGGAAATGGGCCACTCAAGCAGGAATTTGCTGCATGCAGTCCTCTGCCTTCACTGTCTACACACATTCTCCTACCTGATGGAGGAGCTACTCAGCAGGAATAAAAAGGCTGAAAGCCAATGTGGCACAACTAGAGACCAGCCCAGGAGCTGGCAGATAACCTGTTTATGTCCTACACCTCTCCATCTGCACCTGGCCCTCAGCCACATTACAGACTGCATTGCAGCTAAAGATCATGGGAGCAAAAAAAAATGCACACAACTTGTCTCACCCCTATGCCCTACACAAACTGTGCCTTTGTCTGTCCATGCTGCATTGGAGATCTCTTCTGCCTTGCTCACCCTCCTGCTGCTGTTCTGCTTATCAAGTAAGCACAGGAGCCTCTAAAGTTAGCCACTTCCTGGTGCTCCAGTCAAGAAACAAAACTTGAAAATTTCTTTTTTTAGCCAGAGTATCAAAAGCAAAACTGAATACTTTAAAGTGTTATTTACTCATGGTAGCAATCCTATTTTAAAGAGCAAACCAAGTAACACCTGAGTTTTAAACACCATTATTTCATGCTGAATGGAAAATTTATCCATGAAAGGAACCACTTTGCATTGAAGAGTAACAGAACTAAATTCATTAATAAAAAAAAACAAAACAAACATGATATACACACACTTCTTTTTCAAGTTTAACTAAATTGACAGAGCTTTCGTACACCAATGTAACCAATCCTTTATTTCCTCCTAGTTTGAAAATTACTAATGTGACATGCTGTGTATTTTAAACTCTGAAGAACCAGTACTGAATATTTACATATTTATTCCATGCCTGACACTTTTCTTAACTTTTCATTTCAAATTCCCTGACAGAAACCAAATGATTTGTATCCCTGCTAGTTTCAAAACCAGTAAAATTTCTAAAAAAATAAAACCACCTTAAACACATGGTATAAAGGAGTGAGTCAGCTTTAAAAATATTTATGCAGTGCTCCTTAAAAAAATAGCATTAATAACAGTAATGCCTGTGAAAGCTCCACCCATTTTATTCATTACAATTATTAGTAAAATTACATCTCCCTGTTATTTTACCATTCAGAAAATTGTTTGGCTTCCAATCTAAATCTGTCCATGTTATTTTAAATAAGATTAAACCCTTTATGAACCGATATTGCTCCCTGTAGGTGCACCTAGTCAACTCATGGAAGTTTCCCACTATCATAGGTTATACAAATCACCTCCCAAGCAGTGTGACATTGTCTCAGAGTCTCCACACAGAAAAAACACAGCTAATAGGGGCCTTCTATGTATCAAATGAAAAACCTACTTAATTTCGTCAGGCAGTATACAGCTAAAAAAATTTCAATTTAACATATTATCATACTTCAGACATACTTAAAATAGGGTGTTAAAGTTCATGAGTCTAGGCAGACAAAGTAAGTCAAAATCATGTAAAACAAGAAATGGGCCATATTTAAGTAGAGTAAGACCCCTCTAAAGCACTTCTGTAATGTCAACAGACCAAAGCATAAGTGAAAAGCAAGCTAAGTCTGACAGTGGAGCTCATTTGCAAAGATTGCATGTGATCTTTAGACAAGACTACCACACCCCACCCAAAAATGCAATGGCTACTGAGTATCTGCTCATTCTATGAAACCCATGGAGCCCAAAGGAATGCAAACACATAAAACCTTACTTCACTGAATTCAATATTAAAATAAATTTAGAATTGAATCTAGTAGTGACATTTCTTTATGAATTCCTACTCCTCAAAGTTTTTCTTTTTGCACTGTATCTCAGTCTAATTGTAGGAACAAAACTCCAACCCAACTCTTCATAGAGGTTTAACATCACTACCTCACTACATGATTGCTCAGGTTATACACCTGTGTCTCTGCCCTCTCCTCAGCTGTGTCAGGCAGAGGAGAGGCAGGCAACAAATTATCTCCAGGTTCTCTAAGGATATGAGTATCTTGCTTTTTAACTGAAAGTATATGGTGCTCTCCAATGAACAGCTCTTGTGCTCCTAATGCATGAGCTGGAGTTGTAAAGTAAGTGGGTGGAATGTTGACTTATTTTCCCTGAAGTTAGTGACAGATTTTATTTAAATTATACCTGGTGTGGGACTTAGAAGTTTCTAATCTCATTACCCAAGACGTACAACAAAACCTACATAAATTACATTTACATTTGTATTCTTTAACAGATTAATTAATGTCAGTCATTCTTCTATCATCAGCTACTTCACCTGCTGGCATATACACCTCATTCATTAATAACCCAGACTGGCTAACAAAAAACAAAGGAAAAAAAGGGCTAATGGCTCTAAACCTGAGAGAAAAGAACAAAATTGCCTTACATACACATTTTTTAATTTTCTTGCAGTAATAAGTCACACACAAAACATTTGCACCTTTCTTTTGGCACAATGAATATTTAAGAAGTCCTTCAAGTCTTAACTCAAAGAGCTGCTTTACTGAGTATTGTCTACTGAAATCCACAAAAAAATTGAAACATTCTTTCAAAAGGAACAAAAAATTTACAATTGTACACAAAAAGTCTTGAATTTTATTGAAATTTCAAGTCTTGTATCAAACAAAAGCTTTTTCTTCAGACAAAAATATTCTCTTGGTGTCCTCCAGATACCAGAAACTCTGAATTGGTCCGTTAGTGACGCTCCTTTCTTTGTCATCTTCACAGAAGTCCACAAGGTTGAGCTGTTCCACCATTAGGTCTTATTTTATCGTGTGAAGGAACGTACATGACGACCTCTTCCACTGCCTCCACTAACAAACTTTCCTCTTGAGCCACCACTGCTACTACTATTAGCACTTGTCCAAGACGGTCCAATTCCTCCGCGGCCTCTGGAAGCACGATCGCGAGGACTCGGTCGGTAGCCTTAAAGCAAAGAAAAGTATACTCAGTTGGAAAAAAAAAAAAAAAAAGCCCTAGGCGGAGTAGCTGCTGCAAAAGCGTAAGAAACAAAACAGGATGAGATACAAACAGCGTCTGTTTCCTCCTCCTAATTTTCACTTTTCTTTTAGGCAAGCACTGCTGCTTTAATTGCGCTATGATTACCATGGAGGTACGAAGACAACCGAATGACAGAAGTCTGAGTGCAAAATTAAGATTCTGCGATCAAGCGTTCAATTCAGCAAGTTTTATGGGTTACAGGGCAGTTCGTACGAAAGCACGTATTTGACACAGTCTCAGTGACAACTGTTCATATATGCTTAAAACATTTGCTGAATTTCAAGGTGTCTGCAGCATCCTTGCATGGTTTCATTTGTAAAGCAAAAATGAAATTCAAGGAATTCTCTATAGTTCGATGCCCATATGAATACCATGTACCTGCTGAACTTAATGGTCTCAGTGGTGGCAGTGGACCCCTGTTAAAATTGCTTTGACCACCTCTACTGTCATTGTAGGTTCCCCTGGGCGTACTCTGTGCACTCCAACTTGAGCCTCGAGCGCCTTCACGACGACTGTAATTTCCTAGATAGGGAGAGAAAACCAACACGCTGTTGAGCGAACATCACTGGGTTTGGGGTTTTTTTCCATTTCAATCTTCACAATACTCAGAGTGGTAATACAATATTTACACAATTCAAATAGATAAAGATACTCTGTATCTACATACCCGCAGTATTCCAACTTGAAGTCTACAACTTACTCTATTATGCACAGAATTGGGGGAAGAGATCTATTTATCAGGCAAGGACTCAAATTTAAAAGAATTCACATTGTCTAGTGTATTAAGACAAACTTTCAGATATTGTCTGATATATACTTTCAGATTTTGTCGCCAAGTAAATCCTAGTATTTATAACTTTATAAATGGAAGTATTTTCTGTTTCTACTCTGCAAGGACTCGCCCTAATTATGGGATGGAAAGAAAAGGAATGCAATCTTGTCCACGTATGAAAGAAACTTAACACTTTGTAGGCTACAATCTCCAGGTTCACTGAAAATTTCATGTTATTCTTGTCAGGATCTTCCATCCTTTTATTCCAAAGCTTCATTTTAACCCAGAGATGTACTGTGGTGCTTGATTTCAGGAACTACCATGTCACAAAAGGCAGGGAAGCACTCCAACAGTTTCTAAAACAGATTACTCCTTTTGTAAAAGAGAGGCAGAGAGGCAGCATGGGAATTCACAGCCTTGTTTCAAATTGCACACCTTCGGAGATTCTCACCTTCAAGAGAACCTTTCCTAGTGCTAAATAACTCATTTCAACAACATTGCTTCACGAAGATCTCACAATGAGGATGATGAACTGCTAGGAAATTGGGTTAGTATTACTGAAGCAATTTTAGCATGCATTTACTCCAGTTCTAATAAAGTAACCAACATACCTTTTGAAGCAGGTGGTGTAAAGAACCTATTCTGACTGTGAAAAGCTCCTCGTCCTCCACGATTCCCTGAGAACCCACCACGCGAAGAAATCTTCTGTGACACTTTTGGTGGCCTTTTGGCTGGTGGTATCCCATCTGGAGCAACCACTTCTTTGCTCTCTGCAGCAACAAAATCATCCACGTGCATGGAGGGTGGCCTGCTTGTGTTCTGTTTCCTCTGACGGAAGATATCGTGTGGTCGAATTCCTTGTCCAAATCCTCCCCTTCCTCTTCCTCTGGGTGGTGGCACAACATGAGCTCTCTTTGCAGGCTCTATGTACTCAGATTTCCCACTGTCATGACAAACCATGATTTAGTTAGTTAATGTAACACCATACTACTGATGGCCAGGCATTCTCCATATTGGAGATGCAATCTGAAAGGTATTTGACATTTTGACAACATACAAATCAGTGCTGAAGACACTGTTAACTCATTAAATTCATTTTACCTTGAAGTTATGAAGGTCTCATGCTTGTGCTTGCCAAGCTTGAACCCTTTTGTGGTTTTTGTGCGCCCAGGAGATGATGGTTCTGACAAAAATGACCTCTCCAATTCAGCTTGCAAGTCAAAGTCACTGCAGCCCTTCTCTGACAGTTCAATTAAGTCAACTTTTACCTTCAATGAGAGAGTTTAGTTTTATCAAAACAGTCATTACTAGCACCTCCAAAAAAAAAAAAAAAAAAAAAAAAAAAAAGAGCAGCAGTAACAAAATAAAAAAAGCAGCAGAGCTGCAGCAAAATTATCTTGACAGATCTGAACACAAAAGGAGTGAAGGGCATAGCTCTCAAATATGAACATCTGTCTTGTCATATAATGTGGGACAATTCTCTTGCTTAAGCTACAGCCCTATAATTTATTAATGTCACTTGAATACAGGAATCAACAGTTTTGGTTTTGCTTAAGAAATTAAAACACAACCATCTTTGCACATAAATTAAAAGAGTAAAACTAAAAACGAATTAAGGCAATGAAGCCAACAGAAACTGATTATTTCTCATACAAGAAATTAAGACACTGCCAATTCCTTAGTTTTAAAAAACCAAGAATGCAAATGTATTTTGCACTATTAGCTTTAAAGTTTAGATTATAAAAGTTTCAAAAACTGTTAAAAGCTTTTGTGCATGTAGTTTCACTTA
This sequence comes from Aleadryas rufinucha, assembly GCA_013397815.1. Classification (NCBI taxonomy): domain Eukaryota; kingdom Metazoa; phylum Chordata; class Aves; order Passeriformes; genus Aleadryas; species Aleadryas rufinucha. The sequence goes on from VZTH01011478.1 coordinate 65,342, forward strand.
CTCCTGCCATGTTTCCCACTTTTGTCACATCACAGCAAATATTTAAATAAAAAAAGTGTAGCTATGAGGCTTTTATGGATATTACTGCAATGACAGAAGACAAGCAAGGAGAAGAAACTAAATCATTCTTTTCTACATTTAATACAAATTGATGAAAAGCCTCAACAGCAGTGCAAAAGCAGTTTGGGACTGACACAGAAACTGCTCCCCCAGGGTACTGCAAAAGGTCCTGAATTTGTAGCTGCTTCCAAGTCAATCTGAAGGCATTTGATAGCCCCTTTAACAAATGCCAACCTCTCTATCTGGGTCAATTTATAAGGGTGAGCTCAGGAAAACAAACCATTTGGCCATATGAATTTCTGATGCTACTAGTTCAGATTAACCCTCATTCTTAAGTCCACTTCAGATACATTTATGAAGCCTTTTACCATATCCAAGTCAGTGTCTATTTCTTCAGCCTGAAAGGGTGAGAACCACATGGACTTCAGCTGGTCATCCATCACATCTGCCAACACGTACGTAGTCCTACAACAAAACAATGACAAAGGCCTGTTTGGTTATGAACCACAACCAGCTGCAAGCGTACACAGCACCACAGAAACTGGGGTGAACACCACTGCCTTACCCTTGATACTTACATGACATTGAATACACTTGGCCTAGTGGGTAGTAGTGACAACTGTTAAGATCCTGTTTTTAATACATTTAATTTACGTATGCATAAGTTACTCCATTTTCTTAAGTAAATCACTGGTAGACTGCTGACACAACCATTTTACCTGTTGTTAAACAAATTCTGAAGAGAGTCTGGTGCAGAAAGAGTAGGCTCAACATCTTGGTCACTCAGTGGACAAGAATCACCCGCTGATTCCAACATCTGCCTCACTCCAACAATGTTGTCCAGTAAGGATTCGAGGCCATCATCTTCCTTTGAACGATCCTGCGTCAACACAGAACAAGGCAGAACTTTTTCCCGTGCTCAGAGAAGGAAGTATGCTTTGCTTGTTTATAAAAAAGAAGAGGAAGGTACTATACAACAGTCTATCCAGCCACAAAGAGTGAAACTAAGACACCTGAGCACATAAACAACAGCAGAGAGCTCCTGAATGTCGTATTAAACAAATCATGTCACCATATGCACATTCTAGGTTTCACTCCCAGTTGATGCAATATCCTTTATAACAGTCCCAAGGAAGACATTGCTCCAGGTTTTATTTAAGAAGCTCTCTGTTAAAGCATTCCAATGTCCTGTGTCTGCTGTTTCTCATTCAGAACAATTGTGGCTTTTAATCTCTTACCATAGATGTAGGCAGCCAGGGAAGGGGACAGGAGGGAATATAGCACTGGAAAGGCATTTGTGATCAATAGGCTGTGAAGCAGCTATTTCATGGACTCTCTTAAATTAGCCATCTATTGCATGGCTTCCATCAGTTACATAGAATCAGATTTGAATATTAGAGTTAAGTTTGCAGTTATAATCACAGAAAAGTTGGATGCATTGAATTCTGCATGTCCTCTAGTCCAATCCTCACCCTCACTGCTTGAAGCAGGACTATCATCAAAGCCAGACAGAACTTTATCCAGTCATGTCTACAAAAAGTGCCAGTGACAGAGAGCCCACAGCCACACAGACCTGTTCAGTGCTTCACTTCTCTCTCAGTGATTGATTTTTTTTTCCTAATGTCAACCTGAACCCCTGAAGCCACAATCTGGGGGCATTGCTCCTTGATTTATCATCTGGAATTACCAAAAGAAGTTTGATTCCACCATCTCTCTTACTATCTCCCCAGACAGCTGTGGGAAACTCTGAAATAGCTCTTAACCAGGCTAAACAAGCCCAGCTTCTTCCTTCTCTCTCTCTACAGCACATGTGCTGTAGGTCCCTGACCACCTTGGTAGAACTCTCTCCAGCCTCCCCAGATCTCTCTAGACCTGGTGAGAGGGCAAAGCTGGCCAAAGGTGAACACAACACTCTACATGAGAGCTCAGCAGCATCCCGTGGAGGGAGACAAGGCCCCCAGAAGTGCTGACCATGCTCCTTCCAGGATGGCTCAGAACACACTTGTTTCTAGTGACTGTGCACTGGCAGTCCACATCCAACCTATCAAGCAACATAACCACCTGGCCCTTTTAAGCCCAGCCTGCAACAAGGCATGGGATTATCCTGCTTTCACTGCAGACCTTTGCATTTTTCCTAATGAGCCACACAAACTTTCTGCTAAATCAACCCTAAAATGTTTACTGAGGTCTCTCCGGATTGAGGCTTTGCTGCATGTCAGATTAGTGACCCCCCCCATCCTACTGTCATCCACAAACTCACTGAAGATGTATCCATTGTTCAGGCTTCTGATGAAAACATCCAACAATATCCAGCCCCCAGTATTAATTCCACTTGTTGCTAGTCACCAGTAACATCAAACCACTGCTAAGATGGGGCTCCTGTTGTTTATTACATTAATAATCTGCTTCACCACTACCCTAGACCCTCTGCTGTAGGCATTTGCTGCCTTCCATGACACCATTAACTGCCTGGGATCACAGGATGTGCAAATAGAAAACTGCAACATCAACCTGATTATTTGAATTCTTTTACCATAACATGTTTCTCCAGATCAAGAAGCAGGTTTTCTGGGGTTTCTTCTTTGTTCTGCAGTAAATGTTTTAACTCTGCAGTGGTAAGACCCAGGGTTCTGCCTGGATGGGATCCATCTGTTTCCATAAGGCTTCCATCATCTCCACAACATCCCTGAAATATTTGACAGTTGAGGAATAAGTACACATAAATGTTGTACTTGTGGACTGCAAACCCCTTTGAATTCAAACACACATTAGAGCAAATCTAGCAAAATGAGTTATCTCTTGATTTAAAAACATATGATGTAAATTATTTTAACAAAGTACACTTCAACAGCCAAGTTCATATACTGCATCAAGATGAATCCAACTCTTTCCTGTACAAGATGAGGTCTGTATCACAGAATTAACAAATATTTTATAGTCCTTTCTATACTAAATATCAATATAGCAACTCTCTAACTGGATGCTGTGAATCTAAAACTGGGACATCACAGCATACTATTCACTTAGGAAACAGGATGAAGCAATATGCCCTTCTTCCTGCTGAAAAACCCTCTTACTTACTAAACATACATTCTGCCCAGCTTTCACAGATTTCATTAAAAACTTTAGATGCCATGTTAGTGCCATTAAAGATGGCACTAACACTACTGATGGAAAAGCCTTACCCAGCAATCTGTAGAATCAACTGCTTTCTGAAATAATTGTTCCTGAACATGTCTCAGACTGCAGATTTCAGAGAAGTGCAGCTGAGTTTAAGTATTCAATACATATTCACTTACCAGTGTATCAGAGTTTAGAATCTGTCGCATAAAATCCAAAAATGAAGAGGCCAGTTCCCCTGTATCTTTGCTGAAACTAGTTATTACTCGCTTTAATACAGTGTACAGAGCATTGCTGTGTTTTCTTAGAGAGCTGTTTTAAAAACAAAAAGAGAGAAAATACTTTCTTAGTGCATACATTGTGACCATTCCACTATAACTAGTTTTAAGAAAAATAAACTTGTCAAATTTTATAATTATCAAGTTGACCTTTGACTACAAAGCTGGAGCTTCACTATTTTCTCTGTACTAGACTCCCGTTTTCAGCAGTACTATCTGCATTTATTTCAGACTGCACACATACAGCTACATATACTACCTCCAAAGCATTCAAGAAATTATAATTTCATCTTTGGCAGAAAAGGGACTAAGTACAGAAATATGTGCTTGCACAAGGATCTTATGTATGAAGCAGGATCATGCTTGCAGCTACAATTTCACTGCATCCCATGATGCCTAACTGCAGAAAACAAACTGTAAAGCCAACATGAACACAGAAATAGCAAGGCCATGCACTGAAGCTAACAGCTGGATGCACAGGATCATATAAAGAACAGCATCTGTAACTTGCTAATTGTTCATTCGTGGTTGTATGGCTTCTTGCACCCAACAGCACTACTTAAAATGCTTCGAACAACCTTGTATTGACAAGGCTCCTTTTTCTCTCTGGGAACCTCACCACTTTGCCTCTGCACCTCAACTTCAGCAAACAGAAACAGGTCCAAATATAGGACAAAGAATCAAGTGTCAAAACAACACAATATTGTCCAATGCATGTATATATTCTGTTCCAAGTGAGTGGAACAGAACAAAAATAGTTTGGAAAAAAACCAACTCATTTCTAAAACCTTAATTGTCTGGATGTCAGAACACTCAGGGAAGCGCAAACTGAATCCCCAAAAAATAGAGGAATTACAGACAGTTCTCCAATGTTCCAGATGAGAGCTCTGTGAGTGTCTCAAAAGGGAAAGAACAAGAGCACTATATATCTCATTCTAATCCTCCAGCCTTGGAGTGGGGAAACAGAGTGTACAAACCTTTTTTCAATGCTTTGTTTGCTTCTTGAAACAAAGTGCTTCTGTGTTCATACTGCAGAAATTACTCAGAGGGTGAAGGAAGACCAAAATACTGAGTAAAACACTAAAGTCCCAAAGAGAAACAAAAGCTTAAGTGCCTTATCCTCAACATTTTCTACTAAGTGTGTAGGAAATTATTTCACACTACAGAAGTTTTTTAACAATTTTAAGCTGTCAGTGATATCATAAAATACCATACCTCTTCAAGTGGTAGAAGCCATAGTCATGCTCTGTAAGGAACATCATTGTTCGGATGCATGTCAGCAGACAACTGTAACTGCTCTCAGAATTCATTAATGTTTCCATCAGACAGTCACAAATTAAGGGCATCAGCTCTTTGCTTGGTAAGGAGTTGGAAAGCTGCTCTAATTCAGACACAGAGCCTTCTGATGAACTTGGCAAAATAAGTGCAATATCCTAAAAGAATGATTATTATACATATAGTAAAAATGCATTCTGTATGCCTGTATGTAAGTATAAACCATATATGAAGTCAAAAGCACTGGGTTCTTTCACTACGCCTTTATCATCTTATTCCAGTATTTCAGTTATCACTGACCAGCAAAATACTAACCTAGAGTATCCTTTTTATTCAGTTCTGTTAAGGGTTACAAATCATTATTTCTAAAACATAAAAGCTTCAAATTCTGAAATATTGTAGAAGAGCCACGACAAATAAAAGCCAAACAGTCACTGGGTAACACACCCAGTTTCCTGCCTAGGTAGTCAATGTGCCCGCAATCTCCAAACTGGTCAAAACACGAGAAGAGGCTGAAGTCCCTTGGCTGGTTCAGCCTGGAGAAGAGAAGGCTGAGGAGCGACCTCACAGTACTCTACAAGTGCCTCAAGGGAAGCAGCAGCGGGGCAGGTGCTCTCCTCCCTCTCGCGACCAGCAACAGGACTCAAGGAAATGGAATGAAGCTGCATCAAGGGATGTTCAGGTTGGACACTAGGAAAAGGTTCTTCACTGAGAGGTTGGTCAGACACTGGAACAGGGTCCTCAGGGATGTGATTAGGCACCAGGCCTGTCAGAGTTCAGAGAGCGTCTGGGTGACACTCTTAGTCATGGTTTAGTTTTAGATATTCCTGCAAAGGGCAGGGAGTTGGACTTGATGATCCTTATGGGTCCTTCCAATTTGAGGAGATTCTGGGGTTCTGTGAAAATTAAGAGGCTGCAGACATCACCTAGGAAGTTTAGCACCTACTGTCACTTCCATAGTTTACATAAAATGAAACAAGACTGATTTTCACAATGAATTTGTATGGGCAGAGAGATCTTGTTTATATGCAAATGGCTGATTATCTCTACTGACCAACAACATCCAAATGCCTTTTGTGTAACTGGGTAAGCACTAGATCAAATAAATACATGCACTAGTGAGACAAATAATGACATGCAAATCTGTGCACACATTAATGAGAAACTACCAGGGCTAGTCTATGAATCAATTTTCAACTAACATTTCTTACCTTGCTCTAGAGAAACTTCTGCCTTTTTTTAATGGAGGAGTTTTACGGTACCAGCATAGCATACATATCTTTATATTTGGAATACATTTTCAAGAGGTTTCAGTTAGACCACTAAGAGATACATATATATTTAATTAGGTAAGAAGTGAACAGTGACAACTCAAGTTTTGTCAGTGGCCCACATGGAGAAATGACATCCCTCTCCCAGCTGATGGGACAGGGAATCTTTGTGCCATTCAGTTTCTGGTCTCTAATGACCTACCAGAACAGTGCACATAATGCAGAAGACAAGTCATGAAATGGAAAGTATTTACATTCAAGACTAAGAAGGCAGCAAGTCTGCCAAAGCAGCCAACCATGTACACTTTTTCTTTTTGTGTTTTAACAATGTTGATTTTTTTTTAAATCTTGGAAAAAAACAGGTACTTAAGAAACAATCTCATTTAATTTGCCTCCTACAATAATCAACACACATTATGCATTAAATATAGAAAATACCTGATCACAGAGGGACTGCAAAAGGGAAGTTACATATTCAGCACACTGTTGATGAGTGACATTATCCCCAGCTGATCGCATCAAAGCCAAGAGCTCCTGGAAAACCTCTCCATACTTTTCATCTCCTTTAGTAGTTCCGTTGATAAGATGCAAAATAGCCAATTTACAAGCTTTATGTGAAGCCAGAGCATCCAATAAAGCAAGCAGTCGAGTGGTCTGTCCAGTGTACTGTTTCTCTTTATCTTCTGTGTTGCTGAAAGGGTATCAGTGCACTGTGAAAAAGCTGTTTTAAAGCAATCTAAGGAACTATAAAAACAATCATCACAGGAGTCAAAAAATTCTGCATTTTAGAAAAAGTCTACCTAGTTTGCATACTTAAACTTACAGTTCCATTTACTTTTTGTAAATTGCTCAACTTTCACTAAAGAATTTCTGGTCACATCATAAATTAATTAATCTACTATGCATTTAACACACTGTAGGGCATCTAATCGAATAAGATAAATATGCTTTTATATAAACAGTATCTACGTGGATGATAATGCTTTTAAAGGAAGAGCACTCATTGTTTCAAAACCCTCTGAATCTCTATCATTCAACTTCCTTCAGTTTACAAACATCTAAACATATGTAATCCCAGCACAGCAAACCTTACTGGCCTACTTTTCTTGTTTGTATCTTACAGGCCCTTAAAAGCACTTCATAGGCGAGATGAGGCTTTGCAAGGTCAGCCTGAAGAAAATCCTCCTAAAATACTTACCATAAACATACAACATGAAACTGTCTACATCAAAACTTAAAGGTATGAGCTGGTTCTCTAGCAACCTTAAGCATTATCAGGATCCAGCGTATAGCACCAGACTGAGAATTCATTCAGCCCATAACGAACAGTATTTCCGAAAGTATTTTCCTCCTGCAAAATCTACTCTGCAGAAACAAGGTGAATTTAACAGTTCATTAACGTTAATGAAATCTTTGCAAGAGAAAACAAAAATACCTTTGCAGGTCTTCTACAATTAGATCCAATACCGTCCTCATGATGAGAAGAGCAGTAGGTGAAGCCAAGTCACACAGCTGAACACAAATACGCCTCAACATATGCTGAATGGGCTGGCAAGACGAACCAGAGAAAGATCGAACTATCTCCTGTATCAGCTTGGCCTGCACATGGAGGTGCATACTCCACAGCTTCCTGGTGTTGAGTGCCACTGCAATATCGTGGGCTTCAATTACCTGCAGGAACAGAAGGGCAGGAGGGTTTTTCCTGTCAATTTTTATGGTAAAATCAGAATTCTATCACAACGTATAAACAAAGACTGAGTACTGGCCTCATTAAAAACATGGAATGCCATTTTCATTGTCACCAAATGACAGGACATGATGCCAGTAAATTAGGTATTCCTTCAGGAGCATGGGTTGTCACACATCTTTTATGCTTACTTATTAAAGATCACAAATTCAAGATCCATGACAAAGAAAGAAGAGCCTTAATATACCAAGTTCAGCATTCAGAGTTAAATTAAAAGCTTCAGAGACAGTCTAGATAATCTCACAAGGGACAAAAGAACAACATATGACTGCTAACTTAAGAAAAATGCTCCAAATAATACCAATTTTTTTTCTGCTGAAAAAGACTTATCTACAAAGAATCTGCATAAGCACAAATGCTTTACAAGAACTTTAATTCATCCTTTCATGTATCTTTTCCATCACTACAAAAATGGTCAAAGGGTTATAAATAATAAAAATTCTTTAAAAACTAAATACATCTAAATTATACCTGAGTAGTCTGCATTGGCAGTGGAAGAGGCAACAATTCTGAAAGCAGTATAAGTCCAGAGAAAAAGCCTTCAGGAATTCTCAAAATCGAAGAGAGAACTTCCTTCAGCATTAAAGACCAAGTATTGTTCGCCAAAGTTTCCTCAGAAATGGTAAGTTTTTCATTAACGCCTTGTGTAAAAGTCAGTAAGATATCAACAATGTCATTCTGGATTTTTTGTTCATCGCTATCTAAGCGGCCTGAGAGAGGAATAGAGCAGAGGAGCATGTGTAAAGAAACAAGTGCTGCAGGAACACGCATGTCCTTGAATTCAAAGGATCCACCCCTCAGCAGCTCTGTTAGCATTGTTTTAAGGAGAGTAAGCGTGCAGCGGGCCATAGAAATAGTAGTAACTCTGTGCAGCGTGGTGCCCATGTTGACATGGAGTCGCCAAGGCTGAATAAGGATGCTGTTCAGCTTCTGTAACACCCGGATGAATGTGTCCATTCCCTCGGAAGAGAAGAGCTGAATAACTGCAAGATTCCATTTAAGGTCTTTCTGTTGACCTGTACAGAAAGAAATAACATTTCTGTATGTCTAATTTCTCCTGGGCAATCACAGTTACACTTTAACCAGGTTTAAGCTGAAGACTCAAAAAACTAAGGTTTGTACTTGAACTTGTACAAATGTATCAGCCGTACCTTCTACCAGCGGAGGTGGACACGCAATATGACAAAGAACACGAAGTGCAGTGGGAAGACCAACTCCATCTGGGGTCATCAAACTGTCAATATTCTTTTAGGGGAAAAGAAAAAAGGAAAGAGCCTGTATTACAATGAAGGACTTTATGAGTATATTACTACCTTAGTATTCAAATTCTGTATTTAGTTACTGTAAGTATGTCACAAAATTTAAGTTTAATTATTTCACCTTTAAGAAAGCAGTCATAAATAAGGCAGAAACAAAAAAAAAGAGCATCAACATTTGCATAGTGATTTACAGGAAACTACAAGATTTAAATAATTAGATTTTTGCATTGTATATTTACCTTAGATTTTGTTTCAATAAATATAACAATGTAAGACCCAGCCTAGATCATAAGCTTTAATAAAAACATCTAGTTTGGATAACAGCATGCATTTTTAAATATCATATGTTAGTACATATCTAAGACAAAATACCAGACTACAAAAGGTCTAAGCTTACAGAACATAAATAAAAGACAGCATCTACCTGTATTTTACTGACCTGTTTGATATATTCAATAAGATTTGGAATACAATTTATTTCAAATCTAAGATTTTTCAAAGGTTCAAGCCACTTGCTGAGCTCTGGGGGAAAAAAAAAGACTTAAGTCAGCAAATTCATGATCATAAAACCTTTTTCAATCAAAATGTACTTAATTTACACAATAGGTACTAAAGCCAAGTGTGAAATGTGTGAGGCACACTACCTCTGTAGCCAGCTGAAGAGCATCAACAAAAATAAAACTTCAGAACAGGCAACACATGTCATGCAGACAGACAAAATTTGGCTCAAGTCAATCTGAAGACTCAATTTTCATCTCACTATCTGCATTATCTGTATTTAAACACTTTTATAAAAGACACTAAGGGGCACTGTCAGCTAACGAAAATAACCCAAACACATTCCCCTTAATGTACAGAAGGGGTAATTACAAACTGAGTACAAAACTTCTATTAAATGCCGAAATGGAGCCAATCTCTGCCCTACACTCCACTCACACTAGAAGTCCTTATAGATTATCCGTCTCTCTTAGTCGAGAATAACCTGAAAGTCCCAGGTTTTTGGCACAAAAGACTTAAAGACTTAAAAACCATTGTTCCTGAAAATATTTAAAAGAACATGAAGATCAAGAGGATATGAATTGATGACTCAGACTGATTTCACAATTTGGTTTAATAAACTAGCCCTGCTTCTCATAGAGTGGTCTGATGATCAGGTGAGGAGTAAAATAAGAACATGGCAGAGGAAAGATTTAAACTAAAATGTTGAAGAATTCTGATTTCTTCCAGTGCTTTTAAGTTTTGGAAGAAATTATTGGTATGTCTACACAAGTCTGTTAACCAGTGTAGAGCACAACTTTGGACACCAGAGTTTCAACACTCACATGTCAGAATAGGCCCCAGCAGGATTTTTCTGAGTGTCCCAGGTTTGATCTGAAAGTCAACACAAGCTGGGAAGACACCAAGACACAGCTTGGACATCAAAAGATGTAGTAACAGGGTAACATGGACTATTCCATGCCCATTGGCCTAGGTGCCTTAAAACAGTCCCAGGATTATTTATTAGTAAAGACCCTGTCAGACTACATCACTGTCCTGGTTCCAGCTGGGATAGAGCTTGTTTTCCTCCTAGTAGCTGGTTCAGTGCTGTGGTTTGTATTCAGCATAAGAACAACATTGATAACACTGATGTTTTGGTTGTTGCTAAGCAGTGCTTACCCTAAGTCAAACACTTTCCAGTGTCTCATGCTCTGTGAATGAGGAGCTGCACAAGAAGCTGGGAGGGAGCACAGACAGGAGAGCAGACCCAAACTGCCCAAAGGGATATTCCATACCATAGGATGTCACGTTCAGTATGAAAACTGGGAGAGTTGCCTGGAAGGGGCTGATCACTGCTTGGGGAGGGGCTGGGCATTGATCAGCAGGTGGTGGGCAATTGCTTTGTGCATCACTTGTTTTCTTGGGTTTTCTCTCTTCTCTCCTTTTTATTACAATTATTATTGTTGTTATCATTAGTGTTATTAGTATATAATACATATCATGAGATTATTAGTATGTTACTTTCTTCCAATTATTTAACTTCTTATCTCAATCCATGAGTTTTACTTGTTTTTCCCTGATTCTCCTCCTCATCCAACTGGGGCTGGGTGGGGGAGTGAGCAACAGTGGTTTGATACTTAGTTTCCAGTGGGGATCAAACAACAATAATAACAAGAGTGAACAAAAGTAAGATCAGGCTCACTGACTAGCTAGTCCACTTTTACAGAAATTTGCTCTCCTATTATCAACACAATTTGAATAATTTCAAATTTCCTGTAATCATCCAAAATTCAGGGTAGCTGCTTTACTTGAAAAATAATTTAACTATAAATAATTTCCTATTTAACTCTCATTAACAAAAAAAAATTACATATTATCTCAGTGACTCAACTAAACAGATACAACTGGAAAAGTAATTTCATTATCCAAACCAGACAACTGTGAAGCACCAATTATCCACATAAAAAATATTTCTTCTATACATTCAAACAATTCAGTTGATAATTACACATACTGTACCTTGCAACTTGGTGTTATTTTCATCTGCTTTACAAAGCTTCAGCAAAGGCGCTGAGTGCTGTTCCAGCATTTGGACATCGCTGGAAGATTGTACCACCAGCAAAACAAGGATGCAGGCATAATTATAAGCAACTGACTTCTTAGACTTTGAGTCTCTGAAACAACAATAAGGATTTTCTTTAGATCTTAGCTAATACAACTGGATATCTGTTCGATTTTCATTATTTGACTCCTAAAAATCTACGTACAGAACTTTTACTTCAACAAGGATTGCCCCATATAATTATCAATGAAAGAAACCTAAACAATCTCCTCCTATGCTTTTTGGTGAGAGAACACTTTCTGCTACATTATACACATTCATATTTACTTCAGCACCAACAAACCATGAGATCCAGCCAAGTGGCATGCAAATATTTTTCTGTAACTTCATCTGTTTCACAAATCATTTTAAAATCACTGCCACCTAAAGTAGTGTAACTGCCTGTCCAGAGAAAACAATGACTGTATTTAACACTTACAAGAACTTGAAGAATTGAGAGATTCCCACCCCAGAGTAGTGTGTACTCTGTGTACCCAGTCAAACCTTTTGCTTGTTTCACAGGTTTTTTCAAGCATTTTATGCTTGAATGAAAACTGCCTACTTACTGATTTTTTCATATAACCAAAAGTCTGCCCTACATATATTACAAGAACTTTGTTGATGACCTACACAGATTTGGGATATTAAGTACTTGATTACAAATGACAGGCCTGATTTTGTATTACATTCTTCTACTTAAAAGTTGTTTTGGTTTTAAATAAAAACATCATGATCTAAAAGAAAAATATTTTAGATTTACTGAATTATTTATAAAAGATAAATACTTTTAAAATTAAAAAACTAAAGGAAATAAATAACTGCATACATTACCCTAAAGCTTCTTTGGAATAGTACTCCATTAAAGTAATAAGACTTTGGAGATTTTTTTCTAGACTGAATACATGAGCCACAGCAGATCTTCCTACAGGGTTAAAGGTGATCAAGTAAAGGTTGTGAAGTGTTCCCAGCAGATCTGAGTGGTCAGTCTCCTCGCTGGCTGTGCACCGCTGGAAGTGGCAGAACAATTCTGAAATGCACTGTAACGTCTGTGTTGAATGCAGGAGCCACAGGGCAAAAGTATCCTCATTGGCACTATCTGACTGCAGACCATCCTCTTGTTCTGGATCAGAAAACTGACAAAGTGCTCTAACCAACAAGTTTGTTGCTTCGTGCTCAGAAATAAAGAAAAGAAGACCCTTCTGTGACTGTGCCAGGAAACGCAATATATCTCGGATAGCTTGAAGCACACCTGGATGTGCACCTGTCACTGGAAGAGACAGTAGCAAAGTAATGCATTCCAAGAAATGGTGACTATGAAGATATCTGAAAAAAAAAATCAAACCAAAACCAGGAAAATAATCAGCAATGCTACAAATATTTGTCAATGCTGCACAATAACATTATATAAAACTACATACCTCCTAAGTTCAGTACTTATTGCTCTGTGGACTACAAGAAATAATAACTAATTATGAAGTAGTACAAAATTTAAACCTTACAAAACATAATTGCTGTAATATTTACAAGAAATAAATCCTAAAATTTTGATCTCCATAAAAAAACCCCAAACAAAAACCCCTCAACCCTATATACACACAAAACAGGACATTATATTTTATTAAATTTGCTTCATCTGAATCGTCATCAATGCCAGATTCAATGTTTTAAATATGCTAGGAAATCAATCATTATAGCATATCTAGCAGCGATTTTTGAAGACACTTTGCATAAAGATACTTGTATTCAGCCATGACCAACACCACTATTACCAAAGACATCTGTCAGCATTTGGAGAAATACTTTCTAGACAGAAACTTGCTAACAGAGAAAAAACCCATGGGATGTTTTAACTGGCTGAAGGCAGGCAGGCCTCAGCTCCTCTGTCTGTGCTGTGAAACAGTGAGCTACACTGACACAATTGCACAACTTCTGAGTCTAGCTTACATCTTGCCACCCCAACATGCAGACTGAGGGATTCCAGATCGATTTTATCCATACACATAGACATGTTCCAAGATGACAAATGAAATACTCTAGGTGTACAAGCATTTTCAAGTCGGACAGCACCTAGCACAACTGGTCAGCATCTATGAATGCGACTGAAGGGCAAGCACATTACAAGTGATAAGGAGATGTTAACTTCTGGCTATGTGCATTCTAGATTGATCAAAAGCCAACAAAATAACAGGTACATTAACTTATCAAACTCTCTCAGACTTTATATGCACAATCTAGAATCTTCCAACAAATAATTAAGTGAAATATCTAGCAAAGTGTTATTCAACAAAGTCATCCCTGAAATACATCTCTATCAAGCTGGAGGAAATACACTCTAGAAATTTAATTTGCAACTGCCGTACCTAAACAAGACAGGGTAAGGATCATCCCTTTCTGGAGGGCCTGTAATGCGTGCCATGGTTGGGAAAGATTTCACAGGTGGCTGAATCATTGTATGAGGAGCAGTTTCCATCAAATGGAAGATCTCTTCAAGAAGACTAACAAGTTTTTCCATCTCTCCTTCACTTATATTAGAGGATTCCAAAAGATGATCCATGTCCATAGGAGCCTCCACATCATTTTCATATTCCTGGTTGGTTCTTTCAAGTCCTGCCAAGTCCTGGTCCTGTTCTGGCTCTGTGTGGTTAGGAAGAGGAGGAGTGTTCTCTGCTAACTGATCAACCACCTTTTTAATGTCTGACAGAATCTCGTAGAAGTGACATTTCTGGAGAATTGCAGAACCAGCTGTAACAACTCGCACAGTCTGATCTAACAGTATGAGTTCCAGGAGTTTCTGATAACCACTTTTTTCATGTACATCTGTGCCACCTCTCAGAAACATTTCCATCCCCTCAGTCATACTAATGACACTATCCAGAGCTTTAAAAGCATTAAGTTTAAGGGAGGATGATACATGATCTGCAAACAACAGTTCAAACAACACATTAATAACTCCTGCCTGCAAGAGTGCCGTTATTCCTTGAGTCCCACATTCTCCCAATGAAGATACCAATTTTGTCCCAGCTTTGAGCTGTCGAACATTCAAAGCAATGGGCTGTTTGAGAGCCACCTGAAGGTTTAAAGCTTGCAGGGTCCAGTCTACTAGCTGGGTAATATAGTCTTGCTTTGTGTCTTTCATCAGCAGGTAGCTCAATTCTTTTACTATTAAACTTGGAATTTCTTCTAATGCAGTGACCCACTTTGCACCCCTTTCCTCTTGATATAATTCCAACAGTTCAGTTAATTTAACTGAGCCTTCCACTGCCCCTGAATTTTCTTTTTCCGGGTCTTGGTCCTTTATTTTAGCAACTTCATTTTCAAACACAGTCTTGTAAGGGCAGCTGAAGTATAAAAGCGGTCCAAGCTCCTTTTCAAAAGGTTCATATGTCACAGGAGGCACAGATGCCAGATCCTCGGGAGTATATTCAATATCAAAGCTTGGATACTTAAATGTTTCACGTTCCAGATCAGCAATTACATCTTCATCACTTGAAATCTGCTCATAGCCATCATCTCCTAAAAAAAGAAAGATTAAGTTACCCAATCAGTTATGAATAAATCAGTTCATAATTGCAGAGAATATCTCCAAAATAAAAAGTAATTATTTATTTTATACAAATATTACTAGCTAGAGAACAATCACACTTTAACATACAAAGAGCCTTCTCTTTCAAGACATGAGTGAAAGCCCCATCTGACAGGGCTTTTTTATGTAATAATGGAGTCATTTAAAAAAATGTATGAAGCAAAAAGTTTAACTATAGTACACATTACTACAAGTACATTGTCCAGTTTTCTTCCTGTGATTGCATCTATCATAAAACTTCTAGCCTGAAATTTTTGCATAGACATGGGTGGGATCTTACAATAATACAAGAAGATGATAACTAACTTTATTACATAAACAATTTCATTTGGTTTTTACTTAAATAATCTTTCACCACTTTCCTACATTTTTAAACAAAACATAACAAGACTGAATGTTCATTCTCACCTATACAACTGTATGTATTTACCTCTATTTATAAAAAGCTTTACTATAAAAGAATAAATATTCCACAGCAAAATACTGTTCTTGAGAGATGTCAGGACCACAAATAAGGCAATGTTGCAATAACCAAAGGAAAAATATTCAGTTCCCTTTGCACATATTCATCATGAAGTTACTGCCATCAAAATTTCATAAACCTAAATTTTTTTTCTAAACTCTTTACAACTTACCATCACCTTCTTCCTCCTCTTCACCCTCTTCTTCATCTTCATCATCTTCCTCCTCCTCCTCTTCTTCCTCATCAGCAATACTCTCTACTGTATGACCGTCATCATCATCATCATCATCATCGTCGTCCTCATCCTCCTCCTCCTCAACATCCACGTCATCATCATCTTCCCCTTCTTCTGGTTGATCTTCCTCTACTTCTCCATCATCAGAATACTGGCTTTCTTGATGAATGGATGTTCGATCAGGAGAAATTGGCTCAAAGTAATCCTCCCTATGGTCCACATCATCTTCTTTTTCCCCAACCACTAAAAATAGATACAAAGTTTCAGAAATAAGAGTACTTTTCTGAAATCCAAAGATATCAAACAGGACTGGCCCTATGAGTGGATCCCATCTGGCCCCATACACTTGGGCTGACCATTCCCTCCTTGATTATCAAGGGTTCATTATGCTCCCTGTGTCTGTCTTCCAGCCCATGGTACCTGGAAAGTAATTGATCTTCCTACTATAGCCTGAGGCAAAAAAGTCATTAACTACCTCAGCCCTTTCCACATCCTTTGTCACCATGTATTCCCCCTGCATCCAATAAAGGAGATTCTCCTCAGCCCTCCATTTTTTTGCTAATGTATTTATAGAAATATTTTTATTGTCCTTAATAGCAGTATATATGTTTTAGGTTTCTGCATCACATACACTAGAGATGCAAAAAAAGCATCTTGAAAATCTTCAGGTGATTTGACTGAACACAATCACTTAGTTCAGCAAGATTATGAATATGTAGAGTTCTTGGCACTTTTAACCAATACAGAGACTGGGTAACTTGGCAGAGGCTGCAGAATAATGGATAAGGACAATGGATACCAGAGTGAACAGAACATTTATATAAAACATGAGCAGCATGTTCAACAGTGCTTTGGTCAACAGCCAATATTCTCAATCTACTATCTTTTAAAATTATGCAATTTAACAGCCAAAACTTTTTTTTTTCCCAAATCCCTTTTCTAAAACTGAATCTGTCCAGCAGAAGTAACAGCAAACAGGAAACACTGGGCAGGAACACAGAATTCTGCCTCCTCTAAGCAGTGATGTGCAGCAAATAAAACACAGTCTCTTCTTATTCTACCTGACACTGGCATAGGTTCATCCTCATCATCATCAGGAGGAGGAGGGCCTGGAGGCGTTCTTGGTCCCCTAGGTTGTGGTCTTGGAGGACTGCCATTGAATTGGTCTTCTTTCTCTCCATCAACTATATTTATTGGGAAAATAAAAACTTGCATTTAATGAAACCACAGGAATAAAAGCAGAAAATTTTGGGGTTTCGGTGCTACTTTTGACTAGAGAACACCATTGCCCAGCTTTTATTTTATCTTTATTCTGCATTATGTGAGGCAACTTCCTAAAGTCGCTTTTGATGAAGTAATTTTTGATGTAAACAAGAATTACATCAATAAACAAGCCTATTAACACTATTCATTTTTTTATATAATATTTGTTTAAAACTTACATGAGTAATTGCCAATTTCGGTTTTGACACTACTCATATTGTAACTCTATCAATATCTGAATTGCTTTAAAAAAAAAGTTTACATTTTATTCAACTGGTTTGTACAACTGTTTTTTACTGCACATAGTATTCAACTTTAAACAATAGTTCTAATTTTAAATCTAAAACCAAAATTGAAGCAGAAACAGCCATGGATTCTATTCGGGGTCGTTATGAAACCAGTGCCAAGCACTCTTCTGTAACGTACTTTATACAAGTCAGATAAACAAAGTTAACTGTGACCGTGAAATTTTCTTGTTATGATTTTAATACTATTCTAATCACTTTTTTTTTTGATATTCCAATCATCTGCATTTTAATGAGTTCACACAAGTTAAACTTCATTTTTACCACCCAAAGTAACTAGCAACAGAACAAATGAACCACTCTCATAAAAGCACTGGATGAGACCCTACATAAAATCATTCAATATAAATCAAGAAGAAAATATGAAAGTAAAGACATAATAAAGAAAAATGAAAGCCACTGTAATCTAAAATGTTGAAGAACTGGGGATTTGTTTTTCAGATGAGATACTGTAACACTGATTTTTAAAAGAAAAAAGTCTCTGTCTTCCCCCACGGCTCACCATGTTTTGGATTTCTTTTCAATCCAGGCTGTTGCTGGGGAGGTGGAGGCGGAGGGGGAGGTGGAGGAGGTGATTCTCTCTCATGAGTTATTACCCTGTCAACTGAGCCATATATTGCCAAAGTCAGACAGTTGTACCACCCTCTAAGAACCAATCCATCCGTGTTGACCTGTTGGTTTTTAGCAAAAAAGAAGAAAAAGCACTTAAAGACAACTTCAAAACAGTTACTCTAGTATCACTGTATCAGTATCTGCACAAAAGCCAAAAGAAAAATCCAACATTAAAATACCCCTTTACCCCACATTTTGAAAACTGAGAAAACTTTACACATCTCAATCATTGCAACACATACTCTTTCTCAAAAAGCATTAAATTCCTTGCAGTATACCTACTGCCTAGATAGATCCCTAATCTACTACAGCCTATTAATGAAAAAACCAAAACAAAAAGCAGACCAAAAACAAAAAAACAGAAGAAGACTCTAAAGTAAAGAGTATCTAAACTACAGGCAGGTTTTAGAATAAGGTTTGAAACAATAAACACTTTACACAGCACTAACACACCACATGCAACCATATTTATACCTAAAAGACAGATATGCAGGGAAAGAAGAGGTTTAAATCACACTCCATTACCTTTGCATTGGGCCTGAAAATAATTGAAGTGTTTTCATCATATTCAAGGCTGTTAAATAAAAGATACAAAGTCATGCTTCATTAATACAAAACATGTTTGCAGAAATAAAACACAGCAATACTAATCGCACAAGTCAACAATAAAACTCTGGACAAATACATATTATTAAAAGCAAGAGTGCAAAATCACTTATTTCTGCAGAATTTTTGCATTAATATATATGGTCACTGTAAATTTAAAAATAACAGAAACTTTTCTTATTTTAAGCATAAACCTCTGTCCTTCCAAACAGATAGGAGGAAAAGAATAAGAACACAAACTAGCAAAGTTCAAACCAAATATGAAAATCATGGAAGATACAGGATTTTCTACTGTGCATTTTCTGCACTATAAAAATTTTCAGGAAGAAAAGGTAGATAATGAAGTCACACACTAATCTTGAAAGAACTTACCTTCCCAGTCGATCAAAAACAGGGGCACTTGGTTTGCTGACATTGTTGAAAAACAGGTCCAGTTGAAATGAATGGGGGGATGTCTCTCTGGAAACAGAATAAAAGTAAAATGAAATTAGATGAGTTCCTTATCAGAGTAAGCAGGACTACCAAGGGAAAAAACCCCACAAAATTACAATGTTTAAGTAACTCCCCAAAAGAATTACAAGTTCAGCAAACACATAAATGCATTTTATATCTTTTATGTAGGAAGGTCTATTGAGATACAAAAGTTCAAGAAAAAGTTAAGAGGAAGGTTTTCCTGAATCTGATACCTGGTATCTTTCACTTACCCATAAGCCCTGTTGTCAGGCAAACTTGTATGAGCTCTCACTCCTGGAGGAATGACACGGACTTCATTTATGTAAACCACGCATGGAAAACGAACCACATCAATGTTGGTACTTTGCTACAAAACAAAGAATAAGCAAAGTCTAGGAAATGTAAAACACAAACAATGTAATGTACTTGTATTCTCTACTAATGGAACTAACGTTGCAATCTTAATAATAAAATTCAATTCTGTAAAATGCTAAACACCAATAAACACTGTTAGACAGAAAATTTTTTTTTATTAATATAATGTGGGCACTTTTCATATATTTAACACGATTTTTTAACAGAAAGTGTTACTGGTTAATTTACTTAATTTACTACCTTTATTTGCACGAATCTTTTAAACAGTAACAGGTTGTTTTTTCCAGACAGAAGGTATGTGTGGTGTAATTCTAAACATTAGCAAATGTCATATTTCAAATATAATATTAGAAATTATAATGATACTGTAAGTCAATTTTGCTAGACCTGTACAAAAGTTCCATATGATGTTTATTTTTCCAATTTTGCAACACCTGAAAATCTTCAGCAAATATCATTTCTGTTTACCACACAGAAACAGCAAGTATAAAGAATTCTTACACACTCCAAAAAGATGTTTGAGCAAACTAGGAAGTTATCAAATTTACAGTGACTTTCCATGCAGCAGCTACCAAACAATTAATGCTGGAAGTCTTCTCTCACTAAATTCACTGCATTAGGTCTTATTACATTTATCCATCTCTTTTACCATATATATGCTCATAAAACAGTACACACATATAACTTTATGTTCAGTTGCAAACATATGAAGACTTTCTTAGCAGAAGCTCAGAATCATGTTTCCAATTAGCAAGCTGAATTAGCAGACTGACAGGAAAAAACCCCAAACCACTGATCTAAGTGTATACTAACACAACTAAAAATGAAAATTAAATAACAAGTTGATCTGCAGTCAAAATGTGTCTCTTTCACCACAATCAGAAAGCAAATGAAACCAGCAGAAAGCAAGGAAGTACTAAAACTTTTAGAAAGCTAGTAAGCAATGAAAGAGATAAACTGGAGTTTTAAAAGCAGTTTTTAAGATATGGTTTTGGGCACGTATTACTGTCTTCTAACAAGAAATATCTATGCAGACATTTTTTAACACACAATACAACACCCTGGCCTATGGGATGATGTGTTAGAAGCTGGATGGTGCAACCAAAGGAATCCTACTAGGACAGGGAGCACAGATGCATGAACAGGGACAGAGCGAGTGCAACCTGCATGGAGTGAGAGCTGTGGGAGATCGTCTGTGCCTCTAAAAAATATCTGAGTCATGCGGGAGACTCAGATTTCTGGAGGAAGGGCTGCTGCTGGGGAGCCTCATCCCCAGGAGCACTGCCCAAATAAAGACAAATTCCTCTTTAAATGATACAGGATTATGCCCTGACAGCCACACATCAGCATCACCAAAACAGCAAGTGAATTCAATCCACTTTTCCTACAAAACATTAAAAAAGACCCTACATCAGAACTGCTCAACAGTAGTTAAACTGCACAGCTAAGCCAAATAAATAATTTTATTCAAAAACACAGCAGTACTTTTCAAGAACTGTAAATTCCAGTGCAACACTCATAATCCACATAGCGAAAGAATTAGTGTAACATAAAGAAGGCTTTCAAGAAACATATAAAATACATAAGGTTCAGGTTTGGACAATGTCACTGGTAAGAACACAAATAACAGAAAATGATTTAAAAAGAATAGGATTAAAAATGTTGAAGGAAAGAACATAAGGTCCTGGAAAGGAACAAGAGTGGCTACTGTTAATACCCAGGGAAACAGCGGTGGCTAGCATTCCCTGCCTAACATTGTCTTAAACAGTGGAATTAAGAATACATTTGGGCCTAGCTGATCTGGACAGCTAGAAGACTCCTGAATAACTTTTCAATTGCATTTAATTGCAGCAGGAGCTCGAAATACTCCATTTTCTTTCCCTAATGCCTATCCATCAACACAGTCGAGTTATTCTGTGACTCTGTAACATCCTTCTCATGTTCCAGTACGCAATCACTTTTCTCCTAATAGTCCCCTTCTTCCTCCCTGAACAGCACATCGAGCTGAGCCCTGGGCAAACCTGCTGCAAGACCAGCAGTTTCAAAGATGCTCAGGATCCCAACAGCTTCAAAGCGGAATATCTGCACGACCTATCACTGCCAAAAAAGCTTGAAATACTCATTTTGTGCGCGATGCACATAAAGGGAATAAATCTAAGGGAACATCTCACAAACACACAAATATCCCTCCTCAGCATCAGCTACACAAGAGCATCAGGAATCTCACAAGCAGCAAGGCATGGCGCTCTAGTCGACTTCTTCCATTATCGTCTCCTCGAAGCATGTTTATCTTCTTTGTTCCCCGCTCGCCTCTGCTCCCCATCACCTCTAAATCCTCGCTCCTTTCCCACCACCCTCCGTCCCCTGCCAGCAGCGCCAAGGGCTGCCATGACAGCGGCTCGAGCAAGGCTTCGCGTCAGGCAAGGCGGGGAGGAGGCGGCAGCCCCGCCTCGACGGCACCTGCCCCGGGGCTGCTCCTGCCCGACCGCCGCCGGGGCCCGCCCCAGAGGGGGTTCCGCACCCCGGTGGAGGCCCCGACGCGAGCAAGGGGGCGCCAGCAGTAGCCCAGGAGAAGGGAGAGGAGAGGAAGGGAGGTGAGAGAAGCGGCGGACTCGAGCCCCGTTTTACCTCCGCACTCTGGTGCTTGAATGTGTCCAGGAACAGCAGCTCGGTGGCGGCATCCGCCGCCATCTTGGCCGGGCCCCGGGAGACGCGCTTCCGGCGCGCGCGCGAGCGCTTCCGGGCCGCGCGGGGCGGGGGCGGGGCG
>VZTH01011480.1:0-334204 GCA_013397815.1 Aleadryas rufinucha
AAAGGTCTAAGGAAGGTCCCCAGTATGAATGACAAAGTATTCAGCTTGCTGACACTGGGGATATCTTTGGTGGGGGGAAGCAGAATAAGGAAGTCCCTTTCTGCATGTGCAGTTTTGGCCATGTCTGTGTTTTCCTAGACCCTGTTTCCATATGCCCTGTATAAGCAGAGATGATCCTTCTCTCAGGTGGAGCAGCTGCTGGTCAGGTGGCAGGTTAATACCCTGGAGAAGGCAGATTTGAACACAGCAGGTTCTTGAGCTGAGCCACGCCCAAAGTCCAAGTGATTTTGGTGTCCTTTTGCTGCTCCATTTTTCACACAGAGGAATTGCCTGCTCTGATGGCAGAATTCCAGTGTGCATGGCAGGCACAGGCACAAGGGGGCCCTGACAAGTATCCAGTCTGCTCTGTGAAGCTTCTGGGAATGGTTCTCCTTCACTGAATCCCAATGAAAAAGCACCTGGTTATTTCCTCTAGGGATGTGCAGTCTGGACTGATAAAACCACCTCTGCCCATTTGTATGGTCATTTTTTANTTGATAAAACCACCTCTGTGCTGCCCATTTGTATGGTCATTTTTTATCAAAGGAAGCCTTTACACAACATTACTGATAATCCAGGAAGAAAATCTGTGAGAAATATGTGATGACCACTCCTGATCTTCAGGCAGGAGAGCACAGAGAAGCAACTTCTGCAGCTGTTGGTAAATAAATGAGAAAACATATTGTTTACTGTAAAATAAATGAACAAATTACAAAGGCTGTGACTGCATGCATGGAACAACTTGAACTTTTTAAAGGCTGTCTGCAGAATTCTGCCTGACCCTCTGGAAGCTGCACAGCCACTATAGGATCTCATGGAAACAGAGGAATTTCCTCAGTGTTGCCATAGTTAGCAGCAGCAGAACTGGCTGTATGTGGATCTGTACCACTGTTTCCACCTTTCCCACTTTTGCCTCTCTCCTTGCCGGCCCTCTGGAGCTGTCCAGCAGAAGTCACAAAGGTGCTTTGTGACAGTGCCTGGTAGGAGGACAATCCTCAAGCTGATCTCAGCCAGAGCACCCCTGAGGAAGCCCTGGCATACTTCTGCTTAGACAATCATTTATCTTCCATGACAGCTGACAAAAAGAGCTGAGCAACTTTCCCCAGAATTTCCATCTTGAAAGAACCTGACAAACTGCTGGTTGTCTCAGTTCCAAATCTGAATGAAAAGATAATATAATGGAAGTTTTTTTGTGGGTTGAAAAGCTCTGAGGAGTTTTCCTGAGAAATAACTCCTTGGCAGAGTGAGGCAGTTTAGTCAAAACCAGTCTGTCCTTCCACACACTGTGCACAAGTCATGGAGAGCTGTGGTTTCAGGGCTGTTAACTTATTATTTTGCTTTTCAAGCCATGGTCTTGACTTTGTGGATGTGTCTTTTCATGCCTGTCATTCCCACCTTTGACCTTATTTCCAAACAGAAGTGTTGTTGGTCTGCAATTTTATTATGAGCTTGGCACAAATTAAGACTTGATACTTTATTGACACTACAAAAAGCTTTCTTACACAGATGAGATGAAACCAGACCAATGGTGCATTGCCTTTTGCTTCTGATGTATTAAAACAAATGAATGGGATTCCTCCTGTAGCTTTGTACTCAAACAACAAATGAGGCCAGAAAAGACAATCCAGACCAAATCTTTCCCCATCAGAAAATGGGATTTTGTTACAACAGAAGTAAATCTCTGCATCTGTTTTGTGGTGTTGTCCCATGGGACCCATCGTTCCAAGCCTCTCCTGTTTTATTCTCTCCCCCAGGACCTGGTTGGTGTCTGAATTGCACTGCAGGGACTGCTTTTGATACTGCACTGTTTTATGAGTGGTGAAGTCTGGCAGAAAAGCAGCTTTTAGCAATGCTGATGCTGTAAGACACCCAGAGCTATTCACCTTCAAACATAGAAGGGATTCATTTATTTACCAGGATGGATTTGACATCCAAAAAAGTATTTGGATGGAAATTTTTTCCTTGTGAGAATTCTGTGGCGATCAGTTTTTTTTCCTGCTTATTTTTCAATAGGAGAAAGAATTCTTTGGAGTGTTTTCTAATTTGGTACTCCTTGGATTCCAGTCACTCTTCTGGGTCCCATCTGTGTTTGGGACTTACTTCCCTGGGCACTTTGCATCCTGTCAGTGAGAACCAAATGAAAAGTTTGGGAGTGACTGGACATGTAGGTGTTTTACATTCCCTTCCTGAAAGGAGTCTGTAAGAGCAGGATTCAGAGTCATTACAGAGGTAACAGAAACTGAGGCATTTGCAGCAGGTGTTCCACAGTCTTAGGTAAAATCAATTTTATTTATTTCAAATAAACTGATTTCAATGACATTTTCTTATTTCTCAGATTTTCACTCTGCACCGGAGGTTTCTCACATCCATCTGATGACATTGGTTTTGTGGCCAATCCAAACTGCCCCAACTGTTTCATGCTCCTGCTGATGTCTCTCTCTTCTGCCAAGGTGGAGCCCTCTCTTTGCTTCCCTCTCAGTGAGGAATCCCAAATGCTTGGAACTCTTCAGTGGAAGAAAACAACAGGGTTTGGTCCAGTGATTGTCCAGTTTCCTTCCTGGTTCCTTGTGTCAGGGACAGACTGTTGAGAAGTGAGCAAGGATGCTGTAGTGTGCCTTAAAGGGAAGGGTGAAAAGATGGTTTAGGTTTAGGAAAGAACACTAAAACCTCTACATCAAGCCTTGAAGCCTCACAGAACATATCTTTTACTCCTCATCAGCCAACAGCACATGATACCTGCCTGGTTTTTGTGTGGACATGATGGAATTATTGAAACTGGGCGAAGTGCTGGACGTAGCATGACTCCTCTTGGGCTTCCTTTATGCTCGTGTGTTTGCACTCTTGGCTAAATATTGAACCTATTTAGAAAGTGGTTTTGTGGCTTTGACATGTGATTGGGTGATATTGCTAATTTCATATGTGCTATAAGGGGGAGAGGGAAATAATTGGCTGCTCTGTTATTTCTTGAGGCGTTGGAAATGAAGTGGCTTTGACTTCTGCCTAAAATAGCTCAGACTCGGTTTCCCAAGATGCTGGTAAAGCATCAAAATACCTCTGCTAAAATCAGTGTTTCAGAGTGCTTACATGAAGGCAACCTGTGGGTAACCAGTTTTAAGTATATAAGGTGCAAGAAATTTCTGAAGGAAGATAAGTTTCTAGTGAAACTAAAATATCATAATACTCCTTATTCTGAACTGTTATCAAATTCTTCTCAGTTGTGGTTTCCGTGGAAAGCTGATTTTCTCCATTCCCTGCTCCAAGAAGTTTCTATTTTCATTCACCCTAAGAAAATAAACTCACTGGAAGTATATATAAACATTTGCTTCAAGCTACTCCAGTAGAATCCAATCCAACGTGTACAGAAGTCTTTCCAGTGACTGCAGTTTGATCATTTCCATTCAGTCCTGTAGTGAATGACAGGTTCGTTTAAAAAGAAAAAAAAGAATAAGAAGAAGGTTTAGGTGAAAAATAACATTTGGAATTTGTAAAATGAACCAAGGGGAGCTGGTTTTCTGCTGTATTACACAGTTGGGTTGTGCACTGTACTTTCAGCAGTTCATGTGTGTGCAGAAATATTGATCTGCAGTGAATCCAGTGTGATCTCTCACTCTTGATGCTTATTAAATACATACCTATGATAATTCTGCACAGGAATGCTTTCACTTGACTCTCAGCATATTATTGCTTTCTCCGTAGCAGGTACTCGCTATTTTCAAAGGCATCTGAAGAGAAAATGTACTAAAAGCAATCCTGAGGAGTCCTGGTTAGGTCTGCTGGGTTCAGAGGGCACAATTCTTCCCTCACTGGCACTGTGTAATTCAGGTCCACGTGATGTGATACTGATCTTGAATGAGAGTAATAAAAAGTTTCCTCATCTGTGAAAGGAATGACTTTACAGGTCGTGGTCATATTTTGGTTTATAACCATGCACCAACATCTACTTAATCAGTACTTCTGGATTTCTATGAGGGAATTCTGCAATGATTTCAACGTGGCACCAAGAGGAGTAGACTGCATCAGGAGCTGGGTTGTTGGAAATATCAGCAGAATCACTCACCCTTCATCTCAGGACAGACAGATCCCTTGTGTCACCTTGGGAGGAGACAGCTCAGCCCTCATTTCACACTCTTCAGCTGGAGCCTGAGCAGGACTGTGGGCTGGGACTTGTCACCTTCTGTGGGCAGGGCAGCACCCAGGTGACCCCTGGGGTGACAAGGTATTTCAGATAGGGTTGGTGTGCAGATTGTCAGTTCAGCAAACCCCAGGGAGTGCAGAGTACCCCAGATGGAGGACTGCATTGCAATAGACATCTGATTTCTCTTCCTGCCTTCACATTAATCTCACAGGGCTGTTTCTTTACATGTCATATGTTTTCATTCTGACCTCCTTTACCAGTCAGACCAAGTCCATACAAATTCCTTGTCCAGGGCAGATTTCTCTTGATGATGTGTTATGCAGAATGGCCCTTTCCTCTAGCCAAACTCAGATCATATGTCAATCATAGGAAGTGAAAAAAAAATGTGGTCCAACCACAAAACCAATTTCCAAGACAGAAAATCAAAAATAGAGATGTTGCAGAGTGGGATGCCAAAGTATCATTGCATCTGGGAAGAGACCACTGGGCAAATGAAATAGAATTTTTCTGTGCAGATGTTAACAAATGGCAGGGGTGTTGCAAAGCCTGCAAAAGCCTCTGTAGTCCTTGGCTTGGGTGAGTGATAGACTGGACTTTGAGTGGCTGTACAACATCCTAATTCTTTATGGAAAACGTAGCATTATGTTTTCCCAGTGAGCTTTGCTTAAGTGTTGATTTTCACTTGCTGATTGTCAGCCCTCACACATGAGGTATTTGTGTAGAACAAAAGCACTAACACAGAGGAAACTGCAAGTGTCTGGTGCCATTTCCCCTTGCCCTCCTGGCTGCACATGTGGAAGAAAACAGCCCTGCACTCCAGCATTGGCTTCCAGTAATGAGCTATTGCTGCCTGCAGTGCTGATTCCTGGTGCTTGGCCCACTGTCAGGGTGATGTGACTTAATGTAACTGCAATATCCCATATCCGCAGAGGTATTCCAAAAATAAGCAGTCAACAATTGAAGAAATTAATTGCTTTTATTTTGTCTGCTGGCTACCAGAACTGTAAGATGTTGTTTTTCATTGCCTAGCCTAGAGCATTAGGTGTGACTGAGATTACTGAGGAAGGAAAGAGCGTAGAAATCTTGGGCTCCAGGTTTACAAAAGAAATACTAGAAGGTTTGGTTTAACTGTATGCCTTTGCAGAGGGGAAAATGGGCCTGAATATTACATTGTGTTGAGATTTCCTTACTTTTGTCCTTCCCTCTGGAGCCTTGGAGTGGGTGATTGGAAATGTTATACCAGTTCTGCTCTGAACTCCTGTACCGGGTACATGAAATCTTCTGGCTGAAAAGGACCCAACTGACTTAAGCTCATGTATCTAAGGGAGACCTCTCCACTAAACACACAATTCTACAATGCTGATTTTTCTTTTTCCTTAGCACTTAGTACATCTGAGAGGGAAGGGGAAGGGTGTTATTTCTCACCAAGAACACAGCTCTCAGCAGTATTGTTTTTTTCATCCCGAGAAGCCCAGAGTAAGATGAGCACCAAGTTAAAGGAAACAATGGGAGTGTAAATGTCATTTAAACATATACATCTGCAAGCCATTCTCTCCTGAATGCTTGGAAAGTTTACTGTGTAAATATTGCTTTTTCTTACTCCTTCCCTGCTCTGCCTAGCTCTGCTTGCTCTCAGCCTGGGGACAGGAGGAGGGTGCAGCACATGATACCAGGCAGCGCCATCACTGCAGAGTCCTTAAAGTCCAGCTATCACCCTGTGCAGAGCAGTTGAAAAGCTCTGCCATTAAACAAGCAGGTGGAAGCCCCGGCAAGGAGCCCAACAGAGGAACTAAACCATTGCAGGCATGGCCCCATTAAAGTACCTTTCAGTCTGGAAATGAGAAAAATGCCTTAGGCAGACCATTCTCAAAATAGCGTTGCAGACACAAAGCCAATATAAACATTAGATGCTCTTAAAGTGCATTTGTTTGAATCGTGGGGTTGAATTGACTCCTTCACCACTGACAGACAGTGCATATATCTCACTAGCAGCTCTCCAGAGGGTTCTCAGCTGTTTGTGTGGGGAGACAGAGACTGTTCTTCAGGGAGGTTTCTGTAGCATGGCTGTTTCTAGAAGGTAAAAGGTCAACAGCAAAGTTCTGGAAACGTGGTAAATAAATACTGTGACAGCCCTGCCCATCATCTGTGTTGACAGAATTCTCCTGAAGTTATTAGTGTTATTTATTTGTTTTTACAACAGCAGCACTAATTTATTTTTATTGGGAGCCCCAGCTGTGGTTGGGGTTCCATTGTTACAATCAGTGGAGGGGCATGTCATAGCAGGCAGGTCCTCTTTGAAATATTAGTGCTTTACTCTGAGCAGCAAGGCTGTGTATGGGAGGTAAGGACGATTCTTCTTCTTCCTACTCTACAACTGGAAAATGGTGGCATGCAAAATTTCGCAAGTTGGCCAAGGCCAAGGCCACCCACAGTCCAGAAACTGCAAGCTGGGGATTGTAAATCTGTCAGCTTTAATGAGGTGTCTGGCTGGGGAGAGTCTCATATGAGTCCAGTTTAAAAGTTAAACAGAAAAAGCCCTGCAGATGTACTGTAGGCAGCACATGGAGTGCGTGGTCAGTCCTGCTGAAGGCAGTGCAGCGTGTCCCATGCGCTCCGAGTGAACGTGTGTGTGCACTCCCCTCGCTCTAGGACGAGGCAGAAAAGTGGAAGATTTCAAAAGAGAGCAAAGTTTGCTGACAATACAGAGCAGACAGTCCTGAAGCTAAGGATTACCTCCTTTCTCAAAAATGAAGCAGCTGTAGCCACCTTTACTTCCATGAATAGCATTTCTGACATGTCCCTCTACCGCTGCATTAAGAGTGAACACAGGCTGCTTTTTCTGGATGTGACGGGTGTCAATATTGTAAATCAGCAGAGAGTTCCTGGGCCCACTCAATGAGGTGCTTCCCCTCACACCTGCAGCTGTGCAGGTGCTCACAATTAGGTGGATGATGTTTCCTGACTTTCACCAAGAGGTCAAATACAAAGCGCAGTGAGATGGAAAATACTGTAGCATGTGGTGGTAGAGGGGGCAAAAAGGAGTGGGAAGGAAAATTATTTCCATTCTGACGCAAAGAACTTTCAAAAATTCATTCGTGAACTCTTAATATTTCCTGTCCTCCCTCATTCTGTGTTTTCTGAAATATGAAGACAGGATGTTCCAGATGGAATGAAGTTGCTAAGATGACGGAAGGTTGTTTGTGCAAACTGAAAACCTTAAATGTTTTCCTTTCTTGGGTTTAGGACAATGGTATTCACAGGTAGCATTTGTGTTGCCATGACCCCTGAAAGCCTGGGCTTCCAAAGTCATGCAGATATTCAGGGATTTTGTCCTGCTTTAGGCACTGATGAGCCAGTTTGAGCTACTTTTTGGGAAAAAGCAGACATAGGAGAGCCTGTTCTCACCTAGAAAGGGGACAGAATGCTACAGAGAGGATTTGTATTACAGAACATGCAGAAAGTCTCATTTCTTCTGTCACCTTTCATAATTTACATTTCCTTAATGGCAGCATGAATTGATCGTGTACAGGTGAAGATCTTGCCACACATGATTCTAATGCTAGAAGGCTGCTAAGGGATCTGAAGGGAAAACAAGGAATTCTTCTAAGGATGAGCCTGATTCATTGCCAGGTGAAGTCAATGAAAAGACTTCTATCAGCTCCTGTTCAGCTTGAGTTTGAGTGCCATAATTAAACATACATTACAATTCTGCCTCCCTGTTTTATTTTCCATCAGAAATGAATCCTTTAAAATCACAAGCATTCCCTTTATTGCTCGTGCTGCTGCTGAGTGGGATAGGAGGTGCAGGCTTGGAGTTTGACTGCATCTGACAGCTGGGAAAACTTCAGGGCAGCCTGCAATGACTGTGCCACCCCTCTCAACTGGGCAAGGACCCTGTGAGTGACAGAGCCTTTTCCACACCTTTTTGGTGTGACCAGACCTCCTAGAAAGAGGCAGAATGGCTTCAGCAGTTCCTCACTGTCAGTGTCTGGAGGCCCTGAGGATACAGCCCTGCCCATGAGAAGGCTGGTGAGCAGCACTGGCAGCCCAGGCCTGGGGCACATGGATTAGCCTGCTCCAGTGCCACCCATCAAAACTCCTGGTACAGTAAATAGGGAACACATGATGTCTCCATCTTGCCTGCAAATGCCATATTAACAGTTCATATGGCAAGGGGAGGAAGAGACTCCTTTAGTTAAGTGCTAAAACAGGCTACTTCAGCCCAGTCCCATGTAATTAAAAACACCTTGCTCATCACTACCTGATTTTCCCTCAGCTGTTTATGTTTGTTCTTGATTCTTTGCGGCTCTTAAATAAAGGAGCTTTTCAATTTCAAATAAAGAACATTCTAAAAATAATTTTGATTCTTGTGACTCAGAAGGCTGCCTAAAACATAACCCAAATACACTTTTTTTCCCTTCTCCTTATTGCAGCTATATTAGAGCAATCTGAAAGCAAATCCTCTGTAGTCACTGGTAGGACGTGGGAGGTGTTTGCACCTTTTAAGGGTGTCCAGCCCTGCTCAGTTGGCCACATCTGCACTAGGTTTTGTAGCAAGAAAGGAGCTGGGCTTGTAGGGAAAGGTTGATGTGTGAGTAGCGTGCTGATGCTGCTTTTATGGAGAGCTGTGAGCTGAGGAAAGGCTGAGTTGGGAATATACTGCTCTAGGAGAGTGAGCTGGAGCACTTCTGAGCTTGAGGTAGAGACCTTTTTATAGGGTGATGATGTTAAACTGAGCAATAGTGCCTGGATGAAAGCTGTGAAGGTGCCTCCTGAGGAAGAGGAAATAGTGTGGGGAAGCAGCGAGGAATGGAGTTCAGCTGCTCTGCACAAGGTTTCCTGAGATCTCAGAACTTTTTCCCCTTGGAAAAGGGGAGACTACTGAGAGCAAGGAGTAAGAATGAAAGACTTGGCAATGTGATTACAGCTCTGGTTGTCCAGTGAGTCTTCAGAGGCAGAGGAATGAGGCCTGGCAAGCCCTGCCTGGTGCAGCTGGAAGGCAGCAAGGAGAGAAGCCAAACACTGCTGACTTGGGCTGGGTGAGAGATCAGAGGTTGCTTTTTCCTCAAGAAAATGCCCCTTTGTAAGTCTGGGGTCTTGATTAGCCCTTTTGCTGTCATCTGTCACCTACAAATGGCTCCCAGATGAGATCCACTTCAGCTCCTGGAAGTGATGCAGCATTAAAAGGTAATTCAGAATGGAGAGTGAGTCTTGGGGGGCTTGTTTTGGCTCTTAGAGCCCCATGACTTCTTTGGGATGATATCACAGTCTGCAATACCCTTGGCAGGGATGATGGGCACTGGATGGCTTTATTTTATGTCCATGTATACAAGCAGGTGCATAAATAATCCTACATAACCCCTGCAGAGCTGTGGTGAACCTGCCAGCCTGCTCTGAGTGGCTCTGTGTGCCCTCTGCCTGTGGCTCACCACTGAGTGCTCCCTGCAGCTGAGCAGGAAGGAAACATGAGGCTGAGCCTTGTGATGCAGTCTGATATTTGAGCCTTTTGTTAAACTGATGGTGTGTTGTTGGGGTAATGTCTGTGAAGTTACAGCTTTTATCAGAACATGCAGTGGTGCTTTGATTCCAGTACAAGGAGGATGTTGTAAATCCCGGGATATTGCAGGTTCAGGGAAAGGGTGACATCACTTAGACATGCTTTTTAAGCAGGTTCACCAAAATCTGCAGACATTTATTGGTCCAGATGAGTTTGCAAGTGTCGAGTGTCTGACCTTCATTTCTGTTGCACTTTGAAGAGTTCAGACAGATGTTGGGACATGCTGTTATTAGTGACCAGAAGGAATGGCTTGAAATCCTTTGTTCTAGGATGTAAAACTCCATTTTTCTTTAGTTACCTCGGTTAATTAAGATACACTTAATTCCTGGAGCATTAACTGTGGCTTGTCATCATCATGTGCAAAGCGATGGCCAATGGGCTGTTATTCCACAAAAGGTCTTTTTGTGCCTTGCAAAAGTCCCCTCTCTCTGATCATTGTGGGTTCAATCTCTGAGCCCTGTACCAGCCTTTCACTTAAGAGCTGGACTCGATGATCCTTGGGAGTCCTTTCCAGCTCAGGATACTCTGTGAAATCTGTGACCTGAGCAAGGCTTTGGGCCACCTGTTAGAAAACTTGACTGAAATGAGAGACTGGAAAAATTTGTGTAATCACACCAATGATGGTGGTGGCTATAGCACTGATGAATTGAGTAGCCTTCCCTGTCTCTGTGCTTGAGGAGGCACCAGAATCCTTCCCTGCCTTTCATATACTGAGCTGAGGATGTGTCTCCTCCACCTGATTTTTGTTGCAACTCTGTAATACATTGCTAAGTTAATTTTTGGCTTCTGCTTCACCCTTCCCTTTGTTATAAGAGTGAGGGGTGGGAGTTTGAGGAAAATGGGAGAGGCATTTTAAAGTTATAACATCTTCCTTCTCTTTGTTCCATTTAATTGCTGTTATCCCCTGGTATTTAGTCATCCCTCCCAATCAATGGAGCTTGCAGAGTGTTGAGAAACACAGTCCAAGGAGTGTTAGGAATTATGTTGTGCAGTCAAATGTCCAGGACAATGGAAATTCTAGGGACGTTTTGCCTGCTCTGAGTGATGCCTGATGCAATGAATCCCTCCTTTTGAAACAGATTATGGTTTGGGCAGGACAGGGGGATAGAAATTGTTCATCCAACCCAGAACTTTCTGAAGTTATTCTGTTCTTTTGTGGATCAGCAGGGACATTGAGCAGTGCGTAGGTGGGTCCAGAAGCTGGTTTACTATTCAAAGTGTATCACTTTGTGACTTGTCCTGGCCGCTCCTGAACTCTTCTTGATGGAGTTTGTTGGGGTTTTTTTGGTTTTGCTTATACACAATAATGTTGTGGTCTGTTAAGATGGAGTCCACAAACCTCTGGTTGGAGCAGGAGATCATTTCTGCCTGCAGATCACTGACTCTACTTAAGAAAAAGGGGGGTTTGTCCAATAACAACATCTCAGTAGAGGTCTGAGGAACTTCTGGTGTGGGATGTGAGGCAGGCTGTGGATGGGCTGGAGTGCAGTTTCAGGCTGTCTTGTAGCTGTTGCCTGCCTCTTCCTGGGACCTTCCAGAGTGATGGTGCTGTATCC
The DNA here is from genome assembly GCA_013397815.1 of Aleadryas rufinucha. Classification (NCBI taxonomy): domain Eukaryota; kingdom Metazoa; phylum Chordata; class Aves; order Passeriformes; genus Aleadryas; species Aleadryas rufinucha. The sequence continues at coordinate 11,288 of VZTH01011480.1, forward strand.
CAAAGCCTGCAATCCATTAGGAAGTTCTGAACCCTTCACTAGAAATGTATGTACCCATTCTGTCTCATTTCATGCTTTTTCTAACAAATGGTTTGGCTCAAGTGACGAATGCTGAGGTAGGAACCTGTCCTTTTCCCCTTCCTATCAGCTCCAGAAGCTGAGGGAGGCCTCTGCAAAGAATTTCTTCATCAAATAATTTTCTGGAGTCTCAGCAGAACAGCAATAAGAAACAGAAATGGTGGGAAGTAGTAAATGGAACGTGCACGCTGGAATGGAGGAATAATGGTGTTTGACAGTTGCGACTTAAATGGAATGATTTTTCTAACATCATGACTTAAATTTTGTGGAATTTCTGGCCTTGGAAAGTTCAAGACTGAACTAGACAAGTCTCTGAGCAGCATGGTCTAATTACACCTGCTTTGAACTGGAGGTTGGAGTAGATGAATTCCAGAGGTCCCTTCTTACTTAAAATACTCAGTGATTTCAATAAGAGTATCCCATACCTTGGTCCCTTTCTCTCTGTGTGGTGTGTGATATATGTTACACTACTTTGGCAGGGATTTTCTGAGTCACTGAAGTCATTTATACTGAAATAATTCTTGAAAAGATTAATAAATGTTATACCACACCATATCGTTTTACTGTGTGTGCTACTCTTTCTATCAGCGCTTGGCTGTATTCGTGGCTGCTGTGAATCACTTTAGCCATGTGGATAGTTAGTTGCAACACTTTAATTTAATTTCTTTTATATATTCACATCTGAACCTTGGTTTTCTTAGTACTGTGTCCAATGTTTGGTGCTTAAAAGGAGATTAATGTTCGGGGGTTATCTATTAGCTTTTAAATTCATAACGAAACCTCTCTCGAACTTGGGCTAAGGCTCCTCGGGGGCAGCCAACTAAAATTCCGGATTGCTTCTAATCTTTTCCTTATTGCTATTATGATTTAAAGATCCTCTGTGTGCATGAGAACTGGGCCCTAGGATGCTTTCATTTTCAGACAGGACTCTAAAGAACTCATATAATGTTAATATCTTTCACACTGGTGAAATGTCCCTGATTTTTTTTACTGGCAGAGAATTGGGCCTATTCTGCAGTGTTTCAGGGTTGACAGATTGAAGATCCTACCTCTGCCAGTTGGCTGGGAGGAAACACCAAGCCTTGGATGCACATCATCTTGTGGGAACAGTCTACTTCTGGAAATCAGGAAATATTTCCTTAAACTGCTGATTACTTGGAGACCATACCGCAAGGAGGATAATTCACTTGCCTTGTTTCTGTTCCTAAACAGCTGTTTCCTGGCTGTGGCTGGACATGGGGTACTGGGCTGGAAGGACCTTGGGTTTAGCTCAATCTGGTTACTGGTATTGCTCTGGCTGGAGCTGTGCCTAATCATGGCTGGTGAAGGAGGACCCAGACATGATACAGCTGGGGACTGAGGGAGGGTGGTTGAGGAAGAGTGATGGAGGTGGTCATCCTTGACTGTTGAAATGAGGCTTAATTGCTGCTGTTCAGCAAATACTGCTGCTGTTCAACACGTGTCACAGGCTAAAATCTCCCTTGATTTTAAGGTCTTAATCACATTGCCCTGACAATCAGCAAAATGGACATATTGTGCAGACCGCAAGATGTCAACAAGGCACACCCGCTGTCCACATTTGGCAGCTTTTTTTGAGAAGTGAAATAACAAGTGCCAGGAGAGCCAAACCAAACCTAAAATGAAGACAAAACCAGAAGGACCATCCAGATGGGTGTGTGTCTATTTGAAACAGACCTTTTTTCAACAGGTCTCATGACACACTTGTCCCAAACTGGAGTCCAAGTCATCAGGTTTATGGTAACGAATGATTCAAAGTGAGCAACTCCCTCCCCTTCTTTCTGCTCAGGTTTTTTGAGATTTCTATGGTGAGATGAAGAAGGGAAGAAATCGAAGGCTGTCTAACCTCAAACCTCTATGCACAGTTCCATTACTGGTGATGGATAGTGTGCTGTGGGCACACCAGCTGGAAAAGATATTGATTAGGTTGGTACATGCCTTAATTCAGGGTTGTCTCAGACTTACTTGGGGAGCCCAGGTCACTCTTCTAAAGGATTTAATGGAGGCTTTCAAAGCCTGAAGACCTCATTGTGTCCCAAAATATAAGGACTGAAATGATCAGGGACCTGTCTGTGTATGTTGCCGAACACTATTTTTCACCTACTGCATGACTATGAATATGTATAGGCAGCTAATTCTTTATAACCTTCCATTTTGTGCTCCATTACTTACGTAAAAGTGATCACTTTAATTTAAACCTTACTGTTTATTGAATATTTAAAGACATTATTATGAAGTATTCCAGAGTAGAAATCAATAGTTTAGTCATCCATAACCAAAACTTATTAGATGTTGTAAAGGGAGAAGCTCTCAAGTTTTTCCTCTGTACTGAAATATTAGCTAGAACAGAAAGGACTGCTGGACTTTTTTTACTTCAGTCTGACTGTTGTAGCGCTTTCTCCAGCTTTCCAAATCTGCCGTGGTCAATTAAGGATCACAGAGCTTGCCATTTCGAGTGAAGGTTTGTAGCTGTGGGTTATTAAAACATGTGGGGGTTTCCTTTCTAATATATTGATGTCTTGGAAGAGCTACTGCTGTGTGCTCTGTGCCCTCAGCCATGGAGAAGAGAGTGGGAAAGGAAAACTTTCCATCAGTTCATGACATGCGGTCAAAGTCGCATTTCAGCATGCACTAAACAGATCTTATTCTGTTTGAGTTGGTTGGCATTCAGGGATGGAAATGAAATTATAAAAATCATCCCTTATTCATAAAGTCACGGAATGGTTTGGACTGGAAGAGGCCTTAAAGATCAGATCCTCCAGTTCCAACCCTCCTGCCTTGGGCAGGGACATCTCCCACCGGACCAGGTCGCTCCAAGCCTTGTCCAGCCTGGCCTTGAACACTTCCAGGGATAAGGCAGCCACAGCTTCCCTGGGCAGCCTGTGCCAGGCCTCACCACCCTAATAGTGAAGCATTTCTTCCTAATATCTAATCTAAACCTTCCCTTTCTCAGTTTGAAGCAGTTCCCCCTTGTCCTGTCGCTCCATGCCCTTGTCAGAAGTCCCTCTCCAGCTCTCTTGTAGCCCCTTGAAGCACTGGAGGGTTTCTAAGGTCTCTCCAGAGCCTTTTCTTCTCCAGACTGAACAACTCCAACTCTCTCAGCCTGTCTTCACAGGAGAGGCTTTTCTTTTGCCCTCCTGAACTTCAGTGGATGAGGATGTATTTCCTCAGGAAGATGCTCTGTATTTGCAGGCTAGTGTGTTTGCCAAGTACTGCTGTAATTAGAATAGTAAATATTTGTTTTTGATTGAAAAGCCAGTAAATATTTGTGTATAACCCATATAAATGGCTAGAGGCATTTTACAGCTGAACAGATGCAGCCTTGCACTGACCTTTCCCAAAAGTTTTCCTCTTTTTCTGAGAACTAAGTCATGGAGTTAGAACCAGAAATAGCTGCTGCTCTCTTCACCTTCCAGGGGACAGAAGATCAGGGCAATGAAAAAACCCATAAATAAAAATGATCCCCCAGTGTTCAAGCTTGCCTGAATTTCTGTATTGAGAGAAGTCTTGATCTCAGTCTTTGCCCCCCAGGCCCCTCTTTAATTGCAGGGTTGGTTTGCACTTTACAACTTTAAAATGTTTGTTTCTTTTAAATGGGGAAGGAAAGCAGCAGAGTGGAGGGGTGGTTATTTATGATGCCCTGAGAAAGGGGTGCTTGCTCCTTTTCCCTTAATTTACTTTGGGAGTTATGCTTCTTTCATTGTGTTTCTGCTTTTCTGCTTGCTTCCCTGATATGCACTTTATCCTCTACTGGGACTAAAAGGGCTGTTTCTTTTCTACCTCCAGGAGTTCTCTTGCTGGTGCTTTACAAATATGACTGCTCTCACTTGATTTAGCTGCAGCTGTTGAGATGCATCCATGTGTGGTTTGGTTCTGGATTCCTTGTGGAATCTTCACAGTGGCACTAAAAAAGTCTTGGTTCTCCTCTTTCCATAGAAACACAGTGCTCTCCCAAAAGCCACCAAACTGATGTGGAAATGGATTAAGGTGCTGAGGCAGAGCTTGTGCAATGAGGTGACTCTGCTGCAGTGTGGGTTCAACAGCAGCAGTGCAGGAAATCCTTTCCCTGTGGCTGCTGGGCCTTGCAGAGGTTGTGAAGGGAAGGTTTCTTCTCCTGTCTGGGGAGTCTAGGAATTATGGATGAGGCTAGAGCAGAGGAGGAAGCTGGGAGTGTTACAATGAGAGAGCAGTGGTTGTTCAGCTGTGAGATTGTGCCTGTTAACAGTGAGAGTTCATTTCTCAGCAGCTCTGTGCAAGACTCTTGGTGGAAGAGGGAACATTCCCCACACTCTCTTTCATGCTGGTTTATCACAGGGTTTACTCTGTTGCTCCAAGCACCTTGTGCAGACAGATGTGTTCTCAGCACTTGCTCAGAGCTCACTTGCTGTTCTGGCTCAATGTAGCAATTTCTCCAACAGATTCCTAAAATGTGTGAGAGTGTCTAAATGTAAGAGTGGGTAGAGTAGTAACCAGATCACTGATAGGAAGAATATAAATTCCCTATGAGCAATAACCAGATTTGCAGCCCCCCAACCCAACTTTTCTCCAGGCTATAGAATAATTGTCTGCAGCTATGTTAACCCAGGCATGGGGATGTGGTTTGTCTCTTTATAAATACACCTGCCTCAAGTATTTGCAGAGGCAGCCATGTCTTCTCTGCCTCCATAACATACCTGCCTTGAAAGGTTTTATTCCATGGCACTGGACTTGCAGCTTAGCAGTGCACAATGAATTACATTTGTCCCTATTTTCCCCCACTTGCTGCATGAGAGCAGATGTTGGCTTTGGTGCTTGAAAAATACTTCCCTTGCCTAAAACTATGGAGAACTCTCTTTCACGAATTTAGTAACTGGGCTATGGTTATTTATGTATTTATCTTTCAAAATTCACACTTAGGGGAATTATTAGGTATTAAAACCTACCTAGCAAGAGTTTTTGTATATTCAGATAAATGACTCTCCAAAAAAATTCAAGCTCTTTGTTCAGACTTGACTCCTTGGGTCCAGCTATGTGGAATCTTTTGGTTTTTGAGTTGGAGTCTTTCAGTGTTGGTAACATGATGAAATTGTACAGCCTCTGTGTTATAGAACTTAGATTACCCTGAGAAAGCCAAAATTTTGATTTTCTGGAAAACTTCTGTTAAAGGTGTTACAAAATCTCTAACCAGTGTATCCTTCTATGGATTAATCAGCCAGTTCTGAATGAAACCCAATTTCTGTGGTGTTTTTTACCCTGAGGTCACTAAGGCAAAACATTTAATGTGACCTTAAAAAATAAAGGTGCTGAGCACACCTGTGGATATAGTGGATACCTCAAATCATCTCACATTATATACACATCTTGCTGACCAAGGGTGCTTGAAAGGCAAAATCTATTTTTTCAAACCTTTAAAAATAACTAGCTGGGAGGTGCAATGTAACAATAAAACATCCATATTGAACATGCTTGTGGTGAAACTCTTCCTCAAAACTGAGGGTCTGGACCCAGACTTGAGGAAAACCCAAACCCTGAGGAGTTTCAGGTACATCCATTTTATGAATGAGTCCATGTTGTGGACTCCATAGGTGACCAATCTCTTCAGAAATGGAAGAATAATAAAAAAATGCAGCTGAGAGGGATGCAGTTCTTCCAGGGCATCCTCTGACTGTGAGCAGGATCAAACTGAACTATGTCACTCCTTACAGATTTTCTTTTAACCTGTCCTTAATTCTCCTAATGGTGGATGTTCCGTCCAAGAAAAACATTCTTGTACTTCACTGCTCCTTTACTTCCAATGTTTTCCTGAATATGTGTAACTTAATCATATTTCTATTTGTTCTGACCACCATGGATTAATTCTTTCCCCTTTTTTCAGCAGCCCATTTCTCTTCTCTTTAAGCAACCCCAGTTTCTCAGTCTTTTTTGGCAGCTCATGATTTCTGAACTTCAGACCATTCCCATGACTCTTCTCTGGAATTTCTCTTAAATGGTCCAAATCAGGGCGTAATTATTCAGCTGAGGTCTTGCAAAAGCTTGAATGAAGTGGGCACTTCATATGCCTCACAGTTTTTACTCCTGGTTGTGTGTTCCAGGATGATGGTTATGGCTTTATTTATTCAAAAGTCTGGTTCTCTTCATGCAGCCAGCACTTCTGCACAGTCCTTACCTCTTCTTCTAGCCATAAATGAGTATTCCCACTTCAGTGCAAAGATATTGCACTTACTGAATTTTCTCGATGTTGTCTTTTGCCACGTAATTCATTAATTTAATTTGGAACTCTGGGCCTGTCCTCCAAGGCAGATTCCCTTCTAGCAGCAACGCCATCCATCTAAGTTATAATGTCTAGGCCAGAGGATCTACATGAGTTAGTGCCAGCTTAAAAGTTGGGAACTGTGGTTAAAATGCAATTTGAAAGTGCCATTTTGACTTAAATTCCTGGTCAGCACCTACAGGAAAAGTGCACCAAGAGATCTGCATCACATTTTGAGGAGGAGAAAGCTGAGGCCTGGAGGAACCAGCAACTTGTCCAAGGTCACGGAGGAAGATGGCAGGGGAGCAGGGTCCAGTCCCTGCTGTGTCAACTCCCAGACCAGGGCCTCAACCACAAGCCCATCTCTCTGCCCAGCTGAGTCTTTCTGTCTGCCTCCTGGGCAGAGCCCAAGCCCTTGGTGAAAGATCAGGATACAGTGTAAGCAAAGTTGTGTTTATTTTAAAACGCGGTCCTCGGCAGGCTCTGGGATGTCGGCATGGCTGCGGAGCCGCCGGAGATGTCGGAATGCGTCATGGGGTTTGTGCTGCCTCGGTATGTGCATAAACCCTGGGACAAATACCAGAGTGGCCAAGGCAGGCTTTAGGAAGCAGGAGGCACCTCAGCTGGAGTTGATTACCACTTCTGTATATCCTGTCGGCTTGGGGGAAATCTGGCAAATACACGTTGGGAAGAGTGGATGGTAAGAATAGGAAGGAATTAGTGGTCATAGAGAGGTCAGAGCGAGTGGCACAGCTTGTTAATGTTAGTCCTGAAGCCAGGTGGGCTCATAAGGTGTATTGACTTTGGGAAAGGTGATGCACTGCTCCGTTTGGATACCTGTGCTGTGAATTCTGTGTGATTTGACAGGACCAGCTTCATGGGGATGCCAGCTGTGACAAGTGCCTTGGGAGCAGAGAGGTGATTATGCCCTGCTTTGTTTTTTGGCTAGTTATCACAGGAAGTGTATGCCTACTTCTCTGGTGGCCTGTCTTGCAAACATTGTTGGAGTACTGGGCCCTAGAAACATGAAGCAGATGTGGGTGAAGGGTGGAGTTTCTGACTAAGATAAGCTAGTTCTGTTGTTGGGGATGTATCTTAGAGAGAAAAAAAGGGACATCTAATTCAAAAAACATACTTGGATACAAATCCAGAGAAAGAAGGCCATCTTTAAGAAGGAATGTCTAGTAGTTAAGTGATTTGCAGGGAAGATCTTTTTCTAGTCCGCTCCATCCTGGATCAGGCACCTCTGGTTGCCCAACTCTGTACAGTGCCAGGGTTAAACCTGTGCTGCATGAGCCATGAGTGATACTGGAATGTTCAGAATGGTAGGAGCAAGAGGTACTGTTGTTTGTGGGATGCTTGGGACACCTATGTTCTAAGATCCTCTGAATCAGAGAAATAAAGAAAGAAGGGGTTAATGCAGCTTGTGGGGAGACAGGAAATGTCCCAGCTGGAACTGATTAAATCTGCTGTGTAGCCTAAGCTGCTCAGATGGGAGACACATGGCAGAGTGAGATGTGTTGCTTAGCTCCAAAGGATGTCTTATCGCTAAGTGGGCCTTGAGCATTGGTTGGAAGTCTCCCTCCGTACTTAGGGGTGGATCTCCTGGGCTATCAGCAGAATGTCAAACCACATTTAACCTTTTCCACACATGAGTTTTACGTGCCCAAGAAGAGGCATGTGAAATAAAAGCTGCATGTTTTTCTGCATCTGGCCAGCAAGCCATTAGAGAGGCTTTAGAGCTGTCTGATGCCTCACTGTCCCTGCCCATTTGCCTCTGTCCCTAGGTAGAACAGTGACATAAAATGTGAGGCAACCTGGACTATTCAGAGGTGGGAGAAGGACTGGGACAGCCCTGCTGTCAAACTGAGTCTTAGAACTTGACAGCTGTCAGGGCAGTGTTAATTGTGGCTGTATCTAATTAGCAGGACCTGTGACCTCTGCATGAAGTCCTAGTTCATGAGCAGTTACAATTTGTATGAGTTTCCTCTGAGTTGTTACAGCAGAGCCGTGTTTCTGCTAAACCATCTACAGCCGTGGGCATAGATCTGTGTCCAGCAGGGATTAGTGCCAGGGTCTGTGTGGAGCACTTCCTTACAAACAGCTGTGGGACAGACCATCTCCAGAATCCTTGTTTGTGGCTATTTTAGTTTTAAGAAAAGTATTTTTTACAGAATGCATCCTTCATTTAAAAAAATGTATTTTTTTCTTATTTTTACTATTCTTACATATCTCAGTGCTGAGGCAGGAGTTTCTAGAAACATTCCGCAGCAGGCACCTGCTTGGCTAATTTTCTCCATCTTTACAAGGTGTCTCACAACCTCTGTCAGATCCTGGAGTTTTTCCTTGGGCTCTGTCTGGAGCAGCTGGGGTGCATCAAGGCTCATGCACTAAGGCAAGGCTTTGATGTTGCTCCAGTGATCCTGTTGATAACACCTGATTGTTTTCCATCTAGATCTTCTCAGAAATTGATCTTGATCGAACACATGTTAGGCCCTGTAAAACTAGACATAAGCTCCTCCAGTGGGGCTTAAACAGCAGTTGCACAGCCATGGGTTTGTTTTCTTTAATAAACTATTTTTCCTTTTTTCTCTCTTTCACTGGGGGCTGGGAGAAGCAGCAGATGTGGGGAGAGACAGCTCATGCTGGGCAGGGAACCGATCACCTTCCTGCTGATTAGAATTGCAGTAAAGAGAGGAGGTTTTGCCTTTGAGTAGGAGCTCTCAGAAAAAGTGCAGCTGAGCAGTGTTCAGTGGCCTGGGCAGGTTCAGCTCCAGTATCTTTTACCAGCCTATTTCCTTGTTCCTTAAAGAGCTGTCTCCCTAATGATTCAGGCTTTGTGCCAGACCCTGGTGATCTGGGAAGAGAATGAAGATTTCCATTTTGAGCACATGCCCTGAAGTTCTGACACTGCATGGATTTGAGCAGGTACAGTTTCTCCTCAGTTCTGGGAAACAAAACAAACACCTCTTCTTGCTAAAGGAAGGTGGGCATTTGTCCCTCAGCTTTAGTAACTGCAATAGCCAGAGGCTGTTGTTCCAGCTTCTATCAGTGCTGAATCTGACCTTGGAGTAAAATATGCCTGTGTAACCCCAGCTGGAGTCAGATTGCTGGATCTTTCCTTTTTTTTTTTTATTTTATTTTGCTCTTTACCTTGAGAGCATTTTTTAGGTGACAACATTTACACAACAATAACCATGGAATTTCAGAGTCATTTCTCCAGAATGAAACCCACACACCTTTGGCTTGAAGGTCTATTCTTATAAATGTACTAGTCTCTGTTTCCTTTATCCTTCATAAAAGGATATGAGTGAAAAAGAAAGAGTGGAAAAGGTCACTGGCNGGGTCTATTCTTATAAATGTGCTAGTCTGTGTTTCCTTTATCCTTCATGTTGAAAGAGTGGAAAAGGTCACTGGCAGGGGGATTTGATGGGGAGAAGGGCTCCAAGCCTGCCCCAGACAAGGGAAATGATTTAGTGGTTCCCATAAGGTCTGTGAGAGAGTGGATGTCTTGTTACCAAACCCAAAGGGAGGATGAAGTTCTCTCCTGAGGGGAGGGTGAGCACCGAGACCATTTGCTGCTAAAAAGGCCTAGGTTGAGGCAGAAGTGATCCGTAGGCCCTGCTGCCAAAGGGTGGATGATTCCTATGGAATGGTACTGCTCAGGGTAATTAGAGGTGGCAGTGCTGGTCCTAGCTGGCTTTCATCTCCCCAGGCAGTTCAGGACATGCACAGCCTCAAACCCTGCAGAAGTTGAGTTGACTTGATCCGGTGCTGCCGAAACCAACGGCAAAGCTCCCATCTTGACTTTCATTACAACAGGATCAGCATCTGCAGGAGCCCCCAGGATATGAATTGCAGTGAGGGCTGCATTAGTGGGAATTTCTCCTGCATTTGTGACATGCAAATACCTACACCGCAGTGTGAGGCTAATGCTAAAGTTTCCCATTTGTTACTTTGATTGGAAATTCACATTAATTTTGAAATGCATGGGAAGATTGCTGGCAGCACAGGGAAAGAGTGTCCTGCTCTGTTAATTTTTTAGCATGCAGTAAAGCCTGAAGACATGACTCCAGCTTTTTTCCCCTGGTGGAGTTTGCCTTGGCTTGGTGACTGGACCACTTATTCTTCTCTTCCCTGCGAGTTTTATCCAGGTTCCAGCACTCTGGCAAATGCATCTTAAATATTTGAGGCCCTTGAAGTTTTTCTTAGATTTAAGTGTGGTGACACAAATTATGTAAAAGCTTTTGCTAGATAATTGTTCGAGCCTTAACATCTTTAAGTGTTTTCTGATGTTCTGCAGCTCCGTATGAGACTTGCTTTTTTTCCATGATCTGTGTTTGTGGAGATCTTGACATCCTCTGCTTCCTTGATGAAACAAATCTGGAGGCAAAAATGAATCTTTACAGAAAACATCTTTGGTTCCCTTAATGACCGTGATTTAAATACCACTGATAATTAGATTCTAAGTGACTCAGAGCAGATTTTCAAAATACCAGCGGCCTAATGACTGAATGGCTGTTCCTATTGAAATAATTGTCAAAAATGTGCTGGTTAGTAAGAGATGGTGGGAAAGCACCTGAAGCTTTTAAAATAGATTTTGGGACAGGATGAGCATGTCCCAAAGTACAGCTGATATAGCAATGCCTTTGCAGCAGTGCTCTGATAGATGAGTACCACGAGCTGGGACTGCAGCCTGGCTGTGAGCAGGTGAAAGCAAAGGTGGTGTGACCCCCCCGGTCATCCAGATCAAGGAGGGGAGATGGTGATCTGAACTACAGGGTGATTTTCATTCCCTGCCCCAGTTCTCCCTCTTCTGCTGCAGCAGCATTTTATTAAGAAATACTTGCTGCTGAAACCAGATGAGACTGTAAAGCCCCATGGGAGGAAAAGAAGGAAAATAGTTCCATTTTGAGTTCTCGTATGCTGTTAGTGCCACACAATGGGAGGGAGTGGGTGAGACTCAGTATAGCTTTACCTAATGCTATGGGTCATGTAACTGAGGTACTCGATGGCCTGGCCAACTGTAATGGGAAGAAAAATATTATGAGATTCTTAGCTCATCTTACCCCCCAGTTGAGAATAAAGTCCCTTTCTTTACAGATGAGCAAACCCCAGTCCAAAACAGGGAATGCATTTCTGCATAAATGTGGCTTAATGGATAAGGGAATGTAACATTTTATGTGTGAATCAGCATTCTGGCTCCCAAAAGGTTATTCAGCTAGTCTAAAATATAATATGCTTGGAACAATGACAGCACCCCTTCTGTTATATTGTAGATACTTTTGCTCTATTTTGTTAAGGATCAGTGAAAAATGAAACATTACTCCTTAATCCCTGAAGAGCCGTCTAACAGAGCAGTTGAAATGCACAAGGAATAGCTATGAAGAAGAAAATAATGGACTGGCTGTTTAGTCCAACAGAAGGTCTTAGGTGGCACCTCCTGTTTTGCTATGAATAGCAATTTCTCTGTAGACATTTTATTTTGTGTTGATCGAGGGCAGCAAAGCAGCAGAATTTTGTATGTGGCCAGAAGTCAAACTGCTGGTTAGTTGTGTACATAAACAGAAAAGGTTTGCTTTCTGCCTCTGCCCTCGTAAATCATCGAGTGTTTGCATTGAGAAGAGCCCTAGTGCATGGAAGCAGAAGACCTGTACTTCTGGGGGCCATCCCATCAGAAGGGAAAGGCATCATCAGTGTAGTGATCACAGACACCTCTTGTGCTTCTCTTTTGGCTCTGCTGGCAAGGAGCTAAGCAGATACCACTGGGCTGTTGGTCCTCAGAGTGTGCCCTGGGGAGAAAGGTTCAGATCTGCATGAAGCAAGAGGGTAGGCAGTTCCTGTCAGGATTACCTTGGGAATTGGTGTGTCTGGTTCTCTGTGGGGCTCTGAAAATTGTACCCTTACCAGCAAAGAAGGCAAAAAGGCTTCTTTCAAAAACTGCTGAGATCTGCAGTGCACCCTGAGGTATTAACAGAGGCAGGACTTGAGGATGGGTTGCATTTCAGGAATACATTAGAAATATAAGATGTAGTGATTTATTTCTCCCCAATCCCCCAGCAGTAGCATTCCTAAATCACTTCTGTGCTTAGAATTCTTATCATTAGCCTGTATGTGGGATTGTTTTAAGGCACTGCTGTGCCTTTTGCTGCTTCCACGGTTATCAAACCTTGGAACAGAGGAGGATGTAGACATTAAATGCTGGCTCGTTGTTCCTCTTGGGAGAAGCTAAGGGCTACTCAGAGCCACTGCTAGTGCAGATCAGTGTGCAGAGGAGCTGTCACCAGCTTAATAAATTGACTAATGCTGCCTCCCTTTTGGCTGGGGAGGACTGGGATCTGGAGAATCGTGCATCCAGACTGTGCCTAAAAGTTAATTTTGAGCCTGGGCCAGATAGTTAGCATTCAAGAAGCAATACTTTACTCACAAACTAAGAGTCTCACATGCTGTTCTACCACTTTTTTACTAATATTGTGGATCTCATTAAAAGGTAAACCAATATCAACCCATGCTATTGACTTGACTGTAGCGTACCCTAAATTTAGAGCAGATGCCACAGTATGGTATTTGTACTGTATCCTGGCCAATGTTTACTTTTAATGATGCCATCTGTGCTTCAGTGTTGCTCTCTTCCAAATGCTTTTAAAATGGGTAAAAGAAATTCAAAATAGGGAACTGATAGTTAAAAATTGTTTGTAAAGCATTCGACATACTGGCTATTACCAAGGTGTGTGCAGAGTTGTTTAATGCAAGACAAGGAAAGAAACTGTAGAGAATTAACTCTGGCAAGAAGATAAAAAATAAGTAGTCAACAGTAGGTTTTTGCTCTTAAAAAGAAAAGGAAAACCACAAAACCTTCCTGTCCCAAATGGAATAAAAAAATCATTGCAAAACAATCAATCACAAAAAGGGAATGCTTGGAAAGGACTCTAGACAGCTCAGAGGGGAGAGAGAGCTCTGCATTTTGGACCCCAGTGTGTAAAGACATTATCCTGTAGCTGAATGCATCCTTTAAGGAATCATCCTCAGTCAAGCAGCATCTGTCAGTCCGGGGATGGTGCTGCTGTTTTAGCAAAGCATTGCTTGAACACTGGAGGGCAGATGGACCTTGCAGTGTAGGATTTGGGGCAAGCAGCTCTAAAGATGCTAAAGGATTGCTTCCATGTGATACCTCTGGGGAAAATAATGCATTTATAATTCCCCATGTCACCCTGAATGTTATTCTGAATCTGTTCTCTCCTTTGGCTGAGTTGAGAGAGTGGCCAGCAGGTGAAAAGCTGCCAATGCCTCTTCTAGTTCCCACAGCACAAAGTTTGGCTACTAATTGTACTAAAGTACTAAAGGGTACTGATTATTGTGATAATTACTCAATGAATCTCTTGCTGAACTTTATGTATGATGTTGGTTCATATCCTGCAGTTTTTTAATACTTTGATCCAAAGCTATAGCCAGATTTGGAAATGTGAGTTTGTGTATGGTATCATGCAAGTGTAAGCTCTTTTGGTTTTGAAATTACCCAGCATTGATTAAAATACCGTGATTTTTCAGATGGATAATAAGTAAGAAAGCTGACCATTTTAGAAAAAGAACTCCAGAGAGAAAACATCTCTAGAGGCTTCTCCAGCTGCCTGTTCAAACTTTCAATGGTCCATAGAAACTGCAAATAATACTTAAGGCTGATACTTTTTGCAGGCACTGAAGGCATCCCATGAGCTGCGTTCCAGAAGGGAGAATGTTACACTGACAGGATGCTGATACAAATACAGAGTTACAGGGCCAGCACTGGACAATTCTTCAGCTTTTTGTGCTTTTTCTTGGCATTTTAGGTGGTCTAGATGTACACTTAATGTGAGCAGTTAGGATATTTTGTCTCGTAGATCTTGACATAGGTGGTAAGACCAAAGAAACAAGATTCTAATGCTTGCCAGCAAATTAGAAATGTATAAACAACTTATTTGAAAACAGACGTGTACTAAAGAAAAAGGAGTGTAAAATGCTAATCAAAGGTCTGGTCAGGAATGGTCTCAGCTAACTAGAAATATGCTTTTAAGTTGTTTTATTGGTTTGCTGGAAGGAGTACATAACTGCAAGTTTTGAAGCTGGGAAAAGAAAGAAAATAATAATTCTTTCTGCACATAATAGCTCTCTGACCTGCTGTGCTCTGCTAGACCTGGTTTTAAGTGGAATAGAAGGACTGTGCACCTTGCACAAGCAAACCCTTTAGTGGCACAAGTTACACAGAAAAAAAGTGATCTGCAAGGGTAGTGGGATCACTGCCATAAAGTCTCACTGTTGAGATGATGTTCATATAACAGCAGATTCCCTTGCTGTATTTCCAAGATGAATTGCTTTGACCTGGCTGGTGTGCTCCTATGCAAAGAGCTGTTGAAGTGTCTCTATTCTACTCTTAGCAGTTTTTTCTTAAGAGGTTTTCATCTCCTGTAGCTATTTATAAGGAGAATGTCTCAAAAAGCAGAATTAAACATCCTTTTGCTTCTCACTACTGTCTTCTAACACTGACCTATTTGTTGTGCCAATGTTTTTGTTGATCCTGCACACAGGGAGGTTAAATGACCCACTGTGGTCCCTTCCAGCCTTACCCATTCTGTGATTCTGTGAACTGCTTCAATCTCCATGTGGAACAATATGGAATCCTCAGCACCTGGCTAAAGCTCACTGCAAATGTTCTTGAGATGGAGTTAGGCTGACAAGCTTTGACCCAGTGAAATGTTAAATTGTACTACGCTGTGCTAGGAAATGAAAATTAGTGGAACTGATAAACTTTAGAGAGGATAAGGGATACCACCACAGAGTGAGCACCTCTATTGCCTGATCTCCCGTTAGTGGTGAAATAAAAGCTGCTGCTTGAACAGGAATGTACAGGAGGAGGTCAGCAGATCCCATGCTGCTGCTGCTGATGGGCTCAGTGCTGCTGAACAGTTGGTGATGGGGAAAAGTGAACTTGAGAAAACCCCTGGCTGCTTTCCTGAGAATTTAGATAACCAAGTTGCTGCACCCTTGTTCAAGGCTGGCTATGCGTCAGGTGAAATGGGTGAAAAATTATTTCTTCAAGTTGCTGCCAAGAAACTACACTTTGCATGGCTCCCTGCTTCTTTCTGGATCAGGAAAATGTGAACTAGACTCGATTTGCTGGTGAAATTTAAATCCTGAAATGTCCTGCTAGATTCAGTGGGCAATGAGACTGATGGGAATTTTCCTCTGAGAGGGGCCTGAGGCTCTCAAAACCAGGGGACTCTTGGCAGAACATCCAGTGCATGGCTTCACAGGCTTTTGTATTTCTGAAAAGCTAATGAAAGAAATGAGCCCAGAAACAGCCTCAAGGAGCCTGTCACTTAACTGGATTTGATTTGCCAGACAATAAAGTGAGAAGAGTTGATCCTGGGCCCATATGTAAGGAAGGAGTTTAGTGGGGTGAGGGGACAGTGAGGGCTCAGCCCAGGTGATTTGGCTCTGGGCAGGGCTGGGGATGCTGGAGGTTGTATGCAAATGCGCTGCTGGTGGCCAGCGGGGATGGAGCAATGAGTGTGCTTCCCATTAGCGTCTGTTGTTACACAAGAACACAAATTACTCCTCTGACAAATGACATGGCTCCTCTGCCAACGACAAGTTTTGTTCTATGTCAAGGCTGAGACATTATGCTTTTTTTTTTTTTCTCATATGTAAAAAATTATAATTCCTGATTTTTCTTCGCTACATGGTCATTTCTAGCCCTGGCTTTTGACATGGAAGACACTGTAGGACTGGCCAGCTAAAAGAAGACCTTGTTTATATAGGGCTCTTATTTATCTTTGGCTCCTTTGGGGAGGTCAGGATGGCCCAATGAAGGTTTTTTCCCAAGGCTTGTGCAGTCCAGTCTCTCATCCAGGATCTAAAAAGAATGAATAGTAACGTGAGGTAAATCACCTCTGATACCAAGTTCTACAGGCAGTCACAAGTAAAGCTGTCAGCTTATAAAGCTGCAGAAAGATCTCATGACAGTGACTGATAAAGTGAAGTCCAATATAAATAAGTTCTCTGCTACTGACTGCTATCCTCCAGCCTATTCCAGACAGGTCTTTTTCCTTCCCTCAGGAGCTGGTTCTGAAGAAAATACACTAATGAAGTCTTTTAGCATCTATAGCATCCAATTCACTTTGGTCTTGCAGCAGAGTTTCCTAGATCCTGCTCTTTTACTCGAGAGACAAGGTCTCTCCAAGCCAGGAAAACATCCACCATGCTAACATTGAGTGTTATCAGCTGCCCTGTCAGTCAGGTCACGTGCCTTCCCACAGGCTTCAAAGGCTGATATTTGCTGTGGCTTGAAATGCAACTTGTGGGGAGCTGTGGTTGATATCTCAGTACCATCATCTTGTGGGTGTTGCTGAGGCCAGTGTCAGGATGGAGAAGGTGGGGTCAGCCATAATTAGCCCTTTTCCAGAGGTAATGCAGTTAATGCTAGCGTTGGAAAGGGGAGGGGATGGGAGTGTTAGGCAGCACTGCTGCTTTTGGTGATTGTGCTGCCTGTCCTGCCACCACTGGCTCACGTAATTTGGGCAAATGCCTGTTTCTGTTTGCAGTTCAGGGGCTGCTGTGTCACCAAAAAGAGCTCCCGAGGCCTGAAACACGAGCCGTGGTGTTTATGTACTCCTTTGTGTGCAGCCTAACCTTGGTGTGAATTGTGAGTGCGATGTTGTGCCTTGTTTTGGTTTTCTGCCTTCCTCAGTTGGTACCAGGATGTTCAGGATGTTTCAGTAGCATCGAATGTATTTTTCGGTGCTAGAGCCTTGTCTCGCTGCAGATTCTGCTAATGTCACTTTCTCTTGCTGATTGCTGTTGAGACTTCTGACCAGCTGCTGATAGACACAAATCTCTGCATGATTTGTTACAATGGCTGGACTTAATTCAGAGCAGAAACAGATCTCAAAGAATTGTTGTTTCCCCTTGTTCCCAGTAAAGTGTGTGTAGAGCTTCAAATGCCCACGAGCACGTATGGCTGCTCGGCGAACAACATCCTGTTCGGATCCATCCTCCTCGCTATTGATCCCAAATTCTGTGGCTGCTGCTACTGTGGTATGTTTCCTCCCCGCTCCACCCACTCCAGGCTGCTGCTGGTGGTCTCCAGCTCCATCCTTCCTTCATCAAAGACCAAAATGTCCATGTTGCAGATGGTGTTAATAATAACAATTGTGTCTCCAACAGTGCTAATGGCCATGGGCTTCCTTTCATCCATCTCAAATGTTTGAAATCCTCTTCTAGCACCGACCACCCCTTTTTCAGGCAGCTCAGTGGGGTGGTTTTGGCTTCTGGCAGGAATACCAGCAGGCTTAGTGATGATGAAACAGAACCTTGATTGCAGTACCCGGCGGGTTCCCTCTTCTCCCTCGCTCCTTGCTGCAAGCTGTGGAGCGAAATAGCAGCTGAGGCAAGGCCTTGAACTGTGGGTTCAGGAGCAGCCTATTGACCACATTTACTCATCCAATGAAGAAGTTCTGAAAAAGTTTCAGAAAAGTTTCCTTTGAAAAATGAATGTATTTCTAGGCTTTTTATGTGCTACAGGGAAAGCCCTGGAAATGAACGGAAACTTGAAAGATGCAGCCTCTTTCAAGTGAAGGTCACATCTTGATTTAGGAACAAACTTCCATTTTCATCCTTTTTTACTGTTCTTCTGTTTCTCTGACCTTTTCAATCTCTCTAAAACACATCCTTTCTTTTTCCAGAGTGTGAGAGTAAGACTGGAAGGACGGGAGAAGTTGCTGGCTCTTTCAGGAACAGCAGCAGGTTTTGAAAGGATAAAACTGCTGCCTTAAAAAAGGTCAATACAGCCTTCAAATCTTTGAATATTCCAGTTAAATCAATAAATATGACATTCCTCTGGTTTGTGTCTGACTCAGTGTGCAGCACTGTGAGACCTTCCTTTGGGCAGCATTTTCAGCCTCCTGAGCCATTATGGGAAAACATGAGATAGTTCTTGGAGTTGTCTCTTAGAAAACTGGGCCAGGAGTCAGCTGATCGAGATCTTAATTTAGGCTTTTCCTCTGCTCTGCTTTGTGTTCATATGGATCATTTTCTTTCTATTCTTTTCCTCACCTCCTGAATCATGTCTGGTTTCATAGGCTCTGATCTACTCTGATTTACTTTCTTGGGCTGCTGTGGCGGATGCAGTGAACTGGCCAGGATATGCAAGTTTTGAGGTGGTACCAAGGTGATATCACTGACCAAACAAGAATAACTTAAGAGTACAATGCCCAAATCATACTGGGGAAAAACAAATTGCCCCAAAACCCGGCCAAAAAAACCCTGTCACATTCTATTTCTCACAATATCGTGTCCCTGGTGAAGATTTTATGGGGCTTATTTATGGCTTATTGGAGAGGGGAGATTTATGATAATTAGGTAAGAGAAATACTATTTGACTGTTTCTGCAGACTTGGAAACTGCTGAAAGTTAAGCATGGCAGGTCCCAGCCTTAAGGAGGACTTGGATTTAAAAACATATTCAGAGAGGTGCCCCCTTTATTTTGTTTAATCTGGGTGGGCACTTCATTGCATTAAATGTGTGTTTTCTTAGTGACCTTTTTTTTTCACTTGGCAAATAGATTTCAAATGAGGAGATGTCTTCTGAATGTTGATGGTGGGTACCACCCTCAGTTTGAAATAATTGCAAATTGAGAAAGAATGGGTTATCTGTCTTGAGCCACAAACTATTTAGAGAAAAAGTAATAATAATGTATTCAGTATTCATTGCTGACCCCAAAACTTCATACAATCAGTAAATATTCTCATCAAGGTCTTCTTTACAGTGAGTTGAGTTAGGCGAAGTCTCCTTGGAGACGAGTGGGAGGGGAGGTGGCATAAAGCAGAACACACAGGTCATGATGGGTTAAAACAAAGTGCTCAGGAGCATTCAAAGCAGTTCTTTTCTTATTTGATGTGTGCAGTGATGCTCCTTGTAATCCACAATGTCACTCCCCAGTAAGCTGGGAGGAGAGGGAGAGGTTGGATGGAGCCACAGAGAGCATGGAGAGATGCCCATGGAAGTATTCGTGTGTACAAGGCTCTTGCTGCAATCCTTGTGCTTACCTGGCCTGCAAAGCCCTTGCAATCTTTCTCCATGAGCTTCTTGTTTTGCTCTTTTGCCTTAAATCCTCCCATCCAGCACACAGGGCTTGAGCCTAGGGGCCAAAATACCAGGCAGAGTGAGGAATGGAGCTCCTTGACCGGGGATTCGAACCGTGTCTCTTTAGGGAGGAAGACTGAGTGTTAAACTGCAGTCCCTCCACGGTGGCTCTACTGGAGCTGTGAATTTCCCTGCTCCAGAGTACCAGGCTTCATGGGATTCCAGACTCATCTGTTACAAAAAGCAAATGACCCTGATTTGAACTTCCTCCAAGCTTTCCCCTTGTTGCTCGAAAGCCTTTATTCCAGCCAACTGAGCAACAGTTCAATCCCACCCCTTCTCCCTCAATCACCGCTTCAGTCTCTGGAAACTCTTGTTTATCATATTAGATACAAGTGTACATCCCATATCTTGAACCAAGCCTTGCTACTCCTGGTGTTTCTGGCAGAAGGAATTCTGGACTGGTGTGTGAAGGGTTGCCCAAGTTCTGCTGCTACTGAAGAAGGGATGCCCCAAGAGCTGCGTTGTGAGCAAAGATTTCACAGCAAGGACGTGGAGTTTCCAGAGCCAGATGGCAAAGATTGCTCATCTCTGCAGGGTTTGCCTGGCACACAAAATAATGGAGGGATTCCTGTTAACTCCCTTGGATGTAAAGATTTAATAGAAGAAATAGTGCTGTTTCTCAGACTTCTCCTCCATCTCTTTGTGGTCATTCCCTTTGCTCCTGTTCTCATTTTGGGGGGGTTTTAAATGGTTTTTGTGGCCCCAAAAGTCATTCATTCTGGCTCTTCCCATTAGTATTGGTTTAGTCTTCCTTTATGTGAGTCAAGAAAGGGGCTACACTTTAACTGAGCAATGTTCCCATTTCCTTCACAGCTGCCCCCAAAGTTTACTGGGACA
Source organism: Aleadryas rufinucha (assembly GCA_013397815.1). Classification (NCBI taxonomy): domain Eukaryota; kingdom Metazoa; phylum Chordata; class Aves; order Passeriformes; genus Aleadryas; species Aleadryas rufinucha. Next base: position 31,629 of record VZTH01011480.1, read on the forward strand.
TGAACATCTCCTTTCCCAAATGGATATCTGGGTCTTTCCTCCCTTTTCTTTCTTTGGGAATCCTAACACTAGGCACCTCAATCAATCCCTTTTTAATCAGCATCAAACCCCATCGGTTCTATTGGCAATGGCTTTTGCATGAAGACATTACAGTGACAGGGTGGGAGTCTACTTAGACCTTTATTTTATTATGTCTTGCAAAATCTCTGATAACTGGAAAATGGAGAATCTCTCCATTGTGAAACTGCATAAATTCAGAACTTAATGAATTGTAATTAGCGGCATCATAATGGGCTCCATATGTTAGTAAGTCATTTAGGAAGAAATACAGTTGTTTGCCATGCTGCACAGCACTGACAAATTAGGATTCAAACCATACAAGCCTCTGTCTTTCACAGATCCCTTATACAATGTGTTTGTCAAGAATGTACTCCCATGAAATGATGTACAAAGCAGGGTGCGTGGAACTGTCCTCTCTTGTTTCCATGTTGCCTCTTTGTATGTGAGGGAATCGAGGATGTGCATTCCTGGCTCTGTGTTGCAGGAGGTTCCAACCATCTTGAGGCTTGGATAAAGGAGTGCTCAGGCTATAGGTTACCTTCTATATTTCAGTACATCCTGCACTTGGAAAATAACTACTTCCCAGGGAGAGAGGTATTGTCTAATAGATCTGGTTGTCATGCCTGAAGGTGCTGTATAAATGACAAAAAGACATATGTTTGTATAATCTTCATTACTTTTAACACGGCTCAATATAATTTCACAAAATGTTTCATTTATTTTTATTTCAAAGATTGTGACAGTTAGGATTTTGAAGTACAAGTTGCCATCTGCAATCAATTTATGATCTCTCCCCAGTGCAATTGTGGAAAAAAAAAAAGAAGAGGGGAAAAAAAGAGAATTATTTGGAGTAAAAAGCATTGAAAAACAAGTAGAGTGGAGTAATAGCACATCTGTTTTCATAAGAAATCATGGAACCTGGACTTTTTTCAGTGTGGTATTTTACTACCACATGGCTTTAATCCTACATCTGGGCCTGTTGTTTTATGAAATATTTCCCACAGATGATGTCAATTATAATTTTTGTCCCGCTCGTCAATTTACGGACTTTTGGAATAAGACAAAATGAAACAACCAGAAAAAGAACAACTTATGTGGTCTACTCTCTGACAAAATTATAGCTGTGTGATACACTTCTAAAATCAATAACTCTGTTAATGATTAGCAGAAAACATTGCTTAGTTTATGAGCAGAGATGTGGCCCACACTCGCCAGATGTTTGGCTCTGAGTTGCATTCTTGTTTGCTGTGTATTTACCAGCAGATGTTCAGCAGTTTATTTAATACCTCTTGTATGAGCCAGTAGTAGGCCTAAGTCTGTGTGACATTTATAAGCCATCTGCCAGCAATACAGGTGGAATGCTTTTATGATTTCTCTCTTTTTTCCAGTGGTGAAATTGTAGATAAGTCTTTATGGATTTATATAGCTATTAGGAAATAGAATCCTTATCTTTGTAGGAAGACCCTAAAATGCATTCCTCAGCAGATGCCTTTTCAGCTGGTCTTTAATTATTATTTTTATACTTAACTTGCAGTGCTGTGTGAAAGATCTGATGAAATCTTCCTCCTCAGAGATATTTGAGCTCTTTTTAAGTGAAGCCCCTCATTCAGGTATGAATGTTCTGAAGGCTTATGCTTGTTGGAGTCAGAATCTTTTTTGAATTGGCCTCTGAAAGCAAAGTAAAGATCCAGCTTGTGTTCTCAGCTTTCCCAGAGGTGAGGAGTATTTGAGTTTAGGGTTTACCATGAACTAGACTCAAATTGTTTCAGTGCAAGGGCATGCACAAATTCCAGTGCTGGTTTTAGTTGGAAATGCTCACGGGGTCTGATCCAAATCCTATTGAAGTGAAAGACTCTTGCTGACCTCAGTGGGCTTTGGATCAGGTCCATGGAAAAATGTTTCTATGAAAAGAATGCATTTACTGTGGCCCTGATTCAGCAAGGTATTTGAGCATGCACACAGTGTTTCAGCATGTGCATGGTCCTGCTGGCACACACGTGGTTATTGTTATCAGAGGCTCGTGTTGCTCCTTGAATGGCCATCAAGAACCTCCATTGTGTCCAGCTTGGGTTAAGATCCTTTCCCCTGGTAGGAGCAGGGGTCAAGAGGTTTAGTCCCCAAGCTCTGCAGAGCTTTTGAAATCTGCTCTCTGTAAGGGAAATCCATGCAAAATCTTGTATTCCTGGCTCGAGGCTACCCTGACTGGTTCTCCAGAAGCCTAGCTGGAGTGGTTAATAGGATATTTTCGTGCTTTTAAGAGCATGTTGGACCAGATTGTACTTCAAGAAGTCCCCTGGGAGAGATGGTCAAACAAGTACAGCTGGACAACTGCAGATACAAAAGATAACCAAGGCTAAAACCACCAATAAACTGCAGAATCCTACCTCAAATTATATCAGCACATGAATTTAATTTCTAGATTGTTCATTACTATCATTTGGATATGTACATGCTCCTCCTGAGTGTTTGCCACAATATCTAAACTGGTACATAAGGAACTACTTTGGTAGTGAGTTAAAAAAAATGTTTATTGCTCTATTAGAGGAAGAAATATCAGAAGTAGAGGAGTAATATGGCCAACAGGCAGAAACAGAGTAGCTGTTCCAAAGTATATGGTAATTAGAACAGTCAGTGAAGTTATCACTGGCTGGTGCATATTCTGGCTGTGGGAGGTGTTGCAGTGTTGTCTGGACTGGGTTCCTTTCCTTGTCTTTACCCTGTTTGTACCAACCCTGCTCAACCCTAAATCAGTCTGGTTGGAAAATCAAGTGTTCCTTTTCAATAAATAGTCTAAGGTTGTTAGAAACCATCTGCTGGGGGTGGGAAGTGTGGTCTGTGAAAATAATGCTGAGATATTTCTTTACTTGTTCTAGTTGAAAGTGTCAGCTATGTCAGTTAATTAGTTTCCACTGTAGTGAACATACAAACTTTATGAAGCTTCCAACCTCCGGTCTCAGTTCAGTTCTGTGACAAGTGTGACCTCTGGAAGTATAGAAGGGTTTATAGTGATGCCATGATGACTTTTTGCCTTTTTTATATAACCCTTTTTATGTACTCTTTTATACAGCTTTTATGTATTCTTAGTGCTTTTAGCCCACATACTACTAATTCCTTAGGTTTGGTAACCAGCATAGACCCAATATTCCGTTAAGCCAGGAGACCAAACATCCTGGAAGCCTCACAGTTAAGGGTCAGAAAGCCCCAGACACCAAGGTCCTCTCCAGAACACATTCTGTAGATAGGCCCATCCAGGGGGAAAGTTCCTCAGGATGAAGGGTTCACTCAAGCCTCTCATTGAGAATCTCTGTTAGATTTGCTAATTCCCAAGGCCTGTAAACTGTATATGTGATGTATCGTGGGCGTGCATTTCAGTGTGTCCTCCTCAGCACATTCCACCCAGATGGAGAGTGCACCTTAAGAATCCTTAAATAAATACTGAGGTAAATCCCTTCTCCCTTTTAACCATGTTTGGCTCTGATTTTAAGGCCAGGGAAAGGCAACAATAGCAGCAGAGCTTTTGTCTCTCTGTGCTGCACCAAGACTTGCAAGAGAGCCTGGTTGTGTTCTTTCAAGAGAAAGGATTCACTGTACTAATTGGAGATTCTCAAAAATGAGCCTAAGCCTAAGCATGGGGCTTCTAGATCTCAGATCACTGAGCTGTCACAGCTGGATGTGAGGTGCCTTGAGCATCCTGTAGATGTTTACATGTGAAAGGATGCTGGGATGGTTCTGGTTTGTTGATGTGCAGAATGAGATCTAATGGCTGGTCCAAGTCAGACAGCTTCAGCCTGGGGTGAGAGTGAAGTTTCATAACAGTGATGTAACTCAGTCCTGGAACAAATTAAGAAAAGGAAAAAAAAGAATTTAAAAACTGTTTTATCAGCACTTAAGGTCCTCAGAGTGAGATTGAGGACTTGATTCAGTTTTTTGCAGACAGAAGATCTCCAAGGTGCCTAAAAGCCAAGGTCTCAGAGAGATCTGACTGAGGCTGTTCTGAAATAGTAGTGCAGGTACTCGTGTCCTTCTGGAGGAGCCAGCAGATGAGATCCCACCCATCTCCCTGTGCAGCACCCAAAATAGCCCTAAATATCATGCCACAGAAGGAAACTCAACATGTCCATCTGAAGGATACTGGTGCTGTAATCCAGTACAGAGGAAAACTATTTGGGATGTGGCGTTATCCGTTCCCTTCTTGGGGAGAACAGGAAGAGCCGTACTGGTTTCAGTGCGTTCCTAACCCTTTTTAAATGGAATGCTGTAACCAACTCTCATGTTTCAGGGTTTCAGCCTGCAGGACTTGGGAAGGATTTATTGTTTGCTTTCCTCTGAGGCACCAGATTTTTCCCAGCTGGAGACATGACACTGGAGGTAGGCCAGTGCTTGGACGTGGTACTTAAAATCCTCTTTTTGCAGAGGACTGGCTGGTCAAACTGATTTGATTAGCAGATTCTGGAAGAAATTTTGTTCTGTATCACTTGGTAAGGCCCAGAACCAGGACAAGGCCTTTTGGTTGGGAAGGCAAAGCGAGGAAAGCCCCGTGATGTGGCAACTTGAAGGAAAAGCAGCTGAGCCTGTGAACAAAAGGTCTCAGTGGTAGATGAGACTTCAAAGAGAGATGCTCAAATCCATCCCAACTGGGAGTTCAGTAAGATGTCTGCCAGCCCTCTCCCCCTTCTCCCCCTGGCAAGGGAGCGAGGTTGGGCATCACTTTGAGTCCAAGGAGCGGTTTTGTTGCACTAAAATTAACAATTCACCGAGGATATTTCCCTTGGAGAGCCTTGCAGCCCTTGGATGCCCAAGGTTATGCTGTCTGGTTTTCCTGCTGCTCCATAAATGCTTGTTCCCCTTCCTTCTCTGGGGATCACACCTCTTGCAGCTTGCCAGGCAGTGGCATGAAGAAGCAAGAGTCTCATCAAAGGTGTGAATTCACCCTTTACATCCAACAGCAACCCTGGGGTGCTCTGAGTCCTGCTGGCAGCTTGGTGTGCCACGAAGTAAAGCCAGGCTGGTGTTTCCTTAACTCAAAAAGCCACTTAGTCACTGATTCTCAAAGGCACTGACTCGGTGCCTTGTGAGATGCCTCTTACCAGCCCAGATTGCTGTCAAAGCCTGCAGGATTGGGGTGTTCATTTCAAAACCCCACAGAAATGGAGTGCCCAAGTCTTCCTTCTAGAAAGCTTTGGAAGTCTGGCTGCTATAGCTAACTGCACTCAAGCTGTATGGGAATCTGGAATAATGCTCAACAGCAGGATCTGTTCAACCACCTGAAACAGAATAGCTGTCCTGAAACTGCCTGTTGACAGAAATCACAGGTTTTCAATTAAGCTTACCTTGAAAAAGGGCTTGCTTTCCAGGGAAACCTCTTTCTTGAGACCTTTCTTGAAAACCAAAATGTTTCCATCTGTATAATCTGAAAGGGTAGTGTGGGAATTTGCTGGTATTCTTCAGCCTCAGATCCCCATTCATTTCTCTAGTGTGTGTCCCACCAGGAATTAGGAAATACAACTTCAGTGATGCAGCAGCTTTCATCTGCAAAAAGGGAAATCAGCTGTATCATGGGGCATAAAGGGAAATGAGAGCATGAGATCTGGAATTCCATCTCCCGGGACGCCATGCAGTAGCATTTCCTAATGGAAATATTTTGGGTTTTGGTTGAAATATTTTGGTATTTGAGTTTCAGCCAAAAAATTGAATTTTTTCCTTTGAAAAATTGAGATGAAAACTATTATGTATTTCCATTGAAGTTTTGCCCAGGAAAAATCAAGCACTTTCCAACGAGCTCTACAAAAGATCACATTTTTTTGACCATTTAAGCAGCTGGTAGAGTATTAAGATGGATGCTAAAGGCAAGAAAAATAATTGCAAAGGCAGTCCATCAAAAAACAATGAGGGCCAAATTTTTTTAGAGCAACGCTTCAGCTGTGGCAGTGAATTGTGTGAATAAATGTGCCTCTTAAGGATGAAGTTGTGCAGGAGAGGTTATGAAGGCTTGTCTGCTTTTTCCATTCTGTATATGCTACTGTTTGTCCTTTGTCTGTGTCAAGGTACCTGCAACACTTCAGTGAAACCTGGGTTTGGAAAATGCTGATGGGAATGTGGGCTGTCTTCTGGAGTACTTCCTCCATCCCTCCTGCCTCTTACCAGTGCCAGCTACAGAAAAGAGGAGATCAGGGGATTAAACTCTGACAGCACACTTGCAGTTTTTACTTTATCAGGAGATGTATCTGGCTGTTTGGAATATCAACAGATTGGCATGGCTGTTGTTTTTCCTCTGTGGGTGCTTTGTAGCTTTGAGTGCCAGTCAAATACATGTTGGAATAGGTAAGTGGGATAAAGCTTAAATATGAACATCCCTCCCTGCTTTGCTGTTCGAGTCAATTCATTACTAACAGAAGGGCACTTGGTGATGAGAGTGAGTGACCCAGCCAGGACTCACACAGGGTACAGAAGTTATGCACTGATCCCTCCATGTTGGAATCCAGAGTGCAGAGAAAGTGTCTCTGCCTGTTTTGAAGGATTCTACCCCCCTGGACAGCTCTGCTTTTAATCTCCGTCCATGGCGAAAGCTCCCCATGCTGTGGGAGGAGTTAGAATCAACTCTCGTGTGAACTAGGTGATAGAATATTATGTAAGATTGTCACAGGGTAAAAGGTCTAGATGTTTTTAGGTTTGTTTATATAGCAAATAGATAATAGCAGAAACTACAAAATGGAGGAGAGTCGTTGTTTTTTGAACCTCTTCCCTTCTTCTTCGACTCCATGTTTTGCAGTATAAAGTAGTTTAAGGTGATTGGGTGAGAAATGCCACAGTTCCTGTCAGCATGGCTGAAGTATTTCTCATGCATTGGCAGAAAAGTAAAAATATCTTTCGTTTTAAGTTTTTATTGGGTGATTTACCTTTAAAAAGGCTGTGTAGCACTGATAGGACGTTCTTCATGGCTCTCGCTCTGTCAGGGCTGCGCTCGCGGCTCTGTTTCTCTGATAAGTCTGAATAAACATCCATCTTATAGCAAGAATCTGAAGAACCCGTCTGTTTCTCTAGCTTAAAGCAAAAAGCTCCCTGAGCAGGGAGCTGGAAGAAGACACAGTTACAGTGTCACCTCCACTATGATGTGAGTTGCTCAATGATTCCCCCTCCTCTGTGCTCAGGTGTGAGCCAAGCCATCACTGCCTGTGTGTCCCTGCTCTGATGGACCACTCGGGTGTGCTTCACACACCAGCAGCTCACACTCCCAGGAGAAGAGCTTCTGCTGGGGCAAGAGTAGGAGGTGCAGGAAAAGGTGACCAAAAAGAGGATTTTTTGAGGGGAAAAGGTTTACCAAGAGCTTATCTTTGTGGGATATTTGAGTGGAATTATAGTCATACAACTTGTGCAGATGCAAGTCCTCGTGTGGGGGGCTTCATTCCAGAGTGAGTCTTTCTCTACTCAAGGCATATCCCCAGCATACAAGGAAACCCACTAATTTTTCAAAGCTTTAATGATCTATTGTGGCCATGCCATTGATAATTACAGTCTTTGTAATTCCTGACACAAGGTCAAAGCTATCCTTCAGGCATCCTGGCCACAAAGCCTGTTGCAAGGATACTCCTTGTTGAAGACAGTTGTTGTGGTGGGTTTTTTCACCTGACATATCAACAGCAGTTCATCCCAAGTGAACTGCTGCTCAAGAAAAAGAAATTGTGTCCATCCATGTGTGCAAAGGCACAAATGTGGTCTGGCCACTCCCTGCACTGTGACATCTACCCCTGAGAAAGAGACCAAATCTGTTTTTACATGGCAGAAGGACTCTTGCCTTTGGTTTTAAATATTTCCTTCATGTGGTGTAGAACCATCACCAGGTAGGTAGAAAAGCTGTGAGATTGAAAGGGTTAAAATAGCTACCTGTGCTCTACAGCCATGTTAAATCACCTGCTCTATCCCAAGCTCAAATCAAATCATTTAACAGTGATTTACCCTCTAAAGGATCCCAGTTTGCTGTCTGCTTCACCAAACATTTTAGATGATCTCTTTTTTTAACTGCTGCAAGTGGATGTCAGGTATATCCTAACAACCTGTGCTGTGGATTTGCTGTAGGAATTCAGCAGATATTGCAAATAGTATGATATTATTTGTGGGTTGTAAACTCATTTCCTGCCTGGACTTCAAATCACAGACTAGTTTGGGCTGGAACAGACATTAGAGACCATTTTTTTCCAACTGCCCTGCTGTGGGCAGGGAGAGCTTTCACTAGCCCAGGTTGCTCAAAGCCCTATCCAACCTGGCCTTGAGCACTGCCAGGGATGGGGCATCCACATTTTATGTGTGTAATCTGTTCCAGTACCTCACCACCCTCACAGTAAAGAATTTCTTCCTGTTACCTAATCTAAATCTGCTCTATGTCAGTTTGAATCCATCCCCCCTTGTCCTGTCTTTCCAGGCCCTTGTGAAAAGTCCCTCTCCTGCTCTCCTGTAGCCCTCTTTGGGTACTGGCTGGTACTGGAAGGTCTCCCCTCTGGGCTGAACAACCCCAACTCTCTCAGCCTGTCCTTAAAGGAGAAGGGCACTAATTTTTTTGATTATTTTATGCTCTTTTTTCTTAGAAAAGTGACTGGGCACAGCTAGTTGCAGTTGGTGGTAGAGTCCTTGCAAAGGAGAAAGGTCCTGGAGATAATCTGAGTAACAGCATCAGACTTAACCTCTGATCATTTAGGAATGGCACTGAACATGTGAGTGTTTGTTACCCCAGCATCTGAGCACCATTTCAAACACAGCTTCTCCATCAGTGCCGTGCCTTCAAAGCCTGGAACACGTGAGAGTCGCTGATGGTGATATGTGATATTGCAAGTGAACTTCTGCTACTAGGAGTGACTCAGTGCCACAGAGCAGAGTGGTTTTATTGAAAAAGCTTTACTGCTAAGTGCAGGCGCTGCTCCAGATGCCTCTGAGACATTATTTAGACAGAACTCATCATTCACCTCTTGGAATTAATTTGTGGATGAAAATTTAATTATAGCAATGCATTTGTAACTTTTTGTTCTTTTCCCATTAGGACATGAGGAAAATGTAGAGTCAGTAATAACTGGATGGCACAGCTTTACCCGGATCATAGCTCCTCTGGGACACTGCTTTGTGCTCCCAAAGCAGAGTGCAGCACTGCGGTGTTCTGTCTGCATATAGATACACAGCAGTGTCAGTGTGAACCGTGGCAGCCTGAGCAACTTTGGGTGGCTTTAATGCTGTCTGTGACCTTCCTTCTGTGATTCTGTGATATCACTAAAAGTGCCTTTTGCTTTTGGTGTCTTTCGGCTTCTCCTCACTGATCACAATCAAGCTGCTTCTGTTTGCCCTTGTTGTCTTCCCTGGACACTGTGCTCTTGGGAAAGGTACAGCAGATGTTACAAAAGATATCACAGAATCACACAGACTCACAGAATCACCAGGTTGGAAGAGACCTTCAAGATCATCGAGTCCAACCCATGCCCCACCACCTCAACTAAACTAAACCATGGCACCGAGCACCACATCCAATCTCTTTTTAAAGACGTCCAGGGATGGTGATTCCACCACCTCCCTGGGTAGACCATTCCAATATGTTATTATTATTTTATCCAATATCAGGATCCCTTAATTCCCCCTTTGGGTAATCTTACAGTAGAATTTTAGGGGGACAAGAAGCCTCTTCATCATCACTTTCCAAGTTTAGGATTTAGCAAACTGCATCTGTGGTTCTTACCGTTTTCCTTGCTGTTTTATCCAGTCTTCCAGCAATTCACCCTGTTTACTCTGTTTCTGAACTGACTTTCTTTTCCCCTGCTTGCTATTCCTGAATGCGTTCAGTGTTAATTTTCCAGTCATATGAGTTATTCCATTATATGTTATGCCAACTAACCTATAATTTTGATTATATATTGATGCTTTCAGTTCCTCCTTTTCATTTCCCATACTACTTGCCTGAACATGCACACATCAGCAAATCGACCCTCCATTTCCCTTCTGTCCCTTGTCTAACCCTGTTATCACTACCCACATTCCCTTCCCGAGGGTTAGGCTTTTTTCCAGGTCACCATGTTCTCCCTGGTTGCCCTGACATTACTTCAGCAGTCAGGCATACAGGCACAACCCCAATCCAGGCAATCTCTTCTCAGAAATACTCAGTAAACTGGTTTTGTCTGATAGTTCTTTCCACCCACTGAAGAGTCTGAGAAAGAAAATGGAATTGAGGAACGAGCCAGGGAGTTTAAGAAAAATCTTTGGGGTGGGTGGGGAACTCTAGTTCTGTGTTAACCACTGTTTGTGATTTGTGTTTAGGCTGAGTTATTGGAGTGCCATAGTGAGAGTTCCATTGCCTCTGTCAAGCAGGTCTAGGAGGTTTTATGGTCTGTCTTGCTCCAAAATTATTGCAAGTGACATAGAACCCCTTGAAATGGAGCATTTGCTGGAGGAGCAGTGCTAATGACATGGGTGGTCTGGGGATTACTAAAGTGACTTTGAGTCATTTTAATTTTCCCTTTTATATCTACCTGTGTGGTCCTACAGGAAGGAGAATAATGAGGGAAGCACTCATTAAATGCGGAAAAGGGATCTAGTTACCCATTTTCAGGTGCGTCGACATGCGTAGATCCTGTATGGAAAAGTCAATGCATAAATGAAGGGAAAAATATGTTAAATGTGAAAGTTTGAAATTCTGCAAGCTTTGCACCTGCCTTGCAATGTGACACGTGACAGGCAAAGAGGGGAAAATTGGCTGAATGATGCCAGTAAAACACTTAAAACCTAAAATAGTAGTGAGAATTCTCATACAGCGACAATCCTTGTGCTTGTAGCAGGCCTTGAGGGGTTTTCTGACTGCTGGGGGAATGGGGCCTTTCAAAGCAAGGGGTTTCCATGCCTCAAATGCATGACCTCTGTTACTGTGGTGGAGAAACTCGGGGTAGCATTGCTGACATTCCTGCACAGGCAGCTCGGTGTGGGAGTGCCAGTGCCTTGCTTTCCCTGCTGCCACGTGCTCTGGGAGCAGGGATGTGACTTGTCCAAGCTCAGCAATGCAGGTGTTTGGAGGTGTTGGGAGCTCCTCACTCAGCTGAGGCACCCCCCTGGCCCATTCCCCACCCTCCTGCTCCCTGTGTGCCCAGATGTGGGGCAGGATTGCTCACAGTGGCCTGCGTGCTGCCTGATTCAACGGCCCCTCCAAAGCTGGCACCGCCACCCATGTGCACTTCCTTCCTGCTGGGACCTCAAAGGGAAAGATAAAAGATATTTTTCAAGGCATGGCTGGTAACAAATGTGTAGCATCTCCCCTGTGATACCTATTCCAGTCCATATACAATTTTTTTCCATGTTTTTCACGTAGTTTGCACTGCAAGAATATTAATGTAGCTATGTTTTATGAGTCCACCTGCACCATCTGTCCCTTTTGAAGCTCCTATTTACCTCACTGGTGCAGGATCAGGCACCCTCTGTGAAGACTAGGCTGGCTCCAGTTTCTATTACATGGCTCTCTGTGCATGGAAATGCAGCAGCAGGTAACACAATAAGCAAACACATGGTAGGAAAATTGTCCAGTGCACAAAAGAGATCCTGGATGACATGAAACAAATGGCCCAAAGTAGCTTTAGAAATGGTTTCATGCATCTCAGGCTGTTAGCTGGTTTATGTTTCCTGTCTGGAATGAAGAGAGAGACAGGGCAAAAGAGTCAGGCCTTGTTTATGCTCATGTGTTTATTGTATCAGAGACATTTAAGTAGGAGGATATGACAGGTTTTCAAGGGGACAAGGTATGACTCAAATCCAGGTGCAGCCTATTTTCCATGAAATGCATCACTTGCCCATTAGACATAGATTTACCGGCGGCCAAAACAAATCTTGGCAAACTTGGCATTCTCCTTACCATAAACGAATGGCATCCCAGCTTGTTATTGTTATTGTACAAATATAGCAGGTGTTGCTGATTTCTGCTTGATAACCTGCTGTTTAAAGGGAATTATTTAACTTTAATGTACAGATAAGTGGGCTGCTAAACCAAATTCATCCCAGGTGTAAGTGCAACCATTTTTTTTTTGGTTCCTAAACTAGATTCTTATCCTAAATCTTATTTATTAGAACTGGACAGATGGTACTGTGTTCTTCCTAAAATAATGGGTTTTGAGGTGTGTTTGCTTCAAGGAGTTAAGGTTTCTTCTATTTTCTTTTTTCCTGTTCCAGTCTTTGTGATGCCTCCTATTCATGCATCTGTCAGAACTTCACATTCTTTAAAAAATAGACATTGTGCTGTGGATGTGCCAGGAATCTAGGACACAAATGGGATTTCAGCCTGGAAATGCTCCTGTACTGTCTAAGGTAAAATAGAGCTTCTTGGAAGAATTTAAAGGAATTCATTTGGATCATAAATATGTTTTAGAAATCAGTGTCCATTGAGAGATTAGGTTAACATGGATTGTTCAAGAAGCACCCAAGCTAAGGTAATGTTGTAAAACCTAAGCCAATGGAGAGCTGTCTATAGACCTTACTGGTTTTTAAATTTTTTTGGTGGGTGGTGGGGAAATGAAACAAACATAGATACTGGTAATTAAATCCAAGGGAATGGTATTTCCAGGTAGCCTGCCAGCATTGGGTGCTGCATGCAACACAGCAGATAAGATCTTCTACACTGTTTAAAGATATTTGAACACTCCCAACATTTTTGCATGTTTCCAAAGAGAGAAATACCACAGACCTGAGGTTACGGGTGTCTGTGCTGGGTTTCATGGGAGGGAACAGATTCATGCAGCCACCCCATGGCACTGAATCATTATTTCCAGAAATGCTGCCTCCTGAGTCAGTCAGTAATTTGGGGGTATCCACAAGTCCATGCCTGTAGGTGGGTACAGAAGTACCCACTCACATCCAGTGTAAATAGAACTGCCTGAGTTACTGTGCAGTGACCCTTTAGGAGCTTAAGAGTTAATGTTGCCTCAGTGGGCCTTTGGTTATGCTAAAAACTGCTCCCCAATTACTCTGTGGATGGGGACAGCTTGCCTAACTTACCCTTTTATAATCTGGATTCTGGTAATGGTTTTACAATTATTTCAAGCTCCATCTCTGACATGATTCATCTAAACAGTGTGCAGTAGAGCCCCACTTGGTGTTCCTGGCTTTTGTATCTCTTGGTTTGGTTCTGACTGATCACTGGTCTTTCCCATAAAAGAGTTGTGGGAGGGGTTTTTTTCCCAGAAAAAGATGAAAGTGGAAGGGACATGTCTCTCAGTGCAGCTTTGTGAATGAAGATGTGCCAGTTCTGCTGGCTGCTAAATCAGTTTTATTCTTGTATGGGCTTTAAAATATATCCAGCATAAGGGAGACTTGAATTGTTTGTTTTTAAGGGTTATTTGTTGCTGTAGACTTCAGCTGGTATGGTGGCCTCTCATGCTTGATGCTACCTTTTTATGAAATTGAGACTCCAGAGCTTCATAAACAGCAGCCAAGTGGGACTCTGTTGAAAAAGCACTGGAAGCCTCAGTTTAGAAATACACAGAAGTCTTAGAACACAAAGCAAGTGGCCAATAGGTGACCCAGAGAAACTGGCAGAAGCAGGAACTGTCTGGTTTTAGAAATGAGAGAAAAGTCAGCCATTTACTTTAAGCATGAAACCTCTGACAATTTGTGCTCTGAGTCAGTAGTTTGGCACTTACTGATAAAACATGATTTCTCTGGTGAACTTCTTATAGGCTAACAAAAAGAGCCTTGAGGCAAATATATCCAGCGATGCTGGGTATGCAAACATAAAGCCAGTCAATGAAGCAGAAAACATTTATATATTTATTTAAATGTATTGCTTTGGTGGTGCTTCTGGGGGGTTTTGCATGTGTTTCTTATTTATTTTCATTTATCCCCAAGCAGCCCACAGTACACCTGATCCTAAGGCCTTGGTTTCATTCAGGGGTTTGTTGCGTTGTGCTGTGTTTACTGAGTGCTTCCTATACGATCAGTGATATCCTATGGGATCTCTGCAGGGGAATGATGTGTGCCTTTGAATTGCACTGTGTGCTGAGTGACTAACCAGGACTTTAAAACTTGCCTTGAATCTCTAACTCACCCCACTGCTTTCCTTCTATCATTTAATCCCCTAAGGACAGCGAGGAGTGAAGGAAAAGATATTTGGATGGTGGCTCTGTTCCCTTAGTTCGTTCTTGGTGTGCCCTTTCAGAATAGAAATTCAAATTCTGTAATTGGACTGGGAGATGTTTGTGTTCCTGTAGGGATCTTAAGCTGCTCCCAGATGGGAGCTTCCCACCCAGAGGCAGCTCTGGGGGTGACATTTGTAGCTTTTCAGAAGAGCTGCTTCCAGGCCCAGACACCCAACAAACTCAGCTTGAATTGAAGCATAACCAAATGGGTTGGGTGTCACTGTGAAACAGCCTGACAATTCAGTTCTGGCAAAGCTCTTTTCTTCTCCTGTGTGACTGATTTGTCTGTTTTCCCCTGCTTTCCTTGCCAATTTCAAATGGCTTCACAAATATCTTTCCTTTTGTTGCTCCCTACTGTGAAGTCAATTAAATTTGTCCTAACTCTTCTTCTTTCTCCTGGCCAGTGTTTTTCCCTGCATTTCCTTTCCTTGGTGATATCCCCACCCCCTTACCTAAAGCCTGAGCTATCGAGGCTGATCTCAGATGCTCTGCTGACTTGGTAAATTCAGGTGTAGAAACTAAAGCCATCTCTCTCTTTGCTAGGTCATTCTTTGAGGTCTACAATTCCCTTGGAGACAGCTGTTGTCCTCTTCTGTGCCTTTAATCCAGTTGCTTCTTGCTCTGGGAGCTGCCTTTGTCAGACAGGACTCTTGGGGTTTGTTTTTTTTGCATGAACTCAGTGTTCATGTTGCAAAATATGTTTCCATGAGACAGACTGTGCAGCTGGCAAATAATAGCCGAGTCCAGCCGGGAGGAAACCCATTTGTCACCGTTTCATCATCAGTCCCCATTGTGTTGCCATCAGACAACCCCATTCATCACAACAAGTTCCAAAGTGCTGGTGTTTACCAGGGATGCTGCACAAATCCCATCTCTGGAGATGTTAAGTCCTCCTTCTGCGGTTTCTAGCATTGTTCTTTATTTCTGTTTCCAAGGATGTCCAAAAGGACTACCTGAGGTCAGCAGCCTGTCTGCAGGTGATGTTTGATCCCTGCATGGATTGCTGGCAACAGGGAAAGAACCTGGGACCTTTTCCTGACAGCCTATTCAGCCTGAGTGGCAATAGGTGGCTTTTATTTAGTGACATGAAATAGAGCGAGAGCTTGCAAGTGCCATCCTCTACGTGTTGCCCACCACACCTGCCAAATACTTTGTGCTGAGAGGAGCTGGTCTTCATGGCTCCTGTAACCTTTGTGGAAATGTGGGAGAAAAATGTGAAAAGGGGAAAAGATATCTTTGTGCTTATGAGGGTGACAGCAGAGCTGGGACTGGACCCTAAGTCCTTCTCTTCAGTGTCTTGTCAGCTCCTGAAAGCTTTCTTCTGAGGCTGAGTTCTTACTTGCTGATGGCCTGGTATCTCCAGAAGATGGATTCTCTGAAGGCCAGGAGGAACTTCTGTGGTCATGCAGACAACCTGCAGAGCCCAGAGAACAGGAGTGGATCCTGCAGACAAGGACAGAACCCTTGGGATCAGCTGGCTCTGTGGAGACCCAGTGTTTAATTAATGCCAAGTGTGAGCTCAGGAGGGCTGGTGGGACCTGCAGTGTCTGTCCCACCACCCTGAGGAGTTGGCCCTGCAGCCAGGGCAGGGCTTGGCCCTGGGTTGTGAACAGAAGTGGTTTTGTTGACGCCAGGTGAGTCTTTGCTCTTGCAAGCTTTGCTTGTTTTGATTTGAGGCTTTTTCAGCCAGCTTTCCACCATTTCTGGGGTAGCAGGCAGAAGTTGCCTGCCATGGAGGGGCTCAAAAACGCTGAGAACTGGTTGAAAAAAAATTTTACTAAGATGGCATCAGTGGGCATAGAAGAAAGACAGGGCATTAAAAAATTAGGTAAGAAATTTGAAGGCTTTCAATTTTGGGTGACCTGAAGAATGCAGGTAGAAAAGAGAGGCTGGAGAGTCCGTATACAAAGCCAGAATGTGCTGAGATGGGAGGGTTTGTTTGGCTATTGAAGCAAGGACTGGTGAAAGATGGAGGGTTATTTGGGACCACTGCTGTGGGGACTGTGTCTTGGAGGCACTGAATTAAGGGGTTTCTGGCCAGGGTGTTTAGTGGGGTTGTGTTCCTCCCAGTAAGCAAGCGGATGCTGTTAATCAGAACAATATGGAGCAGGCAAGTGCCCTTCATACTGGAAGGGGGACATTTTTCCTTTCCTTCCCTTCCCCCCTCTCCTCTCCCTCCCCAGCATGGATATCACATGCTGTAGGGGGGCTTGCTGGTTTGCAATCAGCGAGGATAGGTTGCGTTAATTAGGAGACCTGCAAAGAAGTGTTCTGCATCCCCCAGAAATCACGGAAAGGGTTAGTGCTCCACCAGGAAGCTGACAGCACCGCAGTGGACCACAATTAAGACTTTAAAATATGTAACAGCATTTTTATGACATCAAAGTACTGTTGCTGCACAAGGCAGTGTTTAGGAAAAGCTCCCTGCTCTTCACCCTACAATCATGATGTACATATTGGCAATAAGGAAGTCAGCAATAGCTATTTACTGCTCTCCTGCAGCTGTGGACTTATAACTTAGGTCCCTAATTAAGTAGAAGCAGGGCTAACCACGAAGCACACCACAGTGCCTTAAAATGGCTTTCATACTGCGGAAATCTGGTGTTTGGTTACTCCAGAGAGTGGGTTTTTTCCCCCTTGCAAACTATATTTGCACATTCAGAAATAATTATCTGGAGATTAAAAAAAGAAAAGCTGTCTTGATGCACCAGGAGATCTAAAGAGCTTTTCATGGAAAGCATTTAAAATAAAAAAAAAATTTAAAAAACCCGGCTCTATATGGGAGATATTGACACCAGCCCCATCTTTGTCATCAAATGTGAGTGATTGTTAGCAAAGAAACTGGTCATGCTGCACAAAGGAGATCACAGTGTGTGTGTAAATCTGCATAACCTAATTGACTATCTTGGGAACGTGATCTTCAGCTGTAAAACCCCGCTTTTGACAAAACAATAAAGTTAAAAAGGAATGTCCCATCATTATGTTCCTTAAATGTCACAGGAACTGCAGTAAGTGCATCTTGGCAGAGGCGAGCCTACATCATTAGTTCCTCTCCTGGTTGCTTTTAGGTTTTTTGTTCCACATGGCCTGACTTGACAGGACAACAAATAGGCCTTTGCATCTGTACACATTTATTAGTGGATTTTATCGTTGGACATCAAGGAAATTGAGTCTCATCTAAAGGTTTATGACTGTACACATCTGTGGATTTTACTACCCTTCCTTTCAAACAAACAAACAACAGCAGCAGAAAATTATTTTTGGAAAGTACAGTTTAAGATTTAATAATCATTTGATGTTCTGAGAAGTCCTTGGCTGTTTGTCCAAATATTTGCTGAACGTTTGTTGAGAACGTCAGTTATTGGGAGGTGGGGGTGGGTAGGGAGCTGGGGGTGGGGGCAGGAGTGCTTCTGCCTTGCATGAAAAGGTGATTTTGTGTAATCACAGCCTCCTCCTGCTCCCAGCATAGCTGGATTTTGTTGGATCCTGTCTCGAGATGACTTATCATTGGGAATGAGCCCTTTGTACACACAGCAATCCCGTCTCGAGCTGATAACGTGCAGAGGAATCCTGGGGGTCACACCAGGGCACAGCGCTGCCCTGTGCTGCTTTTGCTCTGCTTGTTAATAAGTGAGATTTCAATTCAGCTGATTGGTAAAAGAGAGCCTGAAACCTAAGCTAAAGCAAGGCCTGCACAGTCTGCAAGCCTTGCTCATTTAAATTCCCCATGAAATCAGTGGGATAAAGGATTTATTCAAGATTTCCTCAAAGTGTTGCGCAGCTCCTTCACACCTGACCATAGCCTGAGCTGTCATATTTAAAAAGTATAATATAAAAAATCAGAACCCTGAAGAAGATTTTGGAAGCAGCAGCTGGGTGTAAAATGAAACAGTGCACGCCTAAGATTAGAAAGGGGCTTAGACAATAATTTTGAGAGAATTGTTTTTTCTTAATGCTGTGTTTATGCACAAACTAAAAATGACAGCTTATGTGCCAGCACTCCGAAATATTTAGCTGAAAATAATGTGAGGTTCATACCTCCTAGTGTGTTTCATTGGAAGAGGACTGTCCAGGGTAAAATTGAGGTCTGAAGTTAATGGAGCTTGTTTTGATGGATTGCACTTTGTTCACGAATATTTTAATAGTTCACATAAGGGAAAACTGGAAGCTGATCTTTAAATTCGTTTTTTTAGCCTGGGGAGCTGGATGGAGGAGGATTTTCCCCTAACAGGAGATTCTTACTATCAGTCTTATACCAAGGATGTTGTTTCATGAAAACATCTTCAACCTACTTTATTTCAATCTTCAACCTACTTTATTTCAACCTGAAGTGTTTCAGGTGAGATTAAGCTTTCAGATGGAGAGCCTGACTGGTGCTGAGCACCTGAAAAAATGGTGCTTGTTATTCATTGTTTCACAGTGAGGAAATAGGGCTCTCAGCTGACCTTACAGGTTGATTTTTCTCTGATCACTGATCTATTCACTTTAAGGGACACTTACACTCACCAGCTTTTGGAGCAAGTGGAGGAAGAGGTGGAATACTGGGATACTTGGTTCTTCCCTGAAGAGAGAGCTCTCCTCCCTCGCTGTGTGCT
This sequence comes from Aleadryas rufinucha, assembly GCA_013397815.1. Taxonomy (NCBI): domain Eukaryota; kingdom Metazoa; phylum Chordata; class Aves; order Passeriformes; genus Aleadryas; species Aleadryas rufinucha. The sequence goes on from VZTH01011480.1 coordinate 50,425, forward strand.
TGTGGTGGCTCTGTTTGGAGCCCACTTGAGGACAAAAGTCATGCTGAACTGCCCGAAGGTGGTGACAGAGCCTGGAGTGGGACCAGGGCTCCCATATGGATCTCCCAACTCCCCATGCTCTGGTCTGACCTCAAGGCCAGATTGCATTGTCAGTGTCCTGGTTAGAGGGTGGTGTCTGGAGAAAGAGAGAGCTGCACGTAGGACTAAAATAATACAACCATCCTAGAGGAGCTGATAGCTAAACTCTTTATTGGGCCCAGCAAGGAGCCCCAAGAGCAAGTCTGCAGGACAGAGGATGGAGCATCACCTGTGCCTTTTGTGGAGCTACCACAGCCAGCCCATTTAGCAGTTATGTGAAGGCAAAGTTTAAGAAACGCTGCTTGCTGGGAAGAATAAATAAATGTATGTGTTCCCTATACCACATAGTGCAAGTGAAACTGCCACTGGGGTGAAGAAAGCCTGTGGCAGTCCCTCTTCTCAGTCGTTTGTAAACCTTGGAATGAGTTTCCCAATGAAATTGTTACTCCCCTCTGCAGTGGGCTACTTCTTGGCCAGCTCTAAGAAGCCCCAGAAATATTGCACCCATATGCGCCTTTTTTTTTTTTCACATTCTCATTAAGTTTATAAAACCCACAAATTTAGACCATCTGTCCTATAAATGTTTCTAAACTACAGCAAGATGAAAAAGCTGTTCTAGCTTTTTGATATAAGCGGTCAGCAAACCAAACACAAAACCAGAGCAAAGCAAATATTTTCTTGTCATACATGCTTCCCAACCGTGACGGATGAACTGTTATTTTTGATGTGTGTTTGGATCCAAATTTTGGAGAGAAATGCCTCCTAGATATGTGCACTTAGCACCAAACCAGCTTGATATGAAGAATTCTTGTTGGGGAGGGGGAAACAGAGGGAAAGTTGCACCACATGCTGCCCATGGATCATATTAAAGAAGCTGTTTCTTCAATTTATTCATCTTCCAACTACCCTGCTGACTGCTTTAACAAAGCCATCCCAAGCATGGACTGTGTCAGCCCATTCTCAGGGTAAGGTGTGCATGCTTCTATTCTACCCACCTGTATCTTGGATGTTAATCCAGGAATATTTACTGCCTCCACGTGAGACTCCAAAGTGGGGTTGGAGCAGGGTAATGAAGAGAAGCTGTTTGCTGCACTTGCCTGACAGGTGGGATTAAGCCCAGGTCGTTGTTTGCAAGCAAACCCAACAGCAACTCATGCATTGTGAAAAGAGTCAATAAAGCAAGCGGTGGAAAGTGGAAATCTCACTTGAAATCCTTTTTCCTGGTGTTTCCATGGACACAGCAAATTCTCAGCCTAAACCCTTTCAGAATGAGAAGGCACTCTTTGAATTGCACACCCTGCTTTGGTATTTACAGCTATGTGGGAAAAATTAAATCTGTTTTATGTCCAGTGGCATTTTTAACTTCCTTTGCTATTGGCACATTACTGCTTTGATGGCCAAATCCTCACCCAGATCCTGGGTCAAGGAGATCATGCCCGAGCCACAGACCTGCCTTAGAGGTGTGCTGAGGAGCTGTGCATGGAGCAGTCTGAAGGGGATGCTCAGAATGATGCCTTGAGGTTTAGCNATTGAATCATCCTGTCCTTTTTGTGGAGGAGGAGAAAACTGGTGCTTGAGCTGTGCAAACTGTGAGCTGACTTTTGGTGTCACTGAATTCCACTTGCCTATCTTCAGGTATTTCCACAGCTGATCCAGTCCCCTGGGCCCCCTTTAGCATCAACAGGAGCCATAGGCAATACTTAAACACATCTGGCTTGTTGTAATTCTCTATCTTGGAGGTAAAATGTGAGTTAGAAGTTATTGTCCTCTGCTGTAATTATGGGAGCATTGAGATAAACAGCTTGTAGATGCCTCTATTTGGGCTGAGGAATGCACCTTTAGTATGACTTTGTATGTGAAACTTATCTCTAGCAAAATGAAATGTGCCTTTTAAAAAAATAAATATTTAACTTCTTAGATTAGAGGGATGGAGCACTTCTCCTACAAAGAAAGGCTGAGGAAATTGGGTTTTCTTAGCCTAGAAAAGTCAGCTTAGGGGTGACCTGACTGCAGCCTTCCAGTACCTAAAGGGAGCCTACAAGAAAGATGGAGAGAGACTTTTTAGAAGAGCCTGGAGCGACAGGAAAAGGGGGAATAGATTCAAACTGAGAGAAGGTTTAGATTGGATATTAAGGGAGAGTCCTTTACTGTGAGGGTGGTGGCACTGGCACAGGTTGCCCAGAGAAGCTGTCTGCCCCATCCCTAGAAGTGTTTGAGGCCAGGCTGGATGGGGCTTGGAGCAACCTGGGATAGTGGGAGGTGTCCCTGCCCATGGCAGGGGGATTGGATCAAAGTGATCTTTGAGGTGCCTTCCAACCCAAACCATTCCAGCATTCTATTCTATTATCCTTTTTTAATTCAGTTCCAATTTGCAAACGCAGCACCAGTCGTTTCCTTCCACCCTCCTGCTGCTGTGATAACTCAGCCTGGTCCTTCAGCCCAGGGCAGTGTTCTACCTGACCGTATCTGCATAAAATACCATGTTTCATAGGCATGCAGCACTGTTCCTCTTTACAGAATTCCATTTCTACTTCTAGGAAAACAAAATAAATGTTTTCCATTCTGGGTTCAAGCCTTAGCGTGTTTTTGAGTCTTCAGCTGAAGGGCTCATTGAACAAAACCGAGTTACTGCAATGAATCACAGATTTGCTGGAATTCATGCACTCTCTGTAAGGTTGGGACAAAGTGGTAAATAATCTTGGCTAAAAGTACTGGGTAGATAGAAGAGATGTTGAAACTTTTTTAGTGCTTTATCACTATATTTTTGGAAATCTCAAGTGTCTAACCTAGGTTTTACCTGCTTAGAATTTCTGGCTTTTTAATTTGTACAAAGCATTTTGAACGCACAAAGAGCAGTGTAAGTACAGACAAATTCCTTTGGAAAACTTAGTTTTATCAAATGCAAAATTTAAGATTTCTGGTTTAAAGCAAAAATGATTTGAAATCCAACACTTAAGGCTGATGAGGAATGACTTTTTTTTTTTTATTTGTCTGTAAACCCCAAAGTTTGCATTTGACAAAACCAAGCTGGGCTTCTTTTTCCCCTGGTCACCCAATGGAGGAGGTCACTATTTCTCCACAGCCTGAGTTATAACTGCTGTGGAAGAAATGCTGCATTCTGTAGTCTGTCAGAGAGGCTGAGCAGGGCAGTGAGGAATGAGATGTCCTGGACAATATGTCCTGTTTCCTGCAGGGTCTCTGTAGAGACAGCACAGGATTTTAGATTTACAGCTTGGTGGGAGTTAATAGGACTTCTGATTTCTGCAGCCTTCTGTGCATGCCTTCTAGTCTTATATAAGAACTGGAGTTGCATCAGCAGGTTAAGATTGGGGCTTTAAAAGTTAAACATGCAAGTCATTAAATAAACTGTACATAAATATACTTATATATGCAAGTTTACATGCATAAATATGAGATCACACTAGACAAAGATCAGAATTCATTAGTGAATTGCCTTACTAATCTGCCAGGCTCAGAAGATCAGCAGCTCTTGATGAATCAGGTTAAGAAGGAAATAAATAAAAGCTTTGGAACACCCCTTAAGCGTAAGAGGAGGATTGAAAAGAAAAATTATGTAATTAAAAATTTAAAAAATTAAAACCCACCCAAAAAACCCCACCACAAAGAAACCATTTTGCAAAAGATTTGGAGAAATCATTAACTCTGCCCCTTTTCTCCTGCCTCCCCTGAAGAGCTGAAATACAAATTGTCAGTGTTCTCTTCAAAGGTTTGCAGAAGTTCAGCCAGCATCAGGCTTGCTGCTGAAACTTCTTCTGTTCATTCATTTACAAAAAAATTAAAAGAAAATTTTGCATTTCAGTTCTACCCAGCCAAGCCCCATTACACAGTTTTATTGCTTTACTGTGATTTCACCACAGAGCAAGATCAGTGCATGCAGCCCTCCACCAGCTGACATGGATGTCTGAACTTGACATATAAACAACTTGGGTTGTTTACACGAGTGAGGGTATTGCCATGTTTATTTTAACCAGATTTCTCTGCAACAGTGTATCTGGATTCAAGTCCTGGGTTCACATCCAGGTGGAAAGTCATCCCAATGCTCTGTGGGCCATCCTTGGGACTTTGGTGACTTGTGAGGGTTTTCCAGAGGAGGCCTGGAAGGGAGGAGGTGCAGATTCTATGTTCTGCAGATTGGTATCATCACTCCTCTGCCTGTGTGCTACAGCGGGAAAGGTGCTTGCTACTCTGTATCTGCTTCACTTCTCTCTCAAACTGTCCTTAATCACAGTGTGCTCAGGAGCCCTTGGCTGCTGAGTTTGGATTTTTCTCCCCCCTTGTGCTGCAGGAGAGCAACCAGATGTGTCTGTATCTGTGCAAATAAAGCAGAGGCTTTCTTGCACTTGTTTCCCACCTCTGTTGTGAGCAGAGTTAGGCTAAGAAGATTTCTGCTTGAATCTTCCTTTCTCTTCTTTCTCCTTTGGTGAAACGCAGTAAGAGATCCAGGTGTTTGAGGTACCATCTGAAAATAAAACTGAACTTACATCAAAGGCTACACTGCAGTATTTAAATGTATCTGAGTTAATCCATGTGGTTGAACTTTACAAGCAGAGATGTCATTTTTTCAGCTTTATTTGCTGTGTGTCAGAGCAGCCTTTGACTGCTTTGCACGCAAGTCAGTAGCTCTGGCAAAGCCTCGGGGTACTTGGTGGTGTCTGCTGCCAGCTTCTTTCCTCATCATGGGCAAAACTCAGTTTGAGCTGTGTGTTGTCTCCAGCTGTTACAATTTTGCCCTTGTGTGTGTTGGAGACTTGGGGATGGGGAGATTGAGTCCTGCAGCTCGCTCCTTGTGATTTTTGGACCTTCTGAGCCATCAGGTACCAAGATCAAACTTCTGCAGTAACATTTTGGCTGAGGTACCACTGGAACTTGCGCTAATGAATAGTTTGGTTGCTTGGATTTGTCTGTTGTGCCCCCTACCTGTAGTTTGAGGTGAGCAAACCTAAAAAGAGCTCTATTTTTAAAGTTATACTCAAGAGCACATTATTAAAAATCCTGCTGTTACTAAGGAAAAAGAATGCAAACCTTTGTTTTATGTTTCTTCCTGAGCATATCTCTCTCAGCAACACTTCTGCCAGGAGCCTCCACACAAGCAGAGAACCTCAGTTCTGTTACTGGATTTATTTTTAGCTACTCCTATCTCCAGTGCACGAGCATCCCTGCAGTTGCCAAATACGGGAGTTGATCCAGAGCTCACAGAAATTAACAGGAAGCACTTCTGTCAACTTCAATGAAATTCATGTCAGACTTGGGCTTCAGAAAGGCTGTTTTGTTCTCCTTGCCTCCCAAAAATGAAACAGGTCACTGTTGCAGGCAGCAGTGAGAGTTCTCCTGGATACCTGAGTCTTCTCCTGGAGGCACACATCTTCTGCTGCCTGATCCACCTGCCAGCTAAGAAGTGGTTCTGCCAAATTTGTTATACCTGCAGTGTTTGCTTTTGGACATCTTTGTGTGTATACAGAAAGTAGGGATTTCTCTGTCACAGGTCAGAAGAGGATCACAAACTGACCCTATTTTACGTGGTTTTAAAGAGACAAAATTACTGATGTGCAAGTTTTTCTATTGACAGAGCAACATCACTTATTTCATTGTATTTACTGTGAGCAGGATAAGCAGGGTTGTAAATAAATGTAGTTTTAAAACTGTTTCAGTAGACCACAAACCAGCAAGTCTTTGACTCCAATATGATTTTTCAGCTGTAGAGAAAATGTGGATAGTGGTTTTGGACAAGGTATCCCAGTAACAGCATTTCCTATGATGAATATTCCACCTCTTAAATTGAGTACTCCTCATGCCTTTGCATGTCAGCAGGGAAAGGAACCAGGTTATGATGTGAATGAAGTTCACAGAGAGGTTAATAACTTTCTAATTAGCCCTGGCTGGGAGATAAGCAAATCAGCACTCAGATATGCAAAGTAGAGTGGAAAAATGCCCGTTAGATTTTCGGGTTGCTATTAGGAGGGTTTATTCCTTCAGTTTTTTGATGAGGAACAGCTGTGGGTTGGCCTGGGGTAATCAGAGACAGTAGACAAGCTGGTAGGGTCATTGCTGCTTTGAAATGCTCAAGTTTATGGGGTGTCAGAGCAAGGCGGGTCGTGAGCCGACTGCGCTGACTTGGAACAATGGTGGAGTCTCAAAGGGCCGGGCCATCAGCTGTGTGGGATCAGCACAGCCCAGCAGTGCACAGGAACCCGTTTGTTCCAGGTGGGGATTCGCCCCCCAGCACTTCATCCTTCTATCTGCCAAATTTCTGTCAGCACAAAAATCTGATGTGATCTTCTTTGGGGAACTTGTAGGGCTGGTGGTCCCACAATCAACCCAAAGAAGTTGTTCTGTTCTGTAACAGATTTTAAAAGGTGGCCACACTGAGCCACAACCTCTTTGTTAGGAATAAGCAAAGATTGCTGCTTTTGTGCAGGCTGTGTTTTGAAAAATGTCCTTTTTTAAAATTATTTTTCTGAAATTAGAGATGGCTTTTTGAAAAAGATAATTTCTGTTTTAATTGATGAAGGAAAGCTAAGTGCTTTTGTCCTTGATTTTTTTCACTTCTCCAGTTCTGTGGTGTGAAGTCATTGAAGTTTCTTTGGGATGAGTCCAGACAAAGGTCTTGCCCATGGACACCTTTTGGGCACATCTGGACAGAGCAGTCCTTTCTTTCACACAAAACTGGGCATTTGGGAAGAGATGTTTGCAGCAGCTGAGTAAAGATTTGGCCAGGTCTTCTCCAGCATCATCTACTGTAGCCTTTAGTATCATATCATAAAGCTGAATTTCATGTATGCCACTTCAGAGTCCCGTTCTGATAATAAAAATCTGAATTAGAGCCTTAAAAGAGCTCTAATTAGAGCCTTAAATTAGAGCCTGTTTACCTTAAAAGCAGATTTAATTTTTTCTTGTGTGCATATTATGTGGAGCTATCTTTCAAATTAGCTGTGGGAATTTGTGTTCTTAAAAGGAAAATATAGAAAGAACTGAAATCATCCCAACTATTGTTACCAATGATTTAGGATAATATGGTAATTGAAACATCAATTTTGTCTCCTGTAACTCGTAGGGAAGTTTCCTTATTATTTCTTTTCTCTTGCAGAGCTTGTAGTTTGTGCAACCTCTGTCAATGGAGCTGTGCTAATTTATGTCAGCTGGTCCAATATTTTTGCTTATGATTTCTGCCTTGGCAAAACACATATATAGTATTGTTTTTCCCAGAAGGTTGGCTGAATACTCTAAAAGTCATTATTGACTAATACTGGGGTTAGCCAAGTAGGACTAGGATTTCCTTCAGTAGTGGAAACATCGATCATTAGGGTGAAACAGATTGTATTTGCTGAAAGAAAAGCTACTTCTGTTTATTTGTAGGGCATAAACATCCCATGGGTCTGTTCAGAGTTACAACAGTGTAAATCCATTAGAGTTGAGTGGAGACTCGAGCCCATTATTTTTCAACAAGTGGTATTCACCTGTTTGCTTAAATGATGCCAGGTGGACAGAACCAACTTTTATAACAAATTTAAACTCCTCATAAACAGAGCTTTAAGTCCCCTTCTCCTTTGACTTTGTCCTACAGGCCTCGAGACTGACAGGGACACCTGTACCTTTGTGGTGAGGCAAAAGAGCAGGTGAAGGAAAACTCATTTGTCTTTATCCTCACTGTACTGAACAGACCACAGATCATCTGAGGGGGAATTAAGTTACACTCAGTCTAAAACATGAAACTCAAAGCCTGGCCCTGTTTTGCCCACAAGTGGCCTCAGCTTCAACTGGTGAATTGCCCTCTGAGCATCACTGGTTTGCACCAGTTTGATCACATAATGCACAAGCTGGTATGGATTTGGCCCCAGGCTGATAAAGCAGGATCTGCAGCAAATAAGAACCCTGGAAGCAGCAAGATCTGCTGTGATGTGGGTGGTGGTGACAGAAGAGAAATGGACATAGAGTGGAGAAAAATCCCAGAAGCAGCAGTGCCAGGTAAAGAAAATCTCAGTCCTAAATTCATCTGAATGAATCATCTACAGAGTAGCAAGGGAAAGTGATTATGAGAGATCCTTACCCTGTTGATTAAATATTTCAGAACAGCATCTGGCTGTAGTCTGGTATCAGTACTCTGGTTTTGCAGTGGGTAAATCTGCCTTATTCTTTAAAGTGCCAGATATTCAACTCACAGGAAGGTCCTCAACTTTAGTTTGGGTGAACTGAAGTTTCTGTAAAAATAATTCAGGAGAAAGAATGCAGTAATCCTTCCTGGCTGTGAGAGAAACAGGTCCAACCGTTTCCAGGTCTGCAGAAGTCTGACAGGATTAAATGTTAGAGTCCTAAAAAGACAGCAAGCTGTTTCAGTACATCTTAGTTCCAGGTTTATGAACAGAGGCTTGTGGTTCCAAGGTAAACTCACACATTTCTTACAGATGTGCAGACAGGTAGTTAAAATCCCCAGAAATTGCACACAGCGAGGTTTGGGTTAAGCAATGTTTTACCAACCTTTTAAGTTAATATTTGAGCATTTCAGCTTTGCTGTCTGTTTGAAAATCAAATGGAAAATCAAAATGCAAGCATCCAGTGGATGCTGTTATGTGAAGGTCACCCAGTCATGCTCAGGAAAGCTCTCCAGTTATGATCTCCTTCCTGTAGAATCCTGGGTTTGGCAGATTTCGTGTGGTCGGAGCTCTACTGTTTTTCCATGTGCTCTCATCCTTTTAATCTGCATTTTTTAATGAATTCCTAAATACTAGCTACTCTTTCTTTGTTCCTTCTGCAACTGGCCAGTGTCTTCAGATGCAAAGTGTGACTGAATCCAGTGTAAGCAGTGAACCTGCTCAGCTGGATTTTTTGGGGGGTTACCTGTGCAATGAATGGAAGTGGAGCAGAGCTGGACATCTTTGAGATCACTCCTTGTTAGACTTACAGGTTTCAATCTTCTCCTGACAAACTAGGCTATTCCACAGGGGAAATTTAGTGTTGATGTAAAAGACAGATCCTTATCCAACATCCTCATCTGAAAATCTGTTGTACTTTGGTACTGTGGATATTAAAGTACATTTGACCTTCTTTGAATACTTCAGATGAAACTGTTTAGACATTCTTTATTCTCCTTTTGCCTTTGGTGGCAGGATGTCAGTGACATACCTTTACATGGCAGATGGGCTTGTCTGGAAGACTCTGGCTTGCTTCTGTTTAGGTTTCTCGTACCCTAGCTTTCCATAATAAATGTCTTGCTATAAATTCTTGGCTGACCAAAGAAGTTTGGCTAATCCTGACTTCTGGATGCTTATCAAAACCAAAGCTTGAATTTCATCCACCGTGAATCCTAGTCTATTTTTAATGCTGCTGTTTGGAAGCATGGCTCCATGTGCTCTTAATAAAATAGTGGAAACAACATGCAGCAACTTTGTAAACAAACTTAAAAACTATTATTTTAATTTTTTTAGAGAGCCAACTTATTTGTAAATAATCTACACCAGATGTTGGCCATGACATAAATTCCCTCTATTAATATCTTTTTATATGGCCTTGGACAAATCACAAGCCTGTGCTTTGGTTCCCCAGCCAAGAAAAGGTGTGGTAGCTTCTGGGGACATGAATGCTTCAGGAACAAGGGTTATTTAAATAACTAAGAGACAACTTTTGTTCTTTGACCATAGCAATGAGTACTGGAACTAGAAGGAATTAGAAGCATATTTCTAATATTTACAAAAAGGGCAGTTTGGTGGGACTTGTAGCGAAGGCACAGCACAACAGCCCAGTCTGTGTGCTTATATATTTAGTTTATGTTTTGCATGATGCTGCTTGTCGCTGTGTTGAAGTCACTGGCCAAATGGTTAAGGCAGAGCTGGCCCATTTATGCTTTCAAGTTGGCTTTTCCAGAAAGAAACTTGAGGTACACCTGCTTGGAATGTAATTTTTACTTAAGGCCAAGATTTTCTGGAGCTGGAGCCTGATGTCAAGATGATGGGTAACGTTTGCAAAGAGACTTGGATGTCCTCCCCAGGATATGTTCCTGGTTGGCAGATCCCACTCCATGATGTGTGCACCACCAGTACAGATGTGCCCTTACTGCTTTCAGTCTGAATTTCAGGCTTTTGGGGCAGAAACAAAGCTGAATTTTCTGACCTGTGTGCCTGTTGAAGCAAATAAAGAAAGTAGCCTGCATTTCTAAAGTGTTCAGTCCTATTCACCAGTCCAAAAACACAGGAGAAGTTCACTTGCTATTTTAGAGACCTTGCGGGGGGTTTTCCCTCCCCTCCCAAAACTGAATTCTGGTATTGCAGCCCCTTTTTTTGGTGTCCAAGTGGGAAATGTTGGGAGCGAAGTTGTTTCAGGTACCTTTGTCCAGTGGTGACATTGAGAGGCAGCAGTGGAAAGGAAATACATATTTTTGCAGCCACAAACTGAATCAAATGGAACCAGGCTTGGTGAGATCTCTGCTGTGCCCCCAGCAATATGGGCAGAGTTGTACCCTATTTTCTTGCTGGGCTTCAAGTTTTGCCTCTCCCAAATAACAAATTTCCCAAATGCTTAATGCAAGTTCTGCTCCACTCCCAAATGGGATCTGTAAGGCCTAAAGTGAGACTTCAGCAAAATGTAAGTCCTGTATCAATGTCCTTTTTTTAGTGAAAATGTCAGTATCTCTTCATTCCTCACAGCACTTGTCCTGTTTTGTTGCTGAGCATCAAGAGCTTCTCTGTTTTCTTGTACTAGTGAAATTATCAGACTCTTATTCTAGTCTCTTGTTGGTGCTGATTTGGTTTTGATCTCAGATTAGTTTGCTCTTGTTGGCTTTTCCAACACCACGTGCAAAGAAAACCAAAGGAGAAAAGGCCAGATGTGTGGATCAGCTGTAATTCAGAGCTGCCCAGCCCAGAAATCAGCAGGAAAAATGTATCTGATGGAGCAGCAGCTGATCTGCTCCCCTCCAGCGTCCCTCAAGGAGAGATAAAAGAGCCTGTGGCCTGTCAGGCACGGTTTAAACCCTCCCATATTTCCCTTCATCCCCACACAAAGCAGCGGTGTGGGCTGTAGCTGCACACCTGCAGCTGTGTTCCAGTTCGACCTCTCTTGTTATTCCTGCCAAAAAATAGATCTCGACAATAAATTCAGGAGAAGCTGATGTGTTTCAGAAAACAAGAGCAGTGTCTCCTTTCTCCTTTATTATTTCCACCTCTGAGGGGGCAGTGGGAAAGAGGAAGGCAGGCTGAGGTGCGGGTGCAAGTGGAATGGGTGAGATTTAGCAGCACGCACGGAGGGACAGGGCAGATGCAACTCAACTTCTGAGGCTTTTTATGCCTGAACTAAGCATCCTTTTTAATAGGGAAGACACTTTCCCTCATAATATGCTCTGTGGCCATTTTCTTCCTTTCAAACAAGTGCAGTTTAGTGAAAAGCTTCCATAACCCTCCTTTTATTCTTTATTAAAATGAAACAGGGGTGTCAGTGAGCATCAGTGAGGGCAGCTCCATCTCCACCATCAGAGCTGTCAGCAGGTGGCTCCAGCAATGGGCTCAGCTACCAAAGGATGTATCTCCCTTCCCCTCTGGTGTCCCTGTTTGCTGAATCCTCATTGCTGAGCATATCCAGCCAAGCTTCCTGCACTATTTCTTTACCTTCTTGCAGGACCATGCCATTTTTATTCCTATCACAGGAATAAAATCATCCCTTAAACATTTTCAAAGGGCTCTTCCATCTCTGTTTGTTTGCTCTCTGAAAGGATCAGTTCTGCCTTTTTTATTTGTAGTGTTTGCAACATACGTGTCTAACCTGAAAACCAGTTTTATCCAAAGCCTGCTGCATTCAGTGAGTCTTTGGCTCACATTCTGAATTGCTTGAATTCCCCCTTTTCCATTCTCCTAGCTACCTACATCCTATGGATCATTACATCCTGACCATTTCTGCAGTATCTTCTTCCCAAAACACATTCATTACTTGTGGCTGAACATGTGCAGTAAGTTCCAGGAGTCATGTAAGAAAAACATTAATAACCCCCCTGCTAATGGGATTCTGTATTAAACATACATCCAGTTAATCTGTTACCAGGGCTAAGTCCTGAACACCACATTGATGCCTGGGAACATCAGATGGGTGCCACTGGCACAGGTTCCCTTTGGATATAAACTAACAGGTGAAAATTGTCTCTATTTTGCAAACCTGCAGTGGCCCTGGTTATTATTATGAAACAAGTCCACCCCACAAGTAACTTTGTTTTCCAAAACAAGCCCCTTTCGCCCTAGTTGCATGTGTGGTACTTCAGCCTGAAGTAAAAGTTGGATTCAGACTAATTCTGTTGGTTAAGTGGTCTGGACTGAACCTTTTTTTCCCCTCTGTCATACATACAGCCATATCTAGCACTGGGGGGACTGGGTTTGCTGTCACTGAGCTCCTTTCTCCTGGGTTGCAAACACTTGCTGATTTTTGGTTTTAGAGCAGGGGCTCAGCTTGTGCCTCAGGCTGCTTTCAGGAAGGGTCACATGGATAAATATGAAATCAGTGAAGGTCTGCATTAAAAACCATCCAGCAATTGAGCACACAAGTGCTCTTGTTTGAGTCAGCTGGAGAGTTACAGCAGAGTTCAGGGAGGAGAAGAATGAGCTGGCTTATCCCATGGACCGAGCCCTTCCTTGGGGAGGGAAGTGTTCACCAAGTATTAACATACATGTGTAATTTGAATTAATTTTTCAGTGTAATTTGCAGACTTTGCCACACTCCGTATCTCAACATTTTCAGGAAATCCAGCCTTTTATTCCAAAATAAAAATATAGAAAAAACTTCCCCCTTGCCCTCACTTATTTCCACCACCAACCTCCCCCTCAGTTTGGGCAAACAAAAACATTCAGGTAAAACTTTCCCAAATGAGTTTTGTGACTTGGGGGGAAAAAATGTAATTACTGTGTTCAAGGAAAATAGACATTTTCCTCTAATTAAAAAATCCAATTTTCCATGCGGTGAGGGGAAAGTGAAGTTCAACATCTCTAGTCATGTACTTGAAGTGTGTGGGGAAAGTTGCACAGAAGGCAGCAGTGTGAATGAGCAAGCAGGGACAGATAGATTGGATGTTTTAGGCTGCACATGCATGGGCTGCTTTCTGCTTTTTAACATCCCTTAGAGATGGTAATATTTCGCTTTTTCCTCCTTTTATTGTGGAATTTTCTCCCATTTCTTTTCCTACCTGTCTTTAGATACTTCAGAAAAAGTGTGAAAAAACCAAGGAAGGGAAGTGCAGGTAAAACTCAATTATTTTTGATGAATTATTCCGCTTCTTCATTTATCTGGAAGCATTCAGCAAAGCCTTCTCCTCTCATCCCTGTGATGGAGATCCATCTTGGCCACCTGTAGCTGTGCTAATCCAGCACCTTTGCTGCCGTAGCGTCTGCCTAAAGTTCTGAGTGATTTAAAGGAGCGAGTTTGGCTCTGCAGTGTCAGAACACAGATCCAGAGCCAGGTGAAGAGGGAAGTGCCCACAGGACGCGGGGGATAAGCACGGCTTCGCTCCGTCCCGCTGTGTGCGCTCATGGCGATGGCCGCGGCCCGCGGGGAAGAGCAGGCACACAAAGAACGTTCTGTGGCTTTCACAGTGGTTGTCCTCTTTCGGGGTGGGTTTTTTCTTTACTGCTTTGAAGGCCTATTTCATGGGACACTTCACAGAATCAATGCAGCTCATCAGCAAATGGGTGCTATGTGCACCGGGCCTGTGACAGGGCAGGCATTTGTTTTCCCTGCACGTCAGGGGCTTTCAATCCTGCCCCAACACTGGAGGGGTTGTCCTGCCGCAGATCAGGAGAGGCTTTTCCATAACCTGAATTTTGTGCAGCGAATCGGAGTTTATTCTATAGATTCACTTGGTGCTTATCTCTGATTAGAGTTCTGGCAGAATATTTTTTGATTCTGCCAACATTCAGGCCACAACTGATTAATAAGCGTCAGGTGCTAAAGTTCACAGATGAAGCTCCATCTGTGCCAAGGCTTAAATTATCTTCTTTTCTATTTATTTTTCCTACACAACTGAATGCATATAAAAGCCCTGGTCAATGCCCCATTTTAGAGTTTGTAGCTGATGTTTGTTTAAAATGCTTGAAGTGTGAGCTCTACAGGGTAGGCTTTGCTGTGTAAATTAAACAGCCACCCATTTGATAACCAGTAGTGCATAGAAACTTAAATAGGAGAAACTTGCACAGACAGGCTGAGGAGATGCCCAGGTGTCCATGCCCTGTGTTTGGCAGGAGTTTTGCCTTTTAGAGTCAGCCTTAGGCTTTCCAGTGTGATGGATCAGCCCCCAGCAGCCCTGAGAGATCCCAATGACAGAACACGAAGATGTTCTAGAAGCAGCAGTTTGGGGAGGCTCACTCTTTTCGTTTCCCCCTGCCTTCTGAGCCTTTCTGTGAGAGCTTGTTTCTGTGTTCTCTGCAGCTCTAAGGGCCAGGGATGCATTTTTATACTTACTGTGATTGGAAATGTTTACAGTTGTGAGCAGGATGTATCCAGGACATCCCTGCAGCAAGAGGAACAGTGCAAAGAACTGCACTGCTGTACGATCAGGCTGCACGTGCCTTGGTGACAGTTGTGTTACCCCAGCTTGCTGTCACCTGGATGATCCCCACGTGGATCACTTGGTTGTGTTTTGTTACCTAAATTTCAACTAAATGTTAAATTATTTTTAGCGGTTTTTGCCTAGCCCTGTATCAGTGCCTTCTCTCCAGTTTTCACTGACTTGAGCATGGGGTAAGCAAAATGAGTATGATGAAGCTTTTGCTTCCTGTCTTGTCTGCTTTAATTTCTAATTGCTTGGAGATCCTCTCAGTATGTTTTATTTTGCTGTATTTATTTTTTACGTTGCCTAGTTCAGTAGCAGTGTGATATCACTTAGAACCTCTAGGAACTGCTGTAATATAAATATCAGTAAACAGAAATGTGGAAAAAGAAGAAAACTGGCCTAGAAATGGGCCCAGGCTGGAATTTGAAACTCGTGTGGTTGCTGTGGTTTGCTGTCGTCCAGGGAAGTGACCATGATGTTCTGTTGGCCCAGCTCTTGGGTCAGATCTGCTTTAGACTTCGGTGTGTGACAAATGTGATGGTTTCTTTTTTCAAATACTTTCCTAGTGCTCTAGAACAGACAGTGATACCAACTGAACACTCTCTCACTGGCAGAGTTGCCTTGCACAGGGAACCAATATGTTATTTCGCTCTTTAACTTTTCATCTCTGGGTGGATTTACTTCTGTTGTGTTCTTGGCAATGCTTTTTATTATTGACTTCTCCTAAAAGTAGATAGTGTTGTCCAATTTTATGTTAAGGAAACCAGCCCCAGGTTAAGGGACTGCATCCTAATTAAGGGACTAATCAGTTCACACTAACCTGGTCTCAGCCAGGTTTAAATATTTGTTTCAAATAGCTTATCAAAGATTAAATAACTGGGTAGTAACAGGCTAAGGAGTGAAGTCTGCATATCCCTGAACTTCAGTCCTTTGTTTCTGTCACTCAGCAACATTGCTCTGTCTGAAAATGAGGATAACATTGCTCAGCCTACAGAGGAAAGTACTAGAAATGGGGTTTTCAGTCGACATTTTTGAGTATGTCCGTGTATAGAAAGCCAGCAGGAAAAGTTTTGCCCACGTTTACACATATGCAACCCAAGTCTGCAGTTAACGGAGCGCAAAATGCTGTCCTGAGTACACAAATGTATTAGAAAACATGTGTGCTTTATAAGGATTGTACTACTGGTTTTCAGCATGGTTTTATTTAATGAAAGTTAACATGATCTATGGTAATTATTTGTGCAGTTATGAGGCTTTGTTGACGTAAGCATGCAGTCATGAACCCGCTTCTAGCACATGGTTTTAATTTTTGCTTTGTTACTTCCACGATTTGACACTCTTAGCCAAATAAAATATTTTTTGAGAATTGATTAATGAACATTCCATGATTTATAGCAAGACTGATTTATAGAGCATTAATAAAGAATAACAAAGTTTACCCTAAGATGACTTAGGCTCTCATTTCTGGTAGCTTACTAATGGGGCAGGTGGTAGAAGATAGCGAANTGTCCAATTTTATGTTAAGGAAACCAGCCCCAGGTTAAGGGACTGCATCCTAATTAAGGGACTAATCAGTTCACACTAACCTGGTCTCAGCCAGGTTTAAATATTTGTTTCAAATGGCTTATCAAAGATTAAATACCTGGGTAGTAACAGGCTAAGGAGTGAAGTCTGCATATCCCTGAACTTCAGTCCTCTGTTTCTGTCACTCAGCAACATTGCTCTGTCTGAAAATGAGGATAACATTGCTCAGCCTACAGAGGAAAGTACTAGAAATGGGGTTTTCAGTCGACATTTTTGAGTATGTCCGTGTATAGAAAGCCAGCAGGAAAAGTTTTGCCCACGTTTACACATATGCAACCCAAGTCTGCAGTTAACGGAGCGCAAAATGCTGTCCTGAGTACACAAATGTATTAGAAAACATGTGTGCTTTATAAGGATTGTACTACTGGTTTTCAGCATGGTTTTATTTAATGAAAGTTAACATGATCTATGGTAATTATTTGTGCAGTTATGAGGCTTTGTTGACGTAAGCATGCAGTCATGAACCCGCTTCTAGCACATGGTTTTAATTTTTGCTTTGTTACTTCCACGATTTGACACTCTTAGCCAAATAAAATATTTTTTGAGAATTGATTAATGAACATTCCATGATTTATAGCAAGACTGATTTATAGAGCATTAATAAAGAATAACAAAGTTTACCCTAAGATGACTTAGGCTCTCATTTCTGGTAGCTTACTAATGGGGCAGGTGGTAGAAGATAGCGAAAACATCGTCATGAAAAAGGCACCGCAGAATTCCAGATTTGTTCCACAGGAATCCAAGAATGGCAAAACTCTTCCTGTCTTTGCTCATATTGATGCAGTCCTGCCTTTCAGGTGGCTGCAGCAGGTCTGGAGTAATCTGCTGTGGAAACAGCAGTTCTCATTCTTTCAGTGCTCTTTTCTAGCCTAATAACGTAGGTGGCTTGTGGTGGAAGGGAACTGAACTCGGTGATCTTACGAGCTGCCACCTTTGCAAAGTGGCTGTGTTATGTCTGCACGTGTGGCTTCACCCAGACGTGGAGAATTGGGCAAAATGAGACACCTCATGGTCTTCAGAAAATCAATGCATTCTGCATCTGGCAGCGCAGCAGGACGAGTTAAAGGCTGACAGCTTTCTGGCACGCTCCCTCTGCAGACATGGCGTTTGTGGAAATGTAATTACATTTCATAAAAGAGAAAGGAATTACAACAGAATGGAAAAGAAACACCAACTTGGTTGACACAAATAAATTATCCTATAAGAATAGTAACCATGTTAAGTATCAATTAGATGATAATTCACACTGTAGTTCTGCTATCTGAGCGTTTCGTCAACTTAACATCAACTTAACAATGTTTTAACTTAACAATGTAAAGATCCATGATTGTGTTCTGTTTCCTCCTGCAGCAATCAAAGTTTTGCCTGAATTTTTGTATGTGGAGCCTGTGCCAGGGGACCAGCTTCGTTTGTTTGCGTTGCAGGTTTAGTGAACTGCAATAGTGTGACCTTCCTCCATGTGCCTTTTGATTGATTGATCAAGACCAATACTTGATTTCAGCTGCAAACCAGTTTCCTGTTGGCTCGGGGCTAAAAAATTATCCAAGTGTCCCATGGCTCAGGCTCTTCCCCAGTTTCTCATGGCCAACAAGGAAGATCCAGCCATGAGCTGTTTCTTCAGGGCAGCAGGTGGTTTCTCTGAGCTAAGCTGGACCATCCACAGCCCATCTGTGGGAACAGGGATTCATTCTATGGCTCAGTACTTGAGTGCCAGCAGAATATCCACTTCCATGGTGAAGTGTATTCCTTAACACTGGCTTCCAAGCTTCTCTCTTTTCCTAAGGAGGGATTATTCCACGAAGGCTGTTGGTTTAGTCTGGTCTCCTGTAGTAGCATAACTCTCAGGTGTTAGCCTGGTTCTGTGCCATCAGAATCTTGGATTGCTCTGATTTCTGGCTTTTCTATATAAACCTTTGGAGGTGGAAAATCAAATGCTAGGGAGAAATGGAGACATGAAAGAGGATACATGTTTGGATCTTTGCTGGCAGGCTTATATCTGCATACAGGTGTAAATCAAAGCCACAAAGCCCCTGTGTATGTTCTGACTGCTCAGAAGGGTTAATAGTGATGTGGGGAGGGGCTGCTTTCAGGGATTGGATCTTGAAATGGCTTTGCATTGGGATTCATTAGGCAGCAGCCATGTCTTTCCAGAGCCCTGAGAGCTCAGAAAAGTAACTCAGGCTGGTTGCTGACCGTGGAGCCCCAAGAGCTTCTGTTTCCCTGCAGAAGCAGCTGAGCCCCGTGGCTGCGTTACCCGGGCCCCTCAGCATCGTATGTGGGTGCAGCTCCAGTGCTGGCATCCAAGGATTTGTAGCACTGCTTGATGGAACAAGGATTACAATTGTCAGCATAGCAGAACACCTACTTTTCATCTTAAATTGCAAAACTTTGCTATAAGGGGCTATTGTCCCTTTACACACGTTGCCTTGCTCTCTCTGGCATTAAATTCTCTGAGCAGCAGTGGAATAATAAACTTCTGTGTGTGTATTCTGCATTAGTCCCTATTCAAAGCTTAAGACATAGCCTGGAAGTAAGCCAAAAACAATGTGAATTAGTGGATCTGGGTGATGTTCAGTTTTTTGTGGTTTGGGATTTTTTCCTTTTTTTTTTTTTAATAGCTACCCCAAAGAACCACTTGCTCAAATTTGGGGATGGTATCTCCTGTTTGAGTTGGTCTGTTTGGCATAATTGGCATGTGAGGATGTGCTTAGAGAGCTTGCAAACACTGTAGTGCTAAGAGAAGAATAGAGACACAAGGTGCTAACAGATTTCAGGAATAATGCTTGGGAAAACAGAGTTCAGCTTGACCTACTTCTCATTAGCTTTAGTCTTCAAAAGCAAAAACAAAGGACTCAATTATTGTTTAATTTTCTGGAGCGCTTAAAAAAGCTCTTGAAGCTTTCCATCTGAAATAGAGACCAGGAAAAAATGCCTGAAAACCTGTCAGTGTGGTAAAGAAAACAAGCATAAGATGATCATTAGTAAGAACAAGTTAAATAATTAAAGAAAAACAGACAGGAAATAAAATTAAGAGATACTGCGTCATCAATTTTCCTAATAGTAGTTGCAGTCCACGTTAAGGAGTATCACACTGAAGTCATTTTCCCTTGCTGTTTGATAACAGTGGAGCAAAAACATACTAAAACCATGATTCTATTATTAAAAAATATGATTGCAGGTTTAAAATACTACGTGGTCGTCTTCTCAAGGTGTTACCACAGAATGGTCACTGGAAATATCGGACTTTTTGGATGGGAAACATTTCAAAGTTGCTTGATATTCCTGCCAGAAGTCACTGCCCTGAGCACTCTGTCTGCTGCCACTGGGACCTCAGCTTCTTTAGAAATGAAAATAGTGCATCTGCTAGCCAGAGCCAGGCTTACCACCTCACTAAAAGTGCAAAGATTTATTAGAAAACTGCACAAAAGTATCTAGGTTGCTTATTTAATTTGTTGCACCACGAAAATGATCCTGGTGACTTCTATACAATGGTCCAGGAGAGATTAGAAATGTGCTGGGGCCTTTGCTGATGCAGTACTTTTTGAGTGAATGGAATGGACACACCAAGGGAGTCAATAACAGCTGAGAAACCTTAAGTAGGTTGTTTTCAGTGCTGTGTTACATCTCCCCCGAAGGCAGAGTTGATCCAAGGGTAGTGGAATCGCCAAGAAAGTTCTGAGTCAGCAGGGCTGTGAATGGCTGTTGTGTCAGACAGACCCAGCCATATGAAAGCACTTAGACAAATATGCAGTTGTTAGCACATGAAGAGTTTTGATAAGAAAGATAAATTTCTTTATATGCTACGCTGAGGCTTCAGGAAATCCCAAACCCGTGTTTTACTGAAACTGTGTTACTTCAGCGGTGTATTTGGGCTACATCTCTTCAGCCTTTCCTACCTGAGCATGTCCCTGGCAAACCTGACTGGTGCAGGATTGAAAAAGGCATTTCCAGGTGTGCCTAAGCCAAGTGCTGGCAGCACATGTCCTGGGAAGGAAGGCACTAAATCTGGGGACTGCAGCCTGGTGTGGTTCCTTCCAGTGAGCTGTCCTGAAGCATCTCCAGTAACCACTGGCAGTGTGAGCTGCCATGGAGGCAGGCATTGATAAGGATGAGCAGGCAGCTGAGAGAGACTTTCTGTCCTCTTTCAGAGAGTTCAGGATGCACAGAGGAAGTTTTAGTGCCCAGCACTTATCCTGGGGAGCATTAGTATGAATGTGATCCAGAACTACAACCACTGATAAAATGGAGGAGGAAGAAGGAGGAGGATTGACAAGGAAAAACAGGAAAGGAGGGGTTACTAGGAGAGAAAAGGAAGAATTTGAGAGAAATGAATTAACTGACAGACATGCTCCAGGGGCCTACAGGGAGATAGGAGGTGGGTGCTGTCTTTTTGCTCTGCATGTTCAGGGTGGTGGTGTCCAGCTCAGTGCTGGCCTCTGCCTACCCCCATGTTACAAACAGCGCTTACAGCAGCTGTCTCTGAGTGTATGTATTTATATACATCACTGAAATCCACTTCATTTTCCTCCCTTTTCTTTTACTACTGAAGCTGGGTGCAGATGTGCAGAGCTGGGTGAGAACCAGCTCTCAGGGGTGGGTGGTTCTTCCCCCTTTCAGTCATTGTGGTGCCACATGGCTCAGGGACAGTGGGAAACACCAACAGGGCAAGTGCCTGACAGAGATCCCTGCAGTTCTGGAGTAGGGACCTCGGCATTCCAAATGCTCTGTGGACATTGTGCAGTTCTCTTGATGCTTCCACACGTGGGGGATATCAGGCATTCCAGTTTGGTGATGGAGAAACTTAGGCAACCTGTCCTGTAAGTGAAGGTCCCAGGGACAGCCAGTGCTGTGTTGAACAAAAACCAGTTCCTCAATCAATGGCCAACCACTGGCCATCGGTTTCTGCTAAAGCCCAGGTTTGGGGAGTGAGCTGTGATCTTCCAGGTGTCATTTCGTGTATCCCCATCCTTAAGAGACCTGTTTCCCACTCCTGGGTAATGCTGTTCCTTGGCTATTGGCATGGAGCACTGAAGACATCCGGTGGCTGCTTGGGCTAATGGCAGGTGAGTGAGGAGACCTCGCTGAGGTTTTCTGTAGCCAGAGGTGCTGCGCCACATGGAGTTAAAGTCTCGTGTTGCAGTCACCCACCAGGGCTGGGAGAACACATCTCCCACGTACAACTCTGTGTCCTACTCCATGGGGAAGGGGTTACCAAGCTGCCCCTGCCTCCCTCGTTCCTGTGTGCCTGAATTTACTCATCTATAAAGGGAGCTGGCGAAGAAATGTTGGGGTTATTATATTTTTAATCCTTTCCCCTATGGCTCTAAAGCAACAGCCCATGAAGATTTCTTCTTGAAAGCTGGTAACCAGTGGACCAGATGCTCTGGTCTTCCCCTCTGGGACTCACAGCTCCAAGTGCTACCAGTGACCTCTGAGGACTCTCTAAAAAAAACCAAACCGTGCGCTGCTTTCCCATAGAGCGTCACTGTGGAAACTACAGTCTTTCTTTGTGCTTCATTCATTTCCAATTTGGCCAGGCCTGCCACTGATATATGGACAAATGAGGAAGCGGCACAAGAGAAAAGAATACTTGACAGAGGAGAGCGGCAAATAAAAACTGTTGTGTTGTGCTGTCAAGCTCAAGTGTGAATAGTGCTGCACCTGGAGAGCGCGGACAAAGGGGCTGCATTCATGCCCAGTCCCTCGTGTGTGGGAAGCCAGCAAGACCTAAAGGAGCTGCCGTGTCAAGAGCGTGATTCAGGAGACCTTTCCTTGTTTGGGATTAATCATATAAAAGGGAGGCATGAGTAAAAATATCCTGTTCACAGGAATATCCTGTGGGCTGGGTGTATGTATTGATCTTCGCTGAGCAGTGCTGCGGAGGGCTCCGAGACATCTGGGAGATGAATCATCTCCAGCCAGAACTGGAGCAATTAGCTACATTTAGACCAGCAAAAGGCCTTGAAAGGTGTCTAATTGAGTGGCTTGCAACTGCGCCAGGAAACAATGTGGATTTGACAAGAATCCCACAATTAATTTCTGTATTGACCTAGTGGGACACCATTTGCTCATGTGGACAGATTATCCCAGATAACTAATTCAATTCTTACAGCATCCACTGCCGACATAAATGTTTTGTTAACTAGGAGCAAAGTAGAGGAGGTAGTTAATGGCAAGTCTTTCTTGCAGCCCATTATTAAATCTGTGACCATTTAAACATAAAACAGGGGGTTTTGGCAAGGTCAAGGCCACACATTTCCTGGGATCATGAAGTTCAAAATTCTGCCTGGCAGCCCCAGTGGTTTTGAACCACTGTGTTAAACTACTTTAAACAAGCACACATTTACTCAAGGACAAATTTAGGGGCTTAATAAAGGAAGACATGTCAAATACAATTTATAGGTATTAAGAAAACAGAAACAAATTAGGATCTAGGTAGGTGTGCAAACTTAATTTCCCAGAAAAATAGCAATCATTTCCTTTATAAATACAAAAAGTAAAAACTTTTGAGCTTACTTTAAATATTTTTTAAACATCAACCTTTATTATATGGAATTGCAATGTAAGTATTAAAATTCCTGCTTTTACTGTGACCAAAAATGTGTCTCAGGCTGGACCCGAGAACTTGTTGGCAGATTATGATTGGCAAGATAAAGCCAGAATTAATTTGTGAAACCCAGAGCTTTGCAATTTATTAGTGATTATCTCTGTGTGTGTGTGCACAGCGCTCCCCAAGAGGAACAGCTTTTATATAACAAGTTGATAAAATAAATAGCAGTGTTCTGGGGAGAAAGGTCTAACTTAATAAGCAGGGAGGCAGAAGTAGGTTCTTTTTAATGATGCTGACTTTTGCTTTTCTTTCTTGGTGGCTCTATTAGAGGAACTCTGCATGTTAACTAATCACATTGGAGCTTTTCTGTCACAACCCTTTTCTGAACAAAAGAAGTTTGTATAAAATTGGCTGTTATGAAGCAGAGAGTCTTAAAGCTGCTCCTTCACCATGGCCAGATGCAGAGCTGGGCTGCAAGCAGTGCTAGTTCCCTTTGGCTGAGTGATGCAGCCAGGCCACAGCTCAAAGTCTGAGCCAAATTGTGAGCAGATAAGCTGGAGAGGACTACTCTTGTGATAACTTCCAAGGGAGGTGCTTGCTCATATAAGGGATGGCTTGTTTTATTATATTCCTAAATGCCAAGAAGCTCTAAGGGGTATCTTCCCTCTCACTCCCGTCAGCATGAATGGAAACCCTCCTGGACCCCATTGGAGTAATTTCTGAGTCTGGCTCCAATTCTGCCAGCTCACTAAACTCTGCCACTTGCTCAAGGTTTGTGGCAGTAGGAATGATTCAAAATAGCTCCATGTTTTACTCCAGGGAGTAGAATTAGGCAGCAAGGTTAGTCTGATGACAGAAGAAGGATTAACAGGATTATTGATTTATGGATTGTACCTGAAGCAGTTACAGATGAATATGTGGCAGATGCTTCAAGGTTTAAAATCATGCCTGCTTCACACCTTGCAAAAAGCTCTGAGTTGCTCTGGCTGAGTGCTCTGCAGCACCTAGAGGTTGATGATGTTCCCTGCTCTCTTTGGGGTGGTTTCAGCCCTGAAGAACCTGGACATTCTGGAACCAGACTGAGAATTTAAGGGGAGACAAAGGGGCAAGCTGGAAATGTGACCTCTGCCCACCCCTGCGTCTGCTGAGTGGCTTCACAGTTAGGTCTGAGTGTTCTCCTGCTTTGCTGCAGAAGAGGATAAGGAAGGAAACACAAACAATTTTACTGGCTTTCAAAGAGAAAATCCACATTTGATTTTGACAGGAGTCAAAATACTCAAGGAAGAAATCAGATTTGGAGCAGTTTGTAAGCGGTAGATCACAGGAATCCCAATCTGGAGCGTTTTGCAGAAATTCCAGTGTGAAGTGGCAAGGCCAGTGCAGACAGCAGGAAAGGCTGGAATGCTGCTGCATTCACTCATGTTTGCCAGGAACTCCTGAGTGTAGATAAAAACTACTCTGAGCTGAACAAATGCTGAATTTAGCTGCATAAGTAGATAGTCTTTAACTTTTCCTCCCAGAAGTTCTTTTAAGATACTACAACTTTCTGACAAAGGAGATATTCCCATAAAAATATGTTCATTCACCCTTTTTCTCTCCCCACCCACCCAAAAAAAGCCTCCAACACTCAAGAACATACAAACAAGAGCAGTTCTTGGGTCTTGCATTGCCTTTCATTTATTTGTTTAGCTTTCATTTTAAAATAAATAGTTTCATCTACCAGCGTCAAAACAACAGAGCTGCTCTAGAGGAGAATAATCCCCGTTCCTGACCTGAGTGACTCCATTAAGAGGTTATACAATGGAATAAAACACAACACAAAGCTTGCTTTTATGACATCCCTAATACATAAGCTTAGAAAAGGAAGTCAGACTGATTCCTGGGACAACTGGATGAGCCCCAGAGAAGGGGAGGGCAACTTTTCCTGCTGAGGAGTGACTGACAGCAAGAGAGTTTTGGGGCCAGTAGCGGTATTTTGATATCACTGTTGAGTTGGGGATTACGTATGCAACACGTGGTGAAGTTGCTGTTGACTCCAAGCAGTTTTTTTGCAGCCATGAGAAAAGAAATTAAGGGTGAAGCAGCCTGGAGTGAGTGCACTGAGGAGCTGAGGATCTTGGCCCCAAAGCCGAATTTCAGCCTTAGCACAAGTGCTCTTCTGTAACGCACAGCGCTAACGCGATGTCAGAAAAGAGTTTGCAACTTATTTCCAGTTATTTATTTTAATTAATTAAGCGGGGGCTGGGAGGTTTTGCTTGCTTGTTTTTTAAGCAAGCAGTTATAAGCTGAAGTTTAGTGGAGCTAAGTGAGGGCAGCCAGCAGAGCAGATGTTATTGCCGGACGCAGCAGGAAAGTTTCCTTTCAGCGGGCTCTGGTGATGTGGTGGAAGAGGGTTGGCAGAACCTGGAAAAATTTCTCTTCTATCGAGCAGGTTCCGAATTTCTTGCATACCTTGAGGAAACAAAACCAGTGCTAGGAACTCATGCATCCAGTTGGGGAGTTTCTAGTTCATATAGTGACAGATTTAACACAGAGGGCCTGGCAGGTTTGACTCCATTAGACTTCAGAAGGATCTTCCCCGTGGCTGCTGCGGCCTCTGGATGTGGTCCCCAGCTCTGTGGTTAGCTGTGCTCAGGACACACAATGAGTAAGAGGACAGATTGTGCAAGCTCTTCTCCATGCTTCTTCCCAGGAGGAGAGAAGGGATGTGAGCTTGTTTGACTTGGGTAGACAAGTAACCCACTTATTTTGCCGTGAGGACAAAGTCTGAACTTCTCTTGGGCTCAGAAATGACACAACAGTTCTGGAAATCCTGATGAAAGAATCAATTCATGGGTTCCCAGTTCTTCAAGACAGTTCTGCTGGTCTGGGCTGCTCTACAAACTATGTTTTAATGGATCCAGGAAAATGTTGTTGTCCTTCCTCCTTCCCAGCAGGAGTTATGGGAAAACACTGGAGAACTAGCAGTTCCCATCTACTCACTATTCCAATGTCTTGTCTGTGGGCCAGCCAGGGAGAGCTAACAAGCCCACCCATTTAAGTTAAGAATTCCTCTCCCATGTGAGGTGGTGACTCAAGGTACAGCATGAACTAACTTTGCAGGGAGAAAGTGTTTAATAGGAGTTTTCCCAAGGCCCTTGGAATTTTGGAGGAGGCATTAGAAATGGGTCAATTCTTTCTTTCACAGTGAGATGATGCCTTTCTATAATATTCTTAACTCTTTAGATGAAATAGGAAACACAAGATAAAACAATCCCCTTTTGATCACTCATTCTAACAGCTGTGGCAATGACTGGAAAGCTGTGGGTTTGGTCAATAGTTGTGTGAATGTTTGTGATGATTTCTGTTTATCCTTCATGTACAGGAAGAAACATCCAGGAGCACGTTTGGTAATATCCCTGAACTCTTGGTAATGTGAGACCTCCTTAAAGCAATCTGTTAAATCTTAGCAGAGAAGGGGGAAGAGACCACGGCTTTCTATGTGTGAATTATGAGGTGTGTGGATTAGCAAAGGGAATATTAACAAGGCTTTACTGTACTACTTCACACAGTGTATTAGTTATTCTGTCAATCTTACTGCTGCGGGAAGTCACCGAGGCAGATGTGTGAGCGGGCTGGGAAATGGGATGGGTCATTCTTCTGCCGCAAGAGTTGAAATTTCCTTAAACTCTGCATGTGGTTGCTTGATCCAGGGCATGAATTAATAGCTTTGATTTTAAAAATTCTACATATTCCTCAACTAGTGCCTTCACAGTCAGGCATCTGAGTCAAGGTGCTTCAGTGTAACTGTCATTTTATCTGATGGTTACAGCAAACTTGACAAACTTTAAAAGAAATAGCACTTTTGGTTTGTGAGTCCTATGTGATGTTCTTTACTGTGATCCTAAGGCCACATCTCCTGGAAGTTCTCACTGAATTTAAGCCTGATAGAGCTGAGGATTGTCAGTGTGTGGGTTTAGGAGCCCAACTGAAGCTGCATGTCTCCGAGATACCTTCCTGGAGGTGAATCCCAAGCTGTGCTCCAGAGGCTGAGCCGTTCCCTGTAAGAGCTCACATTACCTCTAGCACAGGCTCAGCCCACAGGTCCAACTCAGCACGTGCTCAGCCCACAGGTCCAACTTCTCTGACCTACTTTGAGGCAGCTTAATGGGAATCTGTATCAAATAACTGGTAATGATGGCTGTGGGGGGAAACAAAATTATTTGCCTGACAATTGAGTCATCTTTGTTTCATCTTCCCACAGCTATTAATTTGCTCAAATTCCCCGCATCCTTTGTATGGCAGTTGTCCTCCCGCCTCTGCTATTGATTCCCATATGTTTCTACCTCTGCACTGGAAGTCCACTTGCCTACAGCTGAATTCTTTTTGGTTTTTTTTCCTTGCTGCCGGGAAAATGATTTTGTTCGTGTAGTTAATTTATTGTCCCTTTTCACCACATGAGATCATCCACTTCCAGATGTCTTTTTGAGTAGCTGTCAGTGATCCAGTCCTGTCTGAAAGTGGCACCCGAGCCTTCCACACACGGAAAGGAGCATGTGTTGGAAGGTATCGTCATCTGTTCGTAAGACACGAGTAATCTTTCATGTGCTTGGCATTTGTTGTCCCACAATTAGACTCCTCTCTTAAAGATAATAACCTAATTATAGGCTTTGCTTCAGCAGTTTAGTGGAATATGCTGGTGAATCATGGGTGAAAGGGGCAGAGGAGCATTCTGCAGCTATACAGGCCAAAAGTTGGGATATGACAGTCAAACACTGCTCTTACCTTTCCTCCTTGCTCGTAGTGCTGTCCCTGGGAAAAACTTCCTCAAAGTGCTTCCTCGAAGACTAAAAATGCATTTAATGAATCATTTCCCTGCACTGTTTATACAAACTGCAGTGTCTAATGGCAGAAATATCTGTAACATGGATCTCCTGAAAAAGAAATGTGCATCTTCTGTCTCTGTGGAGAACTTCTCAATATAAAAAGAAAGGGTTACCCAGCAGTGCCAGGAACTCACCTGTCCTGTTTGCAGGGGCTGATTTCTCCTGGAGTTACAGCTACAAACCATGACCTGTGGGAGGAGGAACAGTGTGGTTGTACATGTTCCTCTGGCAGGCTTTAGAGCTCACGAGAGAAATTCTGATGGAAAGCACTCTGCAGTGGCCACAAAGTGAGACCTAGGAGGGGATGTAGGAGTGACTACAGGTGCTAAACTTCACTGACTGATTCAGAAAATGGACGTTTTTAGGGCTGCACACCCTCAGTTTCTTTTGCAGCTGTATTTTGGACCTTATGCTTCCCTAGATATATATTAGGTTTCCAAAACAGGCAGAGAAATGTTGTGTTCTGACTTTTATGCCCAGGTCTGTCTTTAGCCAGCACTACCTTATCTTTGCTCTGGATTGCTCTGAGGTGCCCAGCTTTCACCTGTGAACGCCTCCCTTCAGGGCCTTCCTCCCTCGGCTCCAAAAGTAGGCCAGAGACCTGATTTTTGTCTCTTTAAACTGTCCTGATAGATCTGGGCACTTGTTACTTAGGCAATAACAAATTGCCTAAATTCAGGCTTCAACTGACAGCTCTTGGCAATTTCTAACCACTCCTACTTGAAAATATCTACATTTTTCCAGCTGTCGTGCCCAGCACACGCTTCAGCCAAGATCGCATTTCTGAGAAGGTATATCCTACATGCTCTGTATGTAATGCAATATTTATCACTGGAGATAAAACACATTTGGGCTTTGTCTTCTGTTAACACACTCATAAGCAGGCCAGATCCTCACCTGATAGAAATTAAAGCTGCTCTGTGCAGCTCCATGGAGAAGTGCCAGTTGACACTGGTTAGGTAATATCTGTGCATTATTAATCAGGGCTCAGATAATGCTGTAGAAACGTTGTTCCTCAGCCAGGAGATAAATAGCTAAATAAGATATAAACCAGTAACGAGTGCAGTAGGCCAGAAATACTGATGTGGAAATGTCTGGGCTGTAATTGTTGGCTGTGAGAGAGTTTGATTTCCTAGAGGCCAGGTGGTACCTCCAGGCACGGGAGGTTAGCACTGGGATTTAGGGTCAGCAACCCCTTGCAGGCAACATCAGGAGGTGAAATCTCAAGGCTTGTCTGCGCCTGGAAATTAACCAAAACAGCTATTCCAGAGTATCTGGAATTGCTATTTTGGTGTGTTTCCAAGTGCAGACTGCTTTGAAATGCTAATTCTAGAAGCTGTTTAGCTGTTATTTACAGTAAGAAACAAAGATAACAGCCCACTAGACACTTAAAGGAATGGGGGGATGTTTGGAATTAAAAAAAGATGGGGTGGCTTTTATTTTATTAGAAAAAGGGACTGACCATTGCTGGTTTGCACAAAGGACAAGGAATTTTCTGGTTGTGCTCTGGAAGTTGATGCAGCTGCCTAATGAGCATCTTCTACTGTGTAACAGAGATTTTCTACTGTGCACAGGCTTCTGCAGAAGAAGGAGGGATAATTCTGTTCTTGTAGCAGGTAGGACAATTAGTGATGAGACTAAATTGCATCCCAAAAGTCAGGCTGAATAGCAGGAGGAAGTTTCTGCATTAAGGACAGGACACTGCCAGGCTGTCTGCCAGGGAGGCTCCGTATGCAAGAACTGCACATAATTGAAAACAAAATAGAAAATAACTTTTTAGACCAATGCAGGGAGCGCTGAAGTGTGCCACTTCTATCTTCTGGATGGTTTCTTAGAAATTTGAATTTGAATGGGCACAAGAAACAAATTTCCAGCAAAATCTTCCCTTCAGCTTGAAGGAGGGCTCTGGAAGGCTCAGTCCACGTTTTTCCCTCGGCATAGGGGCTTTTATCATGGGATGTTGTCAAACTGTGTGTATTTACAGTGAGCAGAATGGACACTGCCAT
This sequence comes from Aleadryas rufinucha, assembly GCA_013397815.1. Lineage (NCBI taxonomy): Eukaryota > Metazoa > Chordata > Aves > Passeriformes > Aleadryas > Aleadryas rufinucha. The sequence continues at coordinate 80,041 of VZTH01011480.1, forward strand.
TCCTGCAGCTTGACTGAGAGGTGGCCTGGGCCTGAAATACCTGCTTCACCCAGGAAACTTGTCACAGGGTGCCTGGAGTCACCGTCGGGCTGGCCAGGGGTTGTTCCAGAAAGTCAGTCCCTGCAGGGCAGCCCGTGGCTCTGTCACTGTCCGTGGGAGCTTTCTTGGTGTCCTGGTGGGACAGCAGAAGAGCTGGCAGGCACAAACCCCCTTGGCATCCTTGTGTCCTCTTTGGAATTGCACGTGGAGGCTCGGTCCTGCCTCAGCTGCGGATACCCAGCCTTGGGAAGAAGGACAGCAAGTGTTAAAAGGACTGGCGGCTCAAGGAAGTGTTGACTGTAACAGGTACCGTAATGATGAATGGCATGAATGGACAATCACTCCTGCCACAGCAAATAAACCCTGTCACATGGAATCCGGCGTTTTCCAGGGAAATCAGCTTTCACTGCGGGCTGCCAGCACCAAATGAGCTTCATAAAGCACCTGCAGATCTGAGCGTCAAGCAATTATTCCACTATCTTGCCTAAAAACAAAAAGGGCCCTGCCCTTCGGTCACCTCCGACCTTTTCCAGCTAACATAAACTAATTATATTTGCGGCAGGAGGGGGAAGGGGGGTAAAACCCACCCCTCCAAATCTTCCTGCGGGTCTTGCGGGGGCCGTGCCGGGTTTGCGGGGTGTCTTGCGGCCCCTTCATCAGCTCATAGCGGTGGGGAGCGCCTTCGCTCGGGCGCTTAAAGAGATCCGGGGGGCCCGAGCCCCGGGCCGGGGGAGCGGGGCTGGGAGCGGGGCTCAGCCCCGGCCGCCCCGGGACAAGAGCGCCTTTGTTCGGCATCACTTAGCAGCAATTACAGCCCGTCAAAACAGTTTTTGTTTTACGACAACGTGTTAATGGGCCCACGGTTGGGTGTGAGAAGTAACCCAAGCCGCATGCACTGAAGCAAGGTTAGAGGTTAATTGAGACTTTCTAACACAGCGCATGAGATTTTTGCAACCTTTTGCAGCGAGGGAAGTGGGGAACAAAAAGGAGATAATGTGATACAATTAGTTGGAAAGCACGAGGGTCAAAATTCCCAGATGGAAAGGAAAACTGGCCAAGTGAATCAGGCCAGATGGGCCACCTGGACCATAACGAATGCCAAAAATAGCTTCAGTCCTTAGTCTGGTGGATGAGGCAGTAGGTGGTATGTCTGTCCTTCACAGTGGATTTATAAAAAAAAAAGCAAGGTCAACATTATGAACAGCAGTAGCCTGTTGCAATTTGTATTCCAGATCTGTGGTCATTAGTGCAGCTCATATTTTTGCTTTTATTTTCTTTATTTCAAAGTTATGTGATTTTAACACAGCAGCCCCCTTCAGACTTGTTCATGGTCGTGGTCTGCTGATAAACTTCGGGCTTCCCACCATTTGTGTTGTTTTTCCCACTGCAAACCTCTGGAGCATTGTTAACTGACTTGTTACTAACTCTCGAAGAAGGTTTTGACTGCAGAGCTCCCCACAGTCAGAGTGAAGACGTTTGGGTGTACCCAAAGTAACCACCTGCTCCCTGCTCACGTCCCTCTGCAGCCAGTGGGTGCTGCACCTGGAGCTGGGAACGATACAGGTTATGGTGCCCAGACATGTGGCTCTGGGCGTGCTGTCCTTGCAAGATCCCAAGGGATATCACTCTCATGCCCCCACTCCGAGCTGCTTCAGCTGCTTCCTTTCTCCTCCGTACTTTGTCATTTCCAAGACCTCTGCAGGGTGACACATATGGAACAGGAAAAAGCTTTCTTATATTCACCTCCCAGCTTGCACTGGAAATGAACTGCGAGGTGACTGGAAGTGCCAAGTCACTGCTGGCACCTGTTCAGCGCTTATTTGTTTTCCTGGAGCCACCGTGATTAGTTTCCTTCCCTACCATATAAGCTTCCTTATTATGAAACTGAATAATCTGCTGCAGGTGCCTGTAGCTCCTTTTCTGTGTCATGTCCTGATGTTTGGGGGAAGCAGGATAAGGAATGTGACATGGGGGAAATGCCACCTGCCTGTGCTGCCTTTTCCTTGCCCCAGCAGCCTGTACATGCCAGCCCTGCCTGCCCTCCGTGGCTGCCTTCATCCTCCAGTGGGCTGAGCGAGGCTGGTGTCTAACGAGGAGCTGCTGCCAGCCCTGGGGTACCTGCTTCAAGGTCAGTGGAGCCCGGCTGGGCTTCATTAATGAGGACTGGCCTGGTGGGGAAAGAGCATTGGCAGGGGGACAATGGCACTGTGCAGCCTTCCGAGCTCCAGCCATCAGCTCAGCAGCGAGGGAATAGCAACAAGTTCATGCAGCAGCAGATTGCCAAGGCTGACCCCAGCTTTGCTGAGCTTTGCTGGTTTTCCATCTCTCCTTCCTCCTTCATAGGCCTAAAAGCAAATGTGGGGAGAGGGAAGGGGTAGGAGGAGAAAGGCAGTAGATAAACTCTTGGAAAAGTGAAAGGGGGTAACAGGAATGGGAGAAATTGGCTTGAATTTTGTATATCTGGATTACCTAATGTACTCGGTCTTATTCCAAAGTTCAAAGTGGCCTGGTGACTGCAGAGAGAGAGAGAAAGAGGAGAAATAGAGGAGACTTGAAATAAAAGCAGAGACCAGCCATTGAGAAGGTGTAAATGAGGGGGATGACTGTGACCTGGAGAAGCCCGGCTGTCCTCAAGCGGGACCTCCCTGTGTAACCAGAGCACTGCTAAGTACTAGAAGTTGTGTGCAACAATCAGGCAGTTCTAGGAATTGGGAATCTTTCACAGGAAATGTAATAAACCCCTAAGCTTTCTTTCATGGAGATCCTCCCATAGACCAATCTTATAGATCTGTGTTGATCCATTTTCCTGTGCTGTAAATATTCCCAAAGCAAGTGCTCTTCAGGAGATGTTGCAGTGAACTCATTGCAAGTAATTGCATCACTGTAATTACTTTTCTGTGCAGGTGTTAATCTCAAATGAACACTATCCCTGNCTGCAGGGAACTCATTGCAAGGGTGTCCATGGTACATAATGATTCAGAGCCTGTGCTCACTGTAATTACTTTTCTATGCAGGTGTGAATCTCAAATGAACACTATCCCTGACTTTCCCTGGCTCTTCCTCTGCTCCAGCCTGCACCAGTAGTGTTTTGTACTTAACCGGTGGCAGGGGAAGCCAGAACACAATAAAGCAATGGAAGCTCACGGGAGCGAGTGAGGATTTATTTTCTCTTCATATGAACTGCATGGTTTATTGTTTTTGCTGTTGTTGATTACAATTCATTTGTTGGTTTATTTGTGGATGGTTTGGGGTTTCTTTCCCTTCTCTTTGAAGCATCAGAGGTTGGCTCCAGCTGAAGGTGGGATGTTGGGTGACTGACACACATATGTTAATGTTCCTGCTGCTCCTAAGCAAACTTCACAGTATCTGTCTTTGGCATGGGTTTGTGGGAGTTTGTACTGAAAGCCTTGGAATTTTCTCCATAATGCAAAGGGCGCTTCTATTTTTGGGGGGATGTGGGACAAACTTTTGCGGATTCTCCCCAATTTGAGTCCGCACTTGGCTGTTTGAGGTTAGCAGGAGATTGTCTTCTCTAGTCTGTTGTTCCTTTCACTCACTGATTTTACAAATCCAGAAAAAAAAGTGCAACCCAAATCACTTTTAAGCAAATATTTTGTGGACTCAGATTCTTGCCAATCCTGGCTATTAGCACAGATCACTTCTTTTCTCTACATCTCTCTTTTCCAAGGCCAACTGCCTTTCCTTTGTGATTTGTTTTTCATTGCTGCCTTGAAGACCTTCAGTGTTTCAGCTACAGGTGTAAAACAGAACCAGTGGCTCCTGCTCTGCCAAGCTCCCTGATAAGAAACGAGCAGATAAGAAAATCTTGTCTATATGGAACATCGAACTGAATTAACTTTGTGAAGCACAGTGTTGTATCTTCACCTTGTGTAGCAGCTGGAGGGCTGGCTCCTAGCAAAACCATTGCTTAGTTTAAGCTAGTTCCTCCCATGATTTCTGGCTGGTAAAAATTGGCTAAAATATTGTGATACAGAAAAAGAATATATTTCTGAGACTTACGTTTCAAGCATAGTTTGACACTATAAATGGCTTTAGTTTAAGGTACAGCTGCTACAAGATGTGGTGTAGCTTTGACTTTCTGCAGTTCCTTATCTTTTGGGTGCAAGACTGTGTATGTTAGTTTTATTTTGAACAGCTCCTTAGGTATTAAAGCCATATGATTTCCTTCATTTGTCATCAGCAAAGGTTAGGAATGTGGCTTGAATAGTCAGCCAGTTAAGATAAAAACTTGTGAATTTGGAACAGAGCACTGAAGTGGGATTAATGGTCGGCTCATTTCTCTGCTGTGGATATTCGATAGTAGCTGAAGATTTCCAGTAATAAATATATTTTTAAACTTTGGGGAAAGGCCTAATAGGGAATAAAAATAAGGTTACATAGCCAATAAAACACAGATTAATCAGAGCAAAATACTTCTGTTAAGTACAGGAACTACAGGAATACCTGTCCTTGATTTGCCTGCTTCTGGAATGAAGTCTCAGCTCCATGAGTTATTGCTACTGAGTGCTTGTATTTTCCCTGGAGATCTTTTTGAAACACTCCTTGATTGCCAGAATCAAAAATAAGGTGAAATTTCAAAATTCAGAAAAGTTTGATCAGCTCTAACAGAATAAAAATAGAAATGGAATGAAATCTCCAGTAAAACAAGGAGTACCACTGACATTGTTTTGTTTGGTTTGTTTTTTCTTGGTTGGTTGGGGTTGTTTTTTTTTTTAATGCTATATTTTTGGTTATTTTGTGAGTTTGACCTTTTTTTCTCCCCAAGATGATGATCTGGCTAATTTTAAAAGTTATTCCATGCAGATGGTGCTGCAAACAAGGGGAGAGGCAGGTGTATCACTGTAGAAAAATAATAATTAAATGAAAAAAACCAAACAAAAACCTCACAGCAACCAACCAACCAAACTCTGAAGCAACCCTCAAAAAAACCACCAACCCAAAGCAGTTCTTATATCCAGCACTGTACAGTGATGCTCCTCCAAGGAGCAGGTGGGAATACTGCACGTACGGCATTGCTTATGTTTGTCATAGGGATCTTCTGTGGAAAATCTTGCTTGAGCCCCTGAAAGTCAAGTGTAAGATAAAGAGCAAGGAAATCACAATTTCTGAGGGGCAGGAGTTTAAAGTTTGCCCCCTCACTGAAGTCACTGACAGCTGCACTGTTAAAAAGCCCGGGCAGACCTGACAGCCCCAGCACTTTAGTTTGAGGTGTTTCCACACACACCATTCCCTGCCTGTTACCTCCTAGGGAACAGATGGAAAGTGTTACCAGTAAAGCACATTTTCAGAGGCTTTCTGGTTCTCTTTAACAAAAGCCTTACAAAAGTCTTCAGACAAATTAGTGCCTGAAGGTAGAGGAAGTCTTTAGGAGCGCAGGAGAACTGCTGACTCAGCCTGTTCTCCGAGCTGTGTCCAAGGGGAGCTGCTTTCCGCCTTCAGCGTTTCCACCACGGATGGTGATTCCTTCACAATCAATTACATTGCTCTCAAATGTCTTCTTAAGTTTAATGAGTCCAGTTAAATGCTGAGAGTCACTGACGAGCGAGGGTTCAACAAATGGCAGAGGCAGCCAACAAAAGTCAACGTATCACCCAAGCAAAGATCGTGCCAGATAAGCCGGATCTCAGCTGGGATGTGCTCTCCTGCAGTTTTTCTGCCTTTAGTCCCACACCTCCTGCCCCTCACACTGCTGAGCCAGGCCTCCTCTCAAGTTGGGTGATCCCTGTTTGGAGCAACTCCAGTGGTGCTCTAGGCTGTGAGTTTGTCCTGACAAACACAAATACGTGGGTATATGACAAGTCAGGAGCGACAGCATCTCTGACACAATCTGCTCCTTGCTTTGGTTTCACCAAAAACCCAGAGATGCTGTAAGGGTGATCTTGTTTGTTTGTTTTTAGAACTTTATTTCAAACTGGGAAAACCCCTAATCTTCAATTAATCTCTGAGCAATTTCAGTTTTGGGGAAACAGAGCTGATTTGAAATCACAGGAGAACTAAAAGTAGAAGTCTGCAATCACTTAATTAAATCTTTGTGTGTTCTATAAAAGTCAAATATAGCTGAACTAAGTTTTTCAAAATATGTTCAAAAATTGGTTTCAAGGTTTATATTGTTGTCTTGGTTTGAAAGACATGGGTCTGCCGAGGAAGGTGGGAACCTCCCTTGCAATGGAAAAATATTACCCCGCTTCCCTCCGAATTATTATAATTTTTAAATTAAAGGGGCTTTCAGGCAAAGATATGAGAAAAAGAATAACAGTTCTTTACTAGTATATGTATATATATATATATGTATACCAAGGCAAACAAACACCAGTAGCTATGGCAGTGACACCAAACAGAGCAGAGCCCAGCCCCAGCCTCTCTCGGCTCTCAGGCCCTTTCCCCTTCGGTGCAGTGCCGCTCACAGCCGNCGCTGCGGGGCTGGGCAGCAGCAGCCCAGCTCCTGAACACGGCCGGGAGAGGCTCCCATGGAGAGGGCTCAGGATCCCGGGTTTTCCCCTGAGGCACCCCAGTAGATGCTGAGGGTCCTTTCCAGTGAGGTCGAGTGTTAATAAGGTCCCAGTGCAATGGCTGCTCTTAGGAGCAGAGCCTCACTCACAGTAAGGAAGGAGCAGGACAGGGCTGGGCTCCGGAGGTGGCAGTGAATTCTCCATGCAGTAAGCAGCAGCTCGACTGTTCTCCGATGCCGACAGCGAGAGAGCAAGAGGAGCCGAGCCCAGCCCCTCACCACCCGGCCAAAATCTCTCCGTATCTCTGCCCTACCAAAGAGAAAACCCCTCAGGTAAGAGAGGAGCCGGCCACACCCTTCCCTCACCTTGGCCGTTTCTTTTGTCTCTCTTAAGTACCGGTCGTTATTGTCTCTTAGCAACAGATGGGACAAAATTCCATGAGAGAAAGAAACAAAAGGAAAAATCCTAGCCTCCAGCAATTGTCTCTGCCAAATTTCCTCTCAGAATGAATTTTTACCCTGATATTAATTTATAAACACATTTAAGCAGATGTGTTGATTTAAGCAGTTGTGTCATGAGGACTGTGTGTGGGCTGAAAATCAAGTATGTTCTTAAATCTTCTGCTATGATAAGGAGGGAAATGCTTCATGCCTAAATAAGTTTTTTTATTGGGTTTTTTGATACGTAAATATCCTGAATTTCCTTACTTTCATGTTGCAGGGATCTGTTTGTCTGAGAATATAGATTGTGATGGAGAATATAGATTGTGATGGAATTAAATCTCTGTGCACAATAGAATAGTGCTACTAATAGTGAAATAACTGAGCAGGATGATCTGGTGCTCTCTGATTTGTAGCCACATGACTGCAGCTAAAGGGAAGTGTGGCTGGAGGTGTGTCCTACCTCTCAGGTTATGGTTTCAGGTGGTACTTGGAGTGTGCTTAAATTTCTTTGTATAAATGTTGAATATTAAATGGATGACTTCAGAAAGATGATCTCTGCCTTGAAAGTTCAGCACCTACTTGAGCACCAGGGTGATTTGAGGGCTTAGACCCCGGAGATGAGATAGAGCCCAGTTTAAAAGATTGGAGGCGGCTGTTCTGTGGAAAATAGTGGCCCATAGGAACGGGGAGATTGAAGTCTTGGAAGAATGTTTATTCAGTAGCACGTGTCTGAGGGCAGATTTTAAAGGTGAATGTTTGAGTTAGTAGTGAGCACATGTCTGAGCTGGGGAGTTCGGGTGCTCAGACTGCGGAATCTGCAGCTTCTCGTCTCAGGATCTGTGGCACAGAGCTGGTGCTTCTGGGGACGCCTTGGGTCAACCACTGGCGTACCAGAGTTTTCTGGTTCCCTGCCTACAGCCATTACTATAATAACTGGATCAGAATTCCTTTATTTAGCCAGGCTGGTGGAACACAGCATCCAGGGAAGCAGTCTGTCTGGTTTTCCTGGTCATCTCTGTGACTTCTGAAACCATTTGTGAATTAGTCAGAACAGTATTCCACGGTTCGCAATAGCTTGAGCTAAGTAGGGTGCTTATAAAAAGGAAAAGGAAATAATATCTCCTTCCCCTTTCCTGATGGATTTTGCTTATGTTGAAGGAAGGATACCTTGGTATTGCAAATGCACTGTGCCTGTTTAGGTGATTCTGATATTCTCATTTCCATATGGAGGGTGGTATCATAACCCATTTTTGCTTTTGTCATTCTGTAAATTTGCAAAGCTTACCAAATTTTGCACAAGTGAAAGAGGCAAACACAAAGCACAAAAGAAATTTTGTAGCTTTCAGCACTGTCAGACTGTCCAAAACCTCAGAGCTGTTTGAAATAAAGGAAAAAGTCTGAAGAATAGAGCTGAAAAAGTGGGAAATGATAAGAATGGAATTTGCTTTAGCTGAGAAAAGGAAAAAAACATGAGGAAATAAAATTGGAGCATACATACTTTGAGAAACTAGGATTTATTTCTAGTTTTTAGAAACAGCTTCAACATTTTATTCTAATACTTTTCTTTGGTCTCCTTCAAGTGCACTTGAATCTCAGGGAGTCAAGAAGAAAGGGACCGACCGTGACCTGACAGCAGAGCTGGGAAGTAGAGCCAGTTTTGTAATATTGATAGCTGACAGTGCAAATGTAGTTTACTGGATCTGGTAATCTGCATCTGTCTGGTCCAGCTGCCCTGATGGTCTTTCAGACAAGATTGGATGTGTTTTTCAAAGCTCTTCTGCGGCTCGGCTGTCTGGCACAGGTTTGGTGCAGGAATGGTGGGGTGAACTCCTCTTGTTCAGGATATCAGATTGACCCCTCCTAACCTCAAAACCTTTTTAGCTCTACCAGCCACTGAAAAGTCTCCAGATAATGCTGACTCTGAGTAGTACCATCTGGACTTGATTTGAATTGAAAGTCGGGATGGAAAATCCTTGGTAACTGTCAGACCCAAAGGCCGAGGCTGGAAAAACAGAACCCGCCACACTTGCAAGAGGGCAACTATTCCTGGTCTGTGAGCACTGATGTCTCTCCCTCACTGGTGAGAAACCACCCACAGATTCAGAAGTGTTTCGTGTTGGGTTTTTTTTTTCCAGAGTAACCAGAAAGGCATGTGTGGATTATCCTTATGAGACCAGTTGGCAGAAACAGAATTATATGTTTTAGCAAACAATGTATTTTGAAATTAAGCTTAATGTATTTTTAAAAGCTCTACTTGGCCTTTTTTTTTGCTAAAATTAGTAATAAGAGCGTGTGCTACTTTTCTTTAACTATTGACTTTCTGAACTCTTCTATTTGATGGTACAGGTAGCTGGAGCTTATAGTTTAGCTCTGTTAGCTAAGATAAAATAAAAGGGTTTGATTAGAACCTGAACAACAGTACTGCAGAACTGCATGGATTAATTATTCCAAAGAGGAGATCTTTTCCCAAATAGTTGGTTTCCTCAGTGGCTAAGAAAGGAAGTGTTAACCAATGTTTGCAGCAAGTCAGGTCCTGCGTGCTCGCTGCTAACATTGGCAGGTTTCTGTGCACTCTGTAGAGATGGGTGAACCTCAACAGGTTGTGGAGGTTCAGTTCAAAATATTGTAAGCACCTCAAAGGTTGAATGCTTATCTGAGGAACAGCAAAACCTCAAAGCCAGCTGGGAGGCTCCAGGCAGAGTCTCCTGCATGCCCTCAGGCTTGTACCAATGTGTGGTGCTCTCCAAACCTCCTGGGAGCGTTGGAATATCTTTGATAAGGCTATGCGGAGCACGGGAGGAGCAGGATGTCTTTGATGTGGGTCTTCATGGTGTGGTTGGTTGACAGAGGCCATTCAAGGAGGTCTCACAGCTGCAGTGTGAGCTGGAGCAGGTGACAGGTCCGAAGGGATAGGAATGGATCTCCGTAACTGTTTGTTATAGGAATTGTTGCAGCTAAGGGTGGTTATTAAGTAAAGGAAAGGCCTTCCTGGACTTTCCTCTCCACCCCTAGGGATTGCTTGTATTTGGACTTTGCTGGGCTATGTTGTCAAAATGTCGTGCTACCATAACACCAATGGCTCTTTTCAGTCTGCCCAGGCCTCTGGCTTCAGCCAGGCAGAGAAACAGCACAATTCATGTCGTGGTCAGTGTGGATAGTAGAGGTGCTGGGGAGTCAGGCATGGCTGGTCTCTGCAAAGCTGTCTCTGCTGAGCAGTTGGTTGTGTTTCTCCCCCTTAGCATCAGCAGATCATTTTGAAAGATACTTAATTCTCTTCATGAAGCCAACCTGACCACAGAGCACCCTGTTGCAGCTTCCAAAACAGAACATACATTCATGCTTTCTAGAAATGGAGCTGGACTTGTGTTGCCAGATTTGGGATGCCTCTAATGTTTTCCTTTGATGCTTGTTGTTTGTGATCATTGTGACCCATTTTCCAGCAGGAGTCAGAAGCTTTGTCTGAAAATGAGGTTCCCATAGTGTACTCAGTGACATCCAGCCCCACTTCCCAAATGTGCAGTCCAAATGGATCATATAGAGAGAACAGGAACATTAGTCAGAGCCTTGGGATGGAAGCAGAATGGGGAGGACAGTCCATGTCCAACACAGGGATGCTGCTGCCAAGCTGGGAAATAAAGTTGCATTTCACAAAACTATCCTTCTTGTTGACATTCCAAGTATTATGGAAAAATATCAATGTAGTAAGCATCAGTGCTGGCATCCCTTTGTCCAGCACACAGATAATCTTGGCTGATCCCTAAGGAAAAGGCAGAAAAAGCCAAAGTAAAAGATGTGATCTTGTTTGCTTTTATCTCATAGTAGAAAAAACCTTCAGTATCTTTTGTCTGTGTGATGCAGAACACCACCAGAGCCAAGAGGTTTTCTGTTAATGTGAGAGTTATTTCATATGTTATGTAAACATAATCAAAATGTGCCTGATTATTTTTATCTGAGCCCATTGTTTCTGTGCACTGCTCTGCAGAATAAATACTACCCAAGAATTTAAATAACAGTTCTTTTCCAAGAGGAAGATTTCAGGAAACTTTCCTGGTCATTTCATTCACTTTTTTTTATCTAATTCTTCCCAACCTTTTCTCAATCTGCCATAATTTTAGCTGTATCTGACATTCTAATGTAGTTCTATGGTATCTAGCTAACATTTGATCTCTCGTGGGCAAAGACTATTTCTGTTTCACTTCTAGTTGTGTTAGGGAGGTCAAGGGAGAGTCTAATCCCAACCACACCCACAAAATCTGGTAAACCCATAGATTTAATTGTTTTAGGCCAGATGCACATTGAGCTGAGCAGATTCTGGGATTCTCCAACAGCAGAATTTTTGGTGTGGGGTTCCTGGAAAGTCCTCTGTAATGTCTGTGGATGTGTTGGCAGAATTTAATGAATTCTGTCTCAAACACTGGGTGTTTGTTTCTTGAATCAGCTTTGGTGTGGAGCAGGTTTTCCTGTGCTGTAGGATGCTGGGAAGATAAAACAGCTGGGGACTGTTGCACATTCTTGGTTGCTGGGTGTATGGAGCCCTGTCAGACATGTGCCAGCAGAGATGGCTCAGAAAGGGAGACACTCAGGCATCTGCATGGCCCAGGGCGGTGCCATGGAGGGTGACAGTGGCACAGGAGGTGAGTCAGCATCCTGGGGGTCCACAACCCAGGCTGCGGTTCGGCACCATGGGAGCGGCGCACTTTGGGATGCCGTCAGCAGAAGCACCTCATTAAGCAGACCACCAGAGAATGATGACAGCAGAGGCAATGTTTTCAATTCCCAGGAGGAAACACAGCTTCCACACGAAACCTCCTGGAACTCGTTTATGGAAAAGTAATATCTTGATCAAGATTTTTCCATAGTGCAGGTTTTCTGGGCAGCTTTCTTGTCTTCCAAGCCTAAAATGCCCTCTTGAGTGGTATCCCAGTGACTCTTTGCCCCTGGAATAAGAGCCATCTAGGAAGATTGTGCTTCCTGAAGATTTGCGGTAGCAGCGCTGTGAATGAGGATCACAAATCCAAGAGCAGCTGTTGCTTAATGCCGCAGAACAAGACAAGGCATTGGGTTTGGTCCAGGCCTGATGTAAGCGAGGCTTGCAGGGCTTTCAGTATTGTTGAATTTGGCCTATTCTTCTTACTCAGGAACGGATTGTGCTGCCTACTTGGCTGTCCCAGTCCTTCATCCTGAGCCAAAGGAGTCTAAGACTATTTGTGGAATCTGAAAATGAAATCCTGGCCCTTTTTGACTCAATGGGCATTTTGGTGTTGACTTCCACAGGGCGGGAATTTCACCCTGAGTATCCCAGATGTCAGGAATGTTTTCTGGTTTTGTGATTCTCTGTGGAAGATGTTAGATGCTGTTTTCCTTAGGTCTGCTTGGGCATAAGGGACCTGCCTGGATTATTTTAGTTGGCAGATACATTTTTCCAGCGTCTGTAGCAGAAATAGCTCTGTGCATGAAGTGCCAGGCTAAGTAGCTCCTGTTAAGTAGCCCCTTTGCAATTCTGCAGTTAACACCAGCTGCTACTGCCAGACCCCTTCCGTGGGCTGTGAAATGTCCAACCTTGTGGTGGCTGCTGCTGTTCTACTGTGGGTTTTTTTTTAAAAAATAATAAATCTTGGAGATACAGCCTTTGTTTGGGGGGTAAAACAGGAATTGTGAAATCCTGGCACCAGCACAGGTCAAGCTTCAATGCTTCAATGGGTTGAAGCAGGAGAATAAGAATTTTATCTGAGAAGTTTAATGGGACTAAAAAGTCCATGTCCCAGTCCTGATGTGGGCTAACACTTGACATTCCCTTTGCTGGTGTTGAACCAGGAAGAATCAGGAGTCTGAGAGTTTGCAGCAGGAAGCTGGAAAGGGCTCCAGAGCATTGAAATGTTTCCATGCTGAATTCAGGGAAGATAGGAGGGATGCAGTCTTAGCAATAAGTAAACTGGTTTTAAGTATTATGCTGGGCTTTGGGAGAGCTGGATTCATTCCTGGTATGACTTAGGGCAATCACTGCAGACCAGAGCTTTTGTAAAGCACATGTGACTGTGTGGACATCTCAGGAGTGATTTAGAGTCCCAGCTCTCATGCAAATCTGAAGGATTTAGAAACCTAAACATTCCTGAAAACCCTTGAAGAAGTCTTATCTCCTTCTTACAGCACTTAAATAACTTTATGTGCTTAATTTATCTACAGACCTGCCTTCTTATCCCTTCATTCCGCACCTCTGAACAGGATACAATCTTTGCTTCTCTCGTCTCACACTAGAAAATAAAGCTGACCTTTAAAAAAGAAAGAAAATAAAGAACTCTCACCTCAAGGCAAGTNTGCACCTCTGAACAGGATACAGTCTTTGCTTCTCTCATCTCACACTAGAAAATAAAGCTGGCCAAGAACTCTCACCTCAAGGCAAGTGGTCCACGAACAGCTTGTGTCTGTGTCACCTCCCTACCCAAAACCCCAAACCATCTCTGGTCCATAATGCTCGTTGAAATGGGGTCAGTGACCCAGGGGGGTGTCCTGATTTATCAGCCTTTTGGTACTTCTGCTTGGGCATCAGGGTGGTCTCTTGAATCAAGAGTTCTGAGAGTCTCTGTGCTGCAGTTCTTGCATCCTATTCTACAAATGTTCACCTGGAATCAAAGAATAATTATAATTGTTTGAGTTTCTTAATTTTTAGGTCACGGTGCTTATTCTACAAGGTTTCGTGTGCCCAGTTCCCAGATGAATTAAAGGTTTCTTTCCATTTGGTAGTGTTTTGTAGCAATTAATCTTATTTTTTAAACATCAGCACCTGTTCCATGACAGCTTCCTTGCTCCCTCCCCCATTTCTGACACAAGTAATTAATTTATTGAGGTATTATTGCATTTCATAGCTGAACTTACTTTTGAAAATCTGATGGAGAGGACCTAAATAAATCAGTAGTTCACTCAGCAACACCATTAATGTGGGTAATAAAACAAATTTTATAAATTTGTCACAGACCTTGAAAGTGGTGCCAAAACCTTTTAAATCCACACACCACATCCACTTTTCTTCCACACACCTCTCTTGCCATGCTGGTCACATTTTTGGTGTCTGTGGCAGGGTGGCTCCAACACTGAGGCAGATTTTAATTCTTCATAATCCAATAAATATCTAAAGCCCTGGATCTGTTGCCCAGATGACAACATCCTGTAAAACCTACCAAGTTCAGTTTTTAAAAACTATTTATAGTCTTTAATTGAAGGACTGAAAGGAATTAAGTATACATTAAAAAATCCTCCCACAAAGCAACACAACNAAAAACTATTTATAGTCTTTAATTGAAGGACTGAAAGGAATTAAGTATACATTAAAAAATCCTCCCACAAAAAGAGTGTAAAATGTTAGGTCTCGTTCATACACAAATACTGTTAGGTCTCGTTCATACACAAATACTGTACTGTTCTTTTGCTACCTCAATCCAGGCTCATTTATTCCATCTGAAAGTATTTTTTTCAGAAACAGCTGTTTCCTGTGAGGAGGGAAGATCCCTTCGCCAAGAGAGTTGTCCACAGTGCAGAATAGCATCATAGTGGTGCAGCTTAAAATTAGGAGTCTATAACCCTAAATAAACCAGGTGTAGTGTTTTGGAAGGTGTATGTTCTGTGGAGGGCCCTTGTGGAATAGAATTGATCAGGAAGTACCTTTGCAATCAAAATTAGGACTGGAAATCAAGGATCAGGATAGGGCATGTTCAAGAAAGACAAGGAACAACTGGAGAGGGTCCAGCTTAGGGTCACAGAGATGATAACGGGTCTGGGGCATCTCTCTTACGAGGAGAGACTGGGCCTGTTTAGTCTGGAGAAAAGAGGACTGAGAAGGGATCACATGAATCCACACAAATATCTCAAGGAGGAGCCAAGGAAGGTGCCAGACACTTTTCGGTGGTGCCCAGTGACAGGATGAGGAGTGATGGCCATAAACTGAAACACGAGAAGCTTCACCTCAGTGTGAGGAAGAACTTCTTTACACTGAGGGTGGCAGAGCACTGGAACAGCTGCCCAGGGAGGCTGTGGAGTCTCTCTCTCTGGAGACACCCCAAACTCCCTGGATGTGTTCCTGTGTCACCTGCTCCAGGTGCCCCTGCCTTGGCAGGGGTGTGGGACTGGATGATCTCCAGAGGTCCCTTCAAACTCGAACTATTCTGTGATCATGAAGATGCCATGGAGTATTTCAGGGCAGTAATACCAGCTCTGTGTGGCTGCTCTTCCTTGCCAAGCTGAACCCTTTTCCTTTGCCCATCCAAACTCTCCCTGTGCCTCATTTTCAGCCTCTCCTGCAGTCAATGATTGAGGCTGTTCTGTAGCTGTCAGGATCCTTCACAGAACCCTGTGGGCCATGAAGAAGCTGAAGCTGGACATTCCTCCACCAGCCTTGGTGCCCCCTTTGGAAGTGCTTCCATGCATATCTTTGCAGAGCTTTGTGTGCTGTTGCAGAGCACTTTAAAAGCAGAGTTTCCACCAGTTTCATGGATGCATTCATGGATGGCAGGAGCAGGCCAATAAAATCTATGGCCAAATCTCAGGGACAGCCAGTCAAAGCCTTTAATAAGAGGCAGCTTGAACTGTAGCTATGGAGAGGATTGGGACAGCCCTGCAGAGCTCCCCTGAAGGCTGTTAGCATCTGAATGGCTCTAGTGTTATCTCCTTCCAGTGCTCCTTGCCTGTTCCATTCAGACTTTTATGTCTTTCCACTGAACAGCCAGCGGATCATAACCAACAGGATTTTATTTTCATTTCCCAATAGGGTTTTTGTTTTTCTTGAAAAAATGACTGAGACCCGAAGGATTTTCCAGCTGGAAAATAAGACCTGTCAGTTGGAAATTCTGAGTAAATCTAAGTAGACACCTGTATAATACTTTGGATGTATTATGTGGCTGGAAAGGAGTGTGAGTGTGCAAGGAAAATGGAGGGGGCAGGAGAAGAACTTAAGGAGTCTATTATGTCCATAGCTGGTTTTCATTTTTCCTTTTCATCCCTAAAAGTAAGTTTTATTTAGCAAAAAAAAAAGTCAAAAGTAAGTAATATTGATAATAAATTGGAATGTTCAATGACAGTGGAATTTATGCTGGATCATAGGATGTGCTCATGCTGTGCTGAACCTAGTGCTGTCAATATGGCAGAGGGAGATTTTGGGAAAAGCCTTTGGGACTTGATTATTCCTTTACCTCAGTGGACATCCCCATTATAAGGCATTGCCATTAACTGACAGCCTGCATCAGCTCGGCTCTTTTGGGTGGCTGGGAAGTGAAAAAGTTGAGTTCTTCTCTTCAAGTTTGAGGAAAAAAATAACACAAGAGTTTTATAATCATTATCATGGCAGAATCCAAACCATGTAAAACTTGACCAAATACTCATGTTGGTCCTGACCACTAAACTGCTTTGTTAAGTTGCCCAGACATATTTAGGTGAACCTGGAGCTTTCCTTTAGTGGTTGTGCAGGTAAACAATGCAAAATTCAGCTTTACCACTTTTATTTCTGTGTGATCAAGGGCTTGTTATTAGTTTCAGTATTAGGCTGAACCTGAAATGTGAAGAGAATTTGGGGATTCAAGAGCACTGTGGACTCAACCTGAAGGAAATATTTGTACAGCCTGCTGTGACCTGAAATCCCTAAGCTTTGCACAGCTGTAGAAAGAAATCCGTTTTGGAGTCTATTATATTCAGACATGACAATAAAACACAACCTCTCAAGTGCATGTCCCAGGAATAAAGAATTAGACATTTAGGGAATGTGTTCAAATATTGTTTATACTTCAATTCATCAAGCAAGAGAAACTAAACTAAAAACCTGGGCTGAGGTTTTTTTTCAGTTTGTACTCGGGTAATAAGTTTATGATGTTTTATAAGTGGAGGGCACAGAGGCAATTTCCCTGCATGGTGCTGGAGGAAAGGGCTGTATCTTGCCTTGTGCCTGGTACCCCAGGTCTTTTGTTGCAGCTGGGGCCTCTGACTGAAACTTGTCCTCTTCCATACCCAGGACAAAGCTAAAAATAATTGTACTTGGATAATGGATTATGAAATAATTATAAAACATTTTAAATTATAGCAAAATCAGCATGGGTCTAGAGATTAGCTGCAATGCCAAGACCTAAACCAGCTGGAATAATCTAGAACAAAACCTTACTTTAACTTGTTATTTCCATGGTTTAAAAATACACCTTCTCACTGCTGAGTCTTTGGTGTTGGTGGTCGCGTTGCATCCTGTTGTTAGCACCTGGAGCCGTGCTGGGAAAATCCAGTTCTTGGCACGTAGAAGCTAATGCTTCGCATCGACCTGTCGTTGCCAAATTACATGGAAAGCGTTCTCTTGCCAGGTCACTAGAAATTAGATTAATTGTAGCACAGAAACCACAGGGAGGGAGAAAAAAAGCGGTCTTGTGCCTCTGAATATCACTGTACACCTTGGTTGTACAACAGCACAGTGAGGCTGAAGCAGAATCACTGGGCAGGCTGCACAGAAGTGTTTCCACTGCATTCACAGCTCCTTGGTGGTGGGATTCAGTAAGGAAGTGATGAATGTGCTGGTTCCAGTAACCACAGGGGCCATGGGGGCAGGATGGTGGAAAGGGGTATGATTGACATATGTAGACATTAATCAAGTGTCTGACAGCACCACTTTGAATTCTGTTTCCTTTTTCTTAATCTTTGCTTAGAGCGGAGGCCAGAAGGGGTTCAGCCTCGTAGAGGAGGTCAAAAACATAACCAGGCTAAGGTCTTTGTGGAAGTGCAGAGCTGTGTTGTGCCAAGCCCTTGCTGGGGGCACAGCTGTGGAAATGTCCTTGTTCCTTTGTTTTTCTTGGTTCCATGTTGCCCAGCTCTGCTGGACACTGGCATTTTCCAGAAGATCTGACCTCCTCCATGTGGCCTTTCCAAACACCCTGAGTCTCAGCTGCCCAACACAGCCAGGGCATTCAGCTTGGCTGCCTCAGCAAACCTTCACCACTGAGGCACAGAAACAAGGGCATAGAACAGTCAGCTTTTTTTCTCCTCTCTGCTTTATGTGAAAATCTAAAATCTCCTTCTAGGCCACAACCTCCAGGCAGTTCTTACCAGAGGTAGTTCATGAGATTGAACAGACAAATTTCTCTGTTGCAGAATATTTTCACAAGCAGAGGAGAAGCCACACTTGTATTTTTCACCAGCATTGACCATTTCTTGTGTGTTGAGTGGCAAGATTTTCAGATGTGTTCAGCTTCACTGCCCTGAGCTTTCCCATTGATTTCCCAGGAGTAAGTTAGGTCTGTGTCTGTGGGCTCTTCACCAAGACTGGCTGGAGAGGTGACAGGCATGTCCCTTACTGAGTTTGCAGAGCTGGGAGGAAGAGGCTGAGCTCCACCTTGGCATTCGCCTGCCTGAAGATATGGAAAGGTCTTGAAGACACAGGGCAGTTCCTATGACTTGGTTTGCTGAGTCTGCCATGTTGCAAAGCAGTGCTTTTCTGCTGGGTAGTGTTTTGGGATAGAAAATGCACATGGCATGTGTTCCCATTTTATGGCATGGAGGAATTCCCAGCCACGCAAGGTCAAATTTAAGCATCTGACATAGAGGGAATAATGAGCAAATGGAATGGCAAATAACCAGTAGCTTTTCTATAGACACGGACCTTAGCTCAATCACATCGGGCATGGAATGAGGTGCTTTGTGTGTATTCCCACAAATAAAACATCCTAAGGAGCAGTGCTAGCTCACAGCAAACAAAACAAGGGTATTAAGACTACTGAGGGAAAGAAGTGCTGGGAACATAAATGAATATTCATAAAGACTTGCATCCCTCCTGTGTGATGTCCGGCCATATTCCCATATGTTGTGCTTGCCTGCTTTAGGACATTTGTTTGTGGAAGAACTTGAACATTTAGCTAAGCCAAGTCTTACCTCAAATAGGGAAATAAAAACTGTCTTTAGTCAAACTTAGCAAAGAACAATTTTGGAGTAATCTTCTATTGTTGTGGCAGATGAGTGGGACTGTTTTGAGGGCACAAAGGAGCAAAGCTTTGGGTGAAAGTTTTGGTCCCAGGCCCGTTAGAGCAGGCCAGCCACTACCTGTATTATGTAGGAGGAAGCTAATGGAACAAAGTAGTTCAAATAGGATTTATTTATTTACTAGACATGCTTACAGTGTGCTTGAGAACACAGGCTTTATTTCACCTATGTCTATCTTGAAAGAAATCAAACTCCTTTCTGTTGACTTAGGCCACAAGCAGTGTCTGTGGAACAATCTCTCTAAATCATTCCTCATGCAGCTATGGAAAATCCTTCAAGGCTAGCAACTTTCAGATGCAGAGTTGCTTAGATGCTGTAGGATACTTTTGAAAAAAATGAATTGTTATCCAAAGGCAGCCAGCATATGGATATAGTTGAGATAGGAAGAGAGGAAGATCTTTCAGAAAAGACCATTATATCCTTCCCTATTTTCTGAAGAAGATGTTTCCTGTTCCAGGACAGGAAAGACAGACTGATTAGTGTGTAACATAAACATCTTACAGAAAAAATACTTCAATGACACCTTGGGTCTGCTGGTAAATTCCTGCTGCCTCTGTCTGCAGTGTAGTGGAGAATGTTGGTCAGCAGTTTGTGTCAGCACATGCTTGTCCTTTTGTGCCATCAGCCTCTGGTTCAGGAAGCTATTGAAGCACATGCCTGATTTCCAGTACCTGAAAAGTCCCATTGATTTCAGCCTGCAGTATAAAACTACCACCTATCCTAATTATTAGGATGCATTCCTGAGTCCTAGACATCCACTGATTGCTCATCCAATGTGCCCAACTCTACTTTATCGTGAGCTGCTTCCTTCTCACAAAGAAAGCACACAGCTGATTTGTTGCAATAATTATAACTCCAGTTTGTTATTCAAACCTTTCCTTGGGTCTAGTCATTTAAAAGGTTTACCTGATCACTTCTTGCATCCTGTTAAAAACACTCTACAAAATGCCAGCTGTGTGGATAAAATCACAGTCCTCTTCCACTTCCTGCAGTTTTTCCTTTGAGTCTTCAGTCTGAGCAAGGCACTAAGACAGGCTTAATTTGGTCTTTGGGTTTTTTTAGGATTTTTTTATGAGGATAGAAGCTGAAGCCTCCTGCATAACAGATGATGCTTCTGTATTGTTGGAGGATGTGAATAATTAAAGAATGCATCATGTCATAACTGCTGCAGCTGTAGAAAAGAGGTATATTTGTGGCTGAATCCTTTTAGCTGCCACGCAGCAAATGCAAGTGCGGTAGACTTTGGCAAATAAGTTGAAAACTTCATAATTAACTGGCTGTCAAAAATTTGGAAGCAAAACACAGGAGGTGGTTAGGAAATCAAAGTATGATGTGTTTTTAATCACAAAACACAAGGAAATTTTAAAAATTTATGAGTAATAAATCTATATTGTTGGTACCAAATGGCTCCCTTTGCAGTCCTTTAATGTAACACCTGCGCTTCCTCTCCGTGAGTAACGACCCATTTTGGGACTGCCCCAGGAGCAGCGCAAGAGGAGGTTTGCAGGCTCAGGAGAACAAAGCCAGGTTCCCAGACCGAGCTCTGACTGCACTTTAGGATTCCATTTACAGTCTGTTTGGTTTGTAATTCAAATCGCTCCAGACCAGAGTTAATGTTTAGACCACAGCCACCTGAAATTTGCTTCAGGGCTGAAGCCCAGCCAGATTGCAAATGGAGGAAACACTTGAGGTTTGCTAAATACAGTTAATAGGGGATTAGAGGCTGTGTTTTTTATGGGAGCACAGGGAGGTCTGTAATAGGAAAAATATTAAAATGCAAATATACAACTTCAGCCACGCTGAGCAGGATGCAGCTAATTGCACTCCAGCCATCAAGGAGCTGTGCTTCCTTTCATTAAGCAAAGGGCAAATGAGAGGAAGAAGATATCAGGGCTAACACAGGTTTTGATGAGGGATGGTCTTTTACAGCCAGCTGATGGGAAATGACCCAGTGACTGGGTGACTGCACTGGGAGTTCTAAGATTCCAGAGATGATACCTGTCTTTCTGCTGCTGATTTGTTACATGCACCAAGACTTCCAAGACTTGAGCGATTTTGTTTTCCATTTCCTTTTTCAATGTTTAGCTCCTTGGAGCTCCTCCACATTGTGTGTGTGTTCAATGTCTCATGCAGTGAGGTGTGGGTGGACCCATCGTATGAGAATTTACCACTGCCCTGTAAATCATGGAGTCACTGGAAGGAACCTTGGAGGTTGTTGAGCTGGATAAAACAGGATCAAGTGTAGCTAAGCCATGCCTACCAGACATTTGTCTTAACGTTTTCTTTAAAACTCCAGCAAAGGAAATTCCACGTTTCTGGGTTGCCTGTAAAGTGGTATTTATCTAAATTTTGTCTGTGTAATTTCAGTGAAGGAGATTCCACACTCCTAAGTTGCTTGTTCCAGCATTTCACCACCATAGCTGAAATGTTTTTCTAATACCTGACCTAAGTTGTCTTCGCTAGAGCTTATGCTGATTCCTCCTCTTTCCGCTGCCTATGAAGGACAATTAATCATTCCTCTCTTCTTAGAAGTCCCTGCACATTGGAAGACTCTTTGTCACATGCATTCCTCAGTTTCCTCTCCTCCAGACTAAACAACACCCAAGTCTTTATCCTCCCCTCACATGGCAGGTTCAGAACTGCAGCTGGCCATTAGAGCAACTTCTGCGTTGCCAAAAATGTGTGTAGCCCTGAGATGTTTTTCCAGAGCCAAGAGGATTTACCCTTGTGAAACTCTTAGTCCTGAGATTAAGGGGTTCATAAGCTGTTGTGAACATAGGAGGCATGTCTCAGTTTATTCAGTTAGAAAAGGAATATCAGAGGACTCTGGGCAATTCCACCGGTTTTAGGGCTTGTATGTGAGGGAGAAACCATTGCTTATGCAAACAGTTCTTAATGTGAAAAATTAGATTTCAAAGTATGAGGTTTAACTGAATAAATAAATTAAAGTCCTTTCTTAAAAGGAGGAACATGGACCGGGAAGAACTGGCCAGCTGGGCTGGGGAAGGAAGCCAAGGGCTGGCAAAGATTGGAGGGGACACAGGAGGGATGGAGCTGTGGGATCCACCTTGGAAATGTGCACTTGCTCTGAAAAGCCCTTGTCTGTCACCATTCCCAGCAACCAGGCCTGGAGAAGTTTGAAAGGCTCTATTGGCTGTTTTTACTCGCCTCCTCTCTCCTCCTTGCCTTTCCACTCAATTTGTTATTTTCTGGTCCTGTGTACAGTTTGAGAAAAACAGACACTGAAAAAAATCAAAACTTCCAAAATTCTAGACTCCAGGGACATTTTTTCCACATTTTTGTTCTTAGGGAAAAGAAGGACTGTCAGTCTTAGATATTCTTACGTCTGATGTTTATTAGAAAAAGGAAGGCTTTTAATTGGAAAAAAAAAAGGTGCTGAACAAAAGCTCCACAAATTTTAAAGGACTCCTGCAAAATCTAGAGCAGCCTGCCAGAGATGGAGTGTGGGTTATCCTGTAGGGACAGCCTGTCACCACGATGTGTCCATCCCTCCTTCTGCCAGAAGCAGGAAGCAGGGGAGGCATTTCTGCACCCGCAGCTGACTTGCAGCATCTCCTGCTATGTACAACAGCTCCCATGGCCAAGAAATTTTATGGGGCAATGGCTTGGCTGGGTTTTTATCCTTTCTGTAAACCCAAGACAGGAAATATGCAAAGCAAGATGCACATGTGCATCTTCTTTGATATCCACAGGGAACACTTTTGCCTTCTGCCTGGTGCAAGAGGTGTTTGCATGAGAGAAATGATTTTGCAAAGCCCTCAGCTGTCTCCTCAGTCAGCTTTTGAAGAAATCTGGAAGATAGACATGATTTTGTCTGCAATTTTATCATGATCCCAGTTATTTACACTGCCTTCCACAGCTGAGGTGGGCAGTGTGCTAACTTATTTTTGATCACTGGCTCCAAAGCATCTTTTGACTGGCCCACCTTTTCCATGTGGGAAAAACAAAATCAATCTATGGAAAAAGAGCGGATTCAGCACCTATTCACTGCTTTACCCACTATTTAAAAATCTTCATCCTCTCTAGAGGATCGCAGTAAATCAGACCCAAAGCCTTACTCATCCTAGTACTAAACAAGGAGCTCCTGCAGTGATTAAAGCCAACCTGTCAATGCAGTTATTGTGAGCTAACATCACTCGGGGTGATTCATCCACCTTGAGCAGTGTCGGGAGCTGTGTTTGTGCTCAGTTTGGGGTTCTCCCTTCCAGCAGGGGTAACAAGCCAACTTTCAGAAGTGTTGTTGTATGATTAAGTATCAGAACTGATCACTGCTTGTACCCCCTGTATCACAGACCTCTGTCCTCTGCTTTAGTTTGCAGTGGAGAATTGGCCAGAATTGTACACTATTAGAAACATCCACTTGTGGAAGTGTCAGCTTTGTCTCCTCTATCCCTATCCATGTGACCTATTATGATGATCTTTGTTCTTCCAAACACTTCTGAATAGCTGAACCCAGCCTGCCAGATTTAGCTGAAAAAAGATGTTTTCCCTGCTGTGTGTAAAATAGATGGTAGATCCCTGATACCTGATAAAGAGAAACTCTTATGTGCAATACTAACACTGGAGTTGATTGCGTTGCACCACACTAAAGGATCGGAGCCAGAATTCCTAAAATTTCACTTGTGAAGTGAGTTAGGATTCAAACAGCTCATGCTCTGATGATAATTCATGCCCTTCTCCACTGCTTGCCATCAGGATTTAAATCAAACAGTCCAGGCGCACAGTAATTATTACTGTTGTTGATGATGGCAGTGAATTCAAAGTTCCTCGGGGAATCGCGGTTGTCCACTTTGACCTGCGGTGTAAAACAAGCCAAAGAATTTGACCTTGCTATTTTTATATTATTTCCTACCAAGTACAGGAACTATCAAAGACATTAATCTGGGACTGGGCCATGAGCGCATCCTTTAGAAAGGCATCCAATCTTGATTTCAGATTCCAAGTGATGATAGAATTACAACACCCGGGAGAAGTTACTCTCGTTTGTTAAAAAAAAAGTGTTTCCTACTTGAGCAAGAGGAGCTTCAGCTTCCAGTCAGGAGTTCTGCGTGTCCTGTGTGCTACACTGCACATCCTGCTAGGAGCACTAGGATCCCACTCTGATCTGGGTTTTCTAGAATGTGAAAGAAAGTGATTGGCATTTGTCTTAGGAAAGATCTTAGCAAACTCTAAATGTTTCAGAAAAAATCACTGTTGATATTGGATTTGGTTTTTTTTAAATTGTCTTTCAAAATACCTTTTTTTTAAGCATGGGATTAACCCCCCCCCCCCAATGAAATACCAAATAAAGTATATACTTTTATATGGCAAAGCTGTAATGAGAAATTACAAATTCTGAAGCAAAAAACATCCAATATTTTTAGCTGTGTTGAAACCCTTCCAATATTAAACACATTCAAATTGCCTGCTTATCTGTCACAACTTTAAATTCCAAAGTCCTAGTACAGAAGGATTCCCTTATAAAGCTGATGCTTATATGTGTACTTTGTATAAAAAGATGGGAGAGAATTTCTTTGTGCACTATGAACACTAGTGATTTGCACAGCTTTAAATTATATAGAAAAGTCTCAGAAATTTTAAAAGCATGAGAACTGAGGAACAAGTTTCTGTTTCCCTCAGCGGTGATTTTTTTTGGAGTTTCTGTACTTAGAGTATCCTTGTCATACTTCTCTATCTGTAAACAGCCTCTAGATATTTATTTCTGAAAGTACCCTCTAAAACCCAAAAGATTTAATTAGTGTGATGAAGTAAAGCCCAATATTCATATGGCGAGAAAGCAGTGGACTAGAAAGTGGGTGTTGGTAAAATACAGATGCAAAACCCAGACATTTTCCTGTTTTGTTCTGCTGTTGGATTTTCAGAAATTATTTTTCTAGCCATTTCCTTGCCCATTATTCTTAATAAAGATTTTACTGGGTTATGGACTATTTATTTTGGGCCACATAAAAGGTGCTAAGATATTTCCTCTGGAATTTAAAGATTTTTTTTTTCCTGAGGGGAGTTATGTTCTTCTGCACCAAGAGGGAAGTCTGATGGGGAAAAGCTTACAGATAATTAATTCAAGGAAAGCTAAAATATTGTTTGCTCTTTGATTGTCTCCTGGGAGAGGGTAGGCAAAAATAAATCAAAACATTCCACTCTGTGGATTCCGACTTTTGTGGATTTCCCATTGGTAATGTTTCACTCACCATGGTTAAGGACTTTATGTAATGAAGTATGTTAATATATATATAGGAAAGCTTTAGGCCAGCAAGGTTTGCTTGATCCTGGACCAGTAAACACAAGGTTTTCTGTTTAAGTCATCAGTGCCAGCCACCCCTTTTAGGCTGTCTATTGAACTTCCAACTGCAGCAGCCTCACTGAAGCTGTACCTGCCAGCTTGTGACTAAAGAAAGCAGAGATCACACACACTGCAGCATGAAACCACAAAAAGGAGAGACTTCATGGCTGCTCCTGCTGCTCTTCACTTCTCCCACGTTACCAAAAGGGAGCAAGTGGAAAGGGGGAGAGGAGAGAAGCCGTGTGAGGTGTGCACCACCTTATGTGATGGGCTGCTTTTCTTTTATGGGTGAGGGAATGAAGGGGAAAAAACCCAGAGACAGCCCTCTAAATAGCTGGTTCTTCCTGGCAGGTGTATAACCCGCTGTCCAGAATCCCTCCAGTGTCGGCTGAATTCCTCGTGTTCATATTCCAAAGAAAACTACTGCAGTTGTCTTCAGCTGTTGCCTCTGTTGGTGGTCCTTGTAGAGAAGCCAAGAGCTGGGGTGAGTAAAGTCTTGTAGTTGAGAAATAGGTTGGAATTTTTGGACTCTTGTCCTGTCTGTGCCATTAAATCCTGATGTGCATTGTACACATCAAATAGAAATGTAAATACAGTTATGTAAATAAAAGCACATGGAAATAGTGGAGGTGTGCTATGAAAAGAAGAGTGCAAGGAGCTCAGAGCATCTTCCTCCTGAGCTAACACTGAGGTGCACACGTTTCATTTGCTGTTCATCAGGGGAAACTGGAGGAAGGCACAAATCAATCCATGTTATGAAACCTGGAGGATGCCATGGCCACAGTTTCTGAAGGGGAAAGGTGACTAATAATGATGAGGATCCAAATCCAAGCACTCTTCCATATTGGGATTGTTAATGCCTTTGCCAGCTGCTAGGGCTGATGTTGCCAGTGTGTTAACTCAGCACAGTTATGTATAGAGGGAGTTCTCTCCCTGCCAGGTCAAGGTTCCTTGAGTCTTTCCTTTATCTCTCCTTCAAGCGTATTTGTGCAATGAAAGCATTTTTCTGGGAATCAGCAGCAGCCACACTTCCTTGTAATCTTCCAACGCTTGCTCGTCTGTATTGTTTTGTAAGCTTTATGCAAAGTTTCAAATATTTTGAGGTATCCCTGGGTTGTTGATGTAAATCCTTTTGGAGAAGGATTTCACAACAAACGGGGAAGTGTTTTCCCTTCACCTTTTTCTTCTGGGTCCCTTAAGGCAAAATTCCTCATGGGAAAATAGGCCTAAGTATTTCCTTCTAATTTTGTTCATTTTGCCAGTTGCTGATAGTTGAGGAGTGAAGTAGACAGTATAGGTCCCTAATGAAATGCAGGGAAGATCCCCGAGGAGGGCACTGCAATTCCATTTTGGCTTTGTCTGGTGGCAAACACAGTGAGTATCTGCACTGTGGAAAGGGCTCCAGGGCATCACTGGAGCTTAAAATATTAGAACCTTTATTTAACCTGAAGATTTTCGAAGGCACCACTTTTTTCCAAAACAAAAATACAGATTTTCCCAGAACAGGTTACAGAATTTTTTCCTTGCTCCAGTGTTAGTTCTACACTGTGGTGATGTCAGATCACTTTGTATTTTCTTTGAGAGACTCTTAATCTTTTCCCAGTTCCAAGGGCCATATATTACTATTTCACACGCTCCTCTTTGAACCTACAGCACAGAAAATTAAAGTGTAAATATGCATGCGAACCACCCAAAAGTCATAATAAGATTATATGAATGCCTGCAACCACACAGCAGGAACAATGGGCTTGCACAATTCATCTGCTCCAGCGCTGCTGAATTTTAATGAGGGATAGTCAGTACATGCTGATACTCCTAGAGCTACCCTGGAGCCAGAAGGGTGATTCAGGATGCCAGTGACACAGTGTGTAGGTGAGCCTTAGGTGTAGCGTGCCTTGGAGAGTAAAGCATGATGTAGCAGGCTAAAAACACCTGATTAAATGAGAGTGAGGAGTGGGACTGTGAGGGGACAGGAGCATGGAAAATTGCCAGTCACCTGTGCTGCTTTCATTGGCTCTCGAGCTCCTGTTGCAGAAAAAACAATACCAAACACTGATAGGAATAATAGGAATAACCCAAATAAAGAACATATGCTGTCATGGATCACAAATCTCGTGCTGCAGGGTTTAAAGCGATCCCTTAAATATCAGGGATTAAGAGGAGAATTTAGCGTGTTCCCTCTCTCCCATGCCAGAGTTTGTTTTCACCTTCTCTCTAATACCCCTGCTAACCTCGGAGCACCTGGGAGCCACTTGGGAAAGCCTTGGCAGGAGGTGTACCTCTCCAAATATGCACTTTTCAGATAGGAAGATCTCCCTGTTGTGTGCAGCTAATCTAAGAATAAGCATTGCTCAGGGCGAGTCTCTTTTCAGGCGGGCTGGCTGTGTTCCTGCTGCACGCCACGGGGGCTTGCAGCTCCCCCGGGCCCCTGGAGCTCTTACACGTGTTTGGAAGAATGCACATGTGCTCCACAGTGAAAAACATTTCAAATAATGGGAAAGGTGTGCTGGGGCCTGGGAGGGTGTGTTTGTGTAGTGTGGTGTCAAGGAGAAGTAGGCTGCAACCTGGGAGGACGGTGTCCTGGGATGTGGGGCACAGCAGGGGTCAAACCTGCCCTGCTCGTGCTTGGGGAGAGATCCTGAACTATTGCAGGAACTACAGCAGAGATTCACCTCCTGGGGAACCTGTGGATTCATTACAAATGAGATTTTCAGCCATTGTGTAACACAGATAATTGTGTGTCGTAATTTTGCCTATTATTGGAAACTCTCTTACTGTGAGTTTGTGTTTGGGCTTACAGGCTGTTTCGTAGTGCAGGAGGAGGAATTCTTTTTACCAGAAGCCAAATCTTTCCTTCTTCCATCTCATCAAGCTCCTTGTGAGCAGATCCAAGGCAGAGATGTGGCCACAGCACATGTTCCCCTAATTTTCTCAATTGCAGTTTCAATTTAGTTTCTCACTAAATTATAATTACTATACAATATTTCACTTGGAATAATAGCTCAGGTTTATTTGGGAATTTTATTTTGCTGATACCAGGCTATGACATCTCACTAAAGCTGTGTGTTCTTCCTTAATTACATCTTTTCTAGAAGACAAAAATTTAACTTTTTTAGGCAACCTGATTGGCTTTTAATATCACGTCTTGTGTACTACAGCTTGTTGGATCTCTTCACCTTGTTCTTGTAATATCATGCCAGGATATATTTTTTACCCATTTAGTTGTGTGTAGCCATACTCATCTGTCCATACTCACCTGTTCTCTCACAACTGTTTTAACTGAAACAACAAAAGTATGTAGGAATTGTCCTTGTCAGATGTTCTAAGCCAAGTAAAGCACAGAAAACTGGAGTTGAAAACTCCTGCCCTAAAGCTCTACCCAGGAGTCAGAGAAGATCATATATCCCTGCTCTGCCTTGTCCTGTTGTGTTCTGTGGTCCTGAGCAGGGATTGCTGTGCTCTGTTAACCAAAAACAGCACAAAAAGGATATTTCTCATCCCTGTGGTGCTGCCCACTGTGTGATTTATAGAATGTATTACGTTCTGATGAGATGTCCCCTGTCAGTGATGCCAGCCCGGTCTGTACACTGTGTGAACATTTTTGAGATGTGAAACACTTGAGTAAATGTCTCTTGGGTTTTTTGGTGAATTAGACAGGACAAACAATTCCTTAGTTCATCTAGCCCAAATTTGCCATTCTTTTTTTTTTTTTCTGGTAACAAAATGTCAACCCTTTTCTAAATACTAAAGACAGACCTAAATCTAAAGCACAATTGACTTAAAGTTTTAAAACTACTTGATCCTTTCTTACAGACTGTTGGGTTATTTTATGAGGTTGTGTGAAGGAGATTTCTTTTAATTGATCCTGAAAGGGAAAACTTTTGACTTGGTATTTTGTGCATAAACCCAACAAAAGCAAAGTTCTTCTAATGACAGTCAGTGTGTGCATCCAGCTTTCTTGGGGTTAGAAGCTGCATTTCTGAAACACATCTTACCATTGGGAAAGGAAGGAAGGAAAAATCCTGGTATAAGTACAGCCACGCCCCTGAATTGATTATCCTTGTAGGATTTGCTCATCCTATTTTGGCTGTGTTATAAAACTCAACGGGAGCCACTCCAGCTCGAGCACATCACTCCTGCGTCAAGCAGCCCATGATGTCACGAGGAATTCCTTGTCGTAAGAGACGTCCCCCGAGGAGAGTGTTTGCTCAGCTGGAGAAGGGCCATCCACCCACACACTCCGTCTCCACCCAGCCACTCCATCCAAGTAACCCAACCAAGGGAGTGCTTTGACTAATGGAGTGAGTAGGAGTGATGCCATGACAATACAATGGTGTGTCTGCTGTAGACTGTTCTTGATTTGCATTTGATTGTTTGCAGTCCTACCCATCTGTAGCCAAAGGGAAGAAGTGATAACCTGTCATGTTATATAAAAACACGTTTGGAAAAAAGTGGAGTAATGCAAGATAAATAACGTGTGCTCCCTTGGTCTCTTCTTCCCAAGCAATCCCAAACTCGTCCCACAAGTTGCTGGTTTCTCTATTACCAAAGGGCTTCTTTCTAGATAGTTTCCATCTGGAAAAAAGGAAGAAAAAGAAAAGAAAATCAAGTCAATTTGAGTGAATAAAAGCACAACCTATAACAGTTTGAAAAGTTAGTAAATAAGTGGAGCTTGAACACATGTCAGGCCCTTGGCAAATGGACAGGAGAGTAAAAGGGGCAGTGGCATCAGTCACTCAGCAGCTGGGCACAAAGACTCTGCTCAGCTGAGACAGTAATGGACCATCTCTGTCTCCTCCCATGTTTCTGTGGTGCTCTGGCACTGAAAATTCGAGCTGGAAACAGTAAATAAGAGTGTCATGTAACTTAAGAAGATCCCCTCTCTTGTTCAACACATCTTTTATTCTTCTATGGCTGATTGTCAATCGTTTAAGTTATGCAATAGAATTAACCTACAGAAATAGCTTATAGTGAAATCTTTCTGGCTTTGTTCAAGCATGTTTTGTTAGGATATTATAGGAGGTTTTCTCATTGTGTGTACAACATGGGCTCGGAGGGAGAGGGCTTTCCATACTGTAAATGCAGAGATACAGAAATACAGGCTGGAGAAGCCCTTGACAAATGCAGGATGAAATACTCCCACACCTCAAAACAACCTGTAAGAGTCATGTGCTTTTAGGTGAGATAAGTAGTAAGAGGGTCAGTCAAAGTGGAAAGGGTAGAAAGTCTTGACTTTAGCCTGGAAAATGGAGCTAAAACTCACTTAAAAGTAAATAGTTGCAGATCCAACTTACTACTGAGCTGTCCCTCTGTTTTGGACTGAGCCCACTTTACTAACAAGCCTGAAAGTATGAATTCTTCTTCCCTCTGAATAGAGATCATGGTTTATTGTGCCAGCCAAAGGACCTCATTCTCCTTGGGGATACCCTGAGTGGGCCTTTTGGGTTGAGAGATTTTCTCTAGTGAATCTCTTCCAGCATGGTTTCCTTTACTCATCCTTCCCACTCTCCATGAGCTGCCTCCCTGCTGTCCCAGCAGAGCAGTGATGAAGGTGGAGACACACAAAGCCGCACTGCTCAAAGTCCCGGTTCTTCAGACGCACTTGTGTCCTCCCCGGGGCGTTCCATGGTGGCTGGGCTGCTAAAGCTGCCTCTGGTGTCAGACCTGCAAAGTACTGATTTACAGGAAGGCGTGGCTACATGAACTGATGCTGGCAGGGGTGAATGAGCTCAGCCCATCATTTGAACATGTTCCAGTTCTATTGGTGCGTGGTATCACCATGTTAATGCTGCCTGCAGTCCAATCCATGTGCTTGTGTCCATGTTCATAACATAGAATCATAGAAAGGCTTGGGTTGGAAAGGACCTTAAAGATCATCTTGTTCCAACCCTCTGCCATGGGCAGGGACGACTTGCTCTAAACCACATTGCTCAGAGCTCCATCCAGCCTGGCCTTGAACAATTCCAGGGATGAGGCATCCACAGCTTGTCTGGGCAACCTGTGCCAGGGCCTCACCACCCTTAGAGTAAAGAACTTTTTCTGTGTTAAAGTTTAGGATGCCTTGAACTGCAGCTCTGGTGCCAGCTCATGGAAGCCTGTGAGGCATCAGCTCATTCGGCTTTGGTTTGAAGTATTGGGTTTCTAATGCTCAGGTCTGAGAGGAAGAGCGTGAAAATGCAATTTACTTGTGACTGCTACAGAGATACACAGGCCATTGTCACCTGACTGGGTAAACTGTGCAGCCTGATGGCAGAACTCCCTGAGTGGCCATTCTGGCTCTAAAATCCACACAGGGAGTTCTGCCTTTGGCTTGACCTCCTCCAAATGGCCTGAGCTAAACCAAACCCTGCTCCTGATGCAGTAAGAATTTAATCCGATTTCCATCAAGATTGTTGTAACAGTTTAAATTACACCTCTGCAACTGAGTTCTGCAGATGCCCTGTGTGCAATGAGATAGTTTGAAAGCATAGCCATAGGTGTGGGATTGTCCTCTGCATGAGAAATGGGTGTTGGCTTCAAAATCCACTGCTCTTGGGGCCATGCCAAGGCAGTCCTAACGGAGAACCAGGTGTGCGGGTGTGGATGAGCAAACCTATGTGCGTGTGGAGAGACTTAAAGCTGAAAACAGGGATGGGCAAAGAATGCAAATAACCGTGGAAGAAGAATTTTGCTTTTGCTTTCTTCAGAGTGAAACCTCACAAATTGGAGAATTTCCACCAAATAATTCCCTGAGAATAGAAACATGACTGATCGGGAGGTGCTTTGATTTTTCCTGTGGAAAATTCTGACAGTTTTATATACCGTAACATGGAATACAAAACTATTTCCAAATTCTTGGGTATCCCCACCATCTGTCTTTTCTTACACACCTCAATGAAAGGTATGTGACACCAAACCTTAATTTTCTGGTAAGCCTCTTCCTCTTGGATTGCAAATCCTTTCTAGAGGGAGAAAAGGCTCCCTTGGCGCTTCTGCCCACAAGGGGAAAGGGAACAAGGGACCAACTTCAGCCCTGGGGAGGAGAGGAGGCTGCACATGTCCTGTGTGCCCCAGCAAAGGCAGAACAGGGAATAACCCACCAGAGCTGGCACTTGGCTTCTCCTACCTGTGGAGGACGCCTCTTCCCAATAGAGGGAGGCAGAAGATAGACAGCAGGAGCTATTGCTTCAGTGGGAAAGAAGATGTGTGTGGGTGTATAATGAGGGGACTTTACAAATAATTCCTTGGTGATTATTCATTTTACAAAGGGACGATCAGTTGCCCTCGAGATATGCCATGGAGTACTTAATTTCTAGAGGAGTTTGGAGAATACAGGATTTTAATTCCAGTGCTTTTTTGTTTCCTGCCCAATGGCAAAAATCATTTTCATAATCTGTCCTGGGGATTGTGCTGTGTCCAATTGCTGGTTGTGTGCGCAGCCCGTTTTGAAATACAACTTTTTGTTTGGAAACTGAAATTGTTCCAAGTAGTAATACCTTCCTTTCAGATTTTCATTTTTCAGAAGTGACCCACCCTCTATTGAATATTAAAGCTTGATAACCATAGTTTCTCAGATAACATTCAATGAGCTGCCAATATTGCTTTGGGACTAAATCAGGAAACCACTGGCTGATGTTATGAAGGAATCAGTTATCCAAAGGGGATCGTCTACACTTGGAATCTTTTTGAATAAGAATGTGTGTTAGAGATGACCTTTTTTGAAGATGTCCCAGGTTAATACTGAAATGAGCGTACAGATGTAAAGAACAGATCAAAACACCTCCATTTCCAGGTCAAGAAGAACTGTGATTCAGTCCAGAGTAAATTAAACTCACACACTTAAGCGAAATCCACAGTAAAGGAGGTTTATAGTGGAAACATTGACTGACCTTTAATAGGAGCAGTGAGGCCAGCACTGCTGTAACACCAATTGGAAATAAGAGGCTATACAGGCAAGGGCAAGGCCTTTTCCTTAATCTAGCCTGAACATTCAGAGAGAAAATCCCAGAGCAATTAACTGACTCTCATCTTTTTTTCCATTAATTGGCTACAGCACAGTACTCTGAAGCTGACAGAAATAACTGCTGTGATATTAGCACTAGTCTAAGCATTGCCAAAAGCCATTTTATTTTGAAGCTCTCTGAATTACAGTATAATTTCCTCTATTGCTTACCTAAGAGAGCAGGAAGTTGGCCATCCATCTGCTCAGCAAAAGGCTCCAAGCTTTACATGACATAAACCTTTATTTCTCCTATCTGTGGGAAAATGAAGTCAGGGCACTTCCAACTCGGATGAGGATATGGGATGCTAGAATAATCTTAGAAAGATTACTCTTATCCGGTTTTTAGACTCAGGGCCCTGGCTGCTACTGCAAGCTTCTCCTGGAGACTGAAGAGTTGGATCATAAATATCCAGCTCCTGGATCTTCTTGCTGTACCTCACCTCTCCCCTTTCAGGCAGGCACTTTCTTCCCTTCCTCTCCAGCGTGTGGACGATGTGAGGAGGCAGTGACGAACTCTTAGGGAAGCAGTGCCATGCCATGTAAGTCTCACATGGCAGGATAATTTGAATTTTGTCTAGGAGCCCACAGCTCAGATCTTTGTTGTATTCCTGGCACACTCTGGAGTGTGTGATGCTGCAGGAAATACATCAACAGTCCCATTTCTGGACAAGCCCAAGCTCCTGAAGGCTCCTGTCTCCTGCTTGGTGGCTGCTGCTCCCTTGCAAATAACACTCCTGCTCCCTGGGGAACTTCAGCTTTTTGGGATTGGTGTTCCTTGTGACAATAGAAAGGCAATGCATGTTTCCACAGCAGAGTTTTCTCCTTTTCTGGAATCTCTTGGGCTGTTCCATTCATCCACATGTTTAATATTGTTAGTGACCTGCACCTAAGCCTCTCAGGTGATTCTAATACCACTCATTCATTTTTTTCCCCCAAGAAAATAAAACGCTGTATAGCAGGTCCCATTCCCAGGACCAAACCCTGAAGTGAATATAAGTGAGTTCAAGCAAATTGAAATTCAGAGGCTGTTGGGATTAGTGCAATCCTCTGCTTTACTTGAAGGCTTTTCAATTCTATACCCATCATGTGTACTTGCTGAACTCCTAAACTTTTTAAGTTACGCTCCTTTGGATTTACTGGGACAAATTTAAAGGTGTTGTGTACATTATGTCCATCTGTTGCATTCATTTCTACTTCCTGTGGCTATTTCTGTACCAAAAGCTTCAGATATGAGATGGACTATCATCTCCTCTAAAACAATTTATCCTTCTTTTTGGTTTTGTGCAGCAAGTTAAATTCCCATAGATGTTGGTCTAGTGCTTGGCTGTAAAGGATTTTAAGTTTACCATTGTCTGAAAGTCATAATGCTGGTGCAAGGGGAAGCTTATTGTTGTAACCAAGGAGTCGATTCATTGTTATTTTAGCAAAGAATCCTTGATGTGAGAGATGTTTTTTCAAATAGATTAAGCGCTGCTTCTCAGCCATTTGTCCTCCCACATCATCTCTTTCCATCAAGAAAATTTAAGCCCTTGACAAGAGTGAAATATTATGAGGGTTTTGTAAAAGGCAAAAATTAGAGAAGTCTGGACTGCTTGTGTTGCAAAATACTTGAATGTTGCATCAAATATTTGGATCTCAATTGTTCTCCTGATAGAAAATGGATTGAGGATCCAATGGCATGAAATTTATGCCTAACAAGAAAACCAGCTGCTTACATTTTCAAACTTGCTTCCTGATTTTGCATGTTTTCGTTGTTGCTTGGCCATTCTGCTGGATGTTAGGATGTGATGCTCAGTAGCAGCTGCTCCCTGAGACTCAGAAACTTTCAGTTTGGATACACAGGGTGGCACAACATATTCCATCTTCAGTATTTTTTGGAGTATTTTTCAGGTGTTTTCTCTAATAATTTAGACCTGGTATCAACTTTTTTTTTCTTTTCTTGTATGTGCTTGAGTATCTTTAAGATAAGACTCCGTTTTCAAAGAACTCATTAATTGTATAAATGTGATATATTACCATAGAACACATGGTAGTTAGAAGTAGGTGTATGGAAGAGAAAAATAGTCTTGGTTTCTTACTGGGTTTATCTATATATACATAAACATCTCTTTATAAAAAAATCTCTGATTTAAGTTTTCCAGAGTCACAAAATACATTTGTATTTTTCGGATCAACACCTGTTGCACGAGCATCAACAATCTCTGTAACTCACACAAGCTTTGACTAGCAAGATATAGGGGTAGATGGAAATGATTTTGATTCCATCAAAAGAGAATTATTCTGGGCATTTCAACTTCTTGCCAGAATCAAGATACAGGAGTTTAAAATAAAAGCAAGACAAAGTTAATTCTTCTGGCCTTGCAGTTCTGTTCCACATTTAGGGCACGGATTTAAGATATTCTATTGCCTGAACTCTCATTCTCTGCATTGAAGTTAAAATAAAGAAATAGTAAAAATAATTGCATGGGCAGTAGTTTGCTCATTCAGATCCTTTGCTGTGCCAGTCCCTGTGGCAGCAGAGTTGTCATTGAGGTGCTCTCTGAGTGCTGAGTCTTTTTACATAGAAGAAAAGTCATATCTGGAAGGAATTCACACAGCTCTAAACTGTTTTGATGTTGGAATCTCTCAGCTGTGTCCAAGTGGGCTAAATGCAGAAGAGAAATCTGAAATAGGATCCAGTGTTCGCCTTAAAAGATGCAAAACAAAACTTCTGGTTCAAGAAAACACGTGGAGAGATAATAACAATATTTTTGTGCTTTTCTACACTTCTAATCCTGGATTGTTCATGAAAATCATTGGTAGCCCAGTTCTCTGTATGTGCCTTTGCAGCTGGAAAAGTAGATGAATTATCTTGAATAAAATCAGGGATA
Source organism: Aleadryas rufinucha (assembly GCA_013397815.1). Lineage (NCBI taxonomy): Eukaryota > Metazoa > Chordata > Aves > Passeriformes > Aleadryas > Aleadryas rufinucha. The sequence continues at coordinate 116,139 of VZTH01011480.1, forward strand.
ATCCAAACTGAGTTCAAAACTGATCTGAGATTAAAGGAGAGTGGGCAATTCATTGTTAGCATTTTTGAGCACCTCTTAACTTTTTAACTGGGAATGATTGTACTGTTTCTTCAAAAAGCAGGAAGTACAATATAAACCTCACATGAAAACCTCTTCCTTTGCGATTTCTAACCTAATTTTGTTGACAAACCACATGTATACATTCTGACTTGGAAATGTCAAAATGTTTATTTTCAGTCAAAATGTTTCAACAGTTCAAACTAAAAAAAAAAAAAAAAGTTCTGAACTTTTGATTCTATGAGGAAAAAACGCTGAATGTTTGATCTCAATCTGAAATGAAAAATCATTATTTCCTGGGGTGGACATCTTGATTTTTAATTTTGGCTTTTTAACAGCTCTATTCAATACTTTATTTTTTTGAGGGACAGTACTGTCCCCCAGTTGTGCACACTCAAATTTCTGCCAGCCTTTCAGTTTACACATCTGCTAAGTGTCGTGCAAATGGAGGTTAAACATGTCCTGTGGGGTGACCACTCAGCTTTGTGAACATCCCATAAATAACAGGCAGCTGAAAGGCTGGACTCAGCCTGACTGAGCATCTAACCAGAAAGTGAGGTTTAAAAGATGCCAAAGAGTCTTAAAAACTTGCATGTGTTTAAGCTGATCTGATTTATACCTGTTTATAAAAGCTTTAACTTTGGTTATATTTATCCAGTTATTCTAGATTTACATTACCATAAATGAGACAAGGATTTGGCTGCCTTTTTTTTTCCCTTTGTTTAAACAAAAACTATTCTATCTCCCTTCTGCTTGGGACAGGTCACAGTCTGACTTGATTAAACTGGTTGTGTTTGGACTGAGGGGAAGTCTGTGTTTCCATGCCTGGGTACATGGGGTATTTTAAGCAGCCTACCCACAGAAGCAGCCCTCTTGAGCAACAGGCTGAATTTTGGGATAATTAGACAGTGCTGAGGATCCTTCCTTTGGGATCACTCTGGCAAGCTGAATGTCAGTGTGGGTGATCAGGGCTACGCTGTCATAACAGCAGCAGGGACGTGTTAATTATGGCCTTCGGGTCTAATCTCTCTGGAAGGACATCTTGGCTTTGTAAAAAGTCTTTCTGCAAATGCCCTGGGTTTTACATCTTGAATTCATCTCTTGTGGCCGACTTCAAAGTGAGGGGATGGCACCGCGCATTTAACACCGGGCTGGACCGGGAATACGGAGATGGCAGAAGAGGAAAGGTCTTTGCTTGTGAGGGAACGCTGCTCTAAACATTTAGGAAGGAATGGGCAGAGTTCCAGTAGGGTCTGTGAGGGAAGGACAAGGTGCACACTCAGCTTTGGGCTCTGATTGATGCCTTCAAGAGATAGAGGCAATCAATTGCTGTCACGTTCATCTTAATTAATGAGCAGCAATGCCTCGCTCACAGTGTCTGCTCGTGGGGACCTGTTAATTCACTTACTCCCAGGGTTTGCTTTAGCAGATGGAAAAGGATTGTTTTACCATATTTTCAATGGCAATTCAAGTCTATTTTTATCTGTCTTTTGGCTTGCATGAAAGGAGGCTGCCACCTGTTTTTTGCAGGTTGTTTTCAGCACTGCAAGCCAGATTAAAAATTGGCCTATTTAGTGCTTTATGGAAAATGAATTTGTTCTCTAGCACAGAATAAGGAAAGTATCCAGGGACAGTGCTGGCATCTGGCCCTCTGTCATTGTATGAACTCTGTCTCCAGAGAGCTCTTTTGGGGTCACCAGGATCCCCACTGCCTGCAGTGCCATGGGCTCCATGGGCTGCTCCTGTCTCCGGGGTTTGACATGAAGTGCCAGAGAATGGGTGGGTTGGGTTCTTTTTTCATGGCTCCATTCAGTACTGACTGAAATGTCTGGGAGAGGAAGGAAGATTTAGCAGAAGACCTGGAGAGCTGTAATGACTTTTGGGAACATTAAACTTTTTAGGACAGCCTTTAACAGGGAGTTATTTTTGATCTCACTGGAGTTTAGCAGTGTCTGGTTTAAGAGTTTGCCGTTCTTCACTCCTTATGTTAGATTGGAAACATCAGCACCAAGGCAGTCCAGTGGAAAGCTGTGTTTTGCCTCTGTTTGTTTAAGTCAGCGAGGCCCAAGTTCATATCTCCTCCCACAGCCTCAGGTAGGTGTCTACCTTCTCCAGCTGCTCCTTAATATGCCAGTAGAGAAATTTAAGAGCAAATAACCTTCAAAGACGCTTGTGATGTTGTTGCCTGAATCAGGAGCTCTTATAGCCAGCTGAGAGGTTCACAGACTCTCCGAGATGTTTTTAGACCCTTTTTCCTCTCCTAGCTCTCTTTCTCATTGATTTGGTGTTACATATGACTGTATTTACAAGCACCTGACTCAGAGCTCGTTTTATTCATCACCAGGAACTCCACCAGAAGAGCTACATCAGAGCTCGGCAGTGGTGTTATTTATTCTGGCTTCTCTCAGGGTGACTTTCTGGGTGGGTTTTCTTTGGTTTTGATTTTCTGCTATTCAATTGTTGGACTCTTTTCTCAATTTGTTCTTCTGGATCTACTGAAGAAATATGAGTGCCGTATATCATGGGGCTTAGGCCCTCTTGCACTAATTAACTTGTAACTTCATCTTCAGTTTTGCTAAATTTGGTGCTTATTTTACTGTAAACACCCATTTGTTCCACTGGGTAGCAGAGCTCTCTGAACATCTGGGATTCATCATGTGTCATGAATGACATGATGTATCCTCACTGTTAGAGCAGCACAATGCTAGATCTGATGGATGGAAGAAATGTGTCAGGGGGAAGATTAATACACACTTGGTTTGTGACTTGTGACTCACTGGGTAAACTTTGTTCTCTCTTTGATGGTACAGATCCAAGATCTGAGTTTTCCTCTCCCATTTTGGTCCTGGTTTATAACATAGGAGCTTGCACTGATGAGACTGGAGCTTTTGCTAGCTGGATCAGAACCCTTCACATCTGCCTGGACCAACAGGTCTAAATAAGTCCTCTATTTGTATGGCACAGCTGGCTCTCTCCTGGAGATGGTTTGCTACCCTTAGGCTGGATAACCAGTGAGCATTTGGTAATATTCTGTCCTTGCTGTGCCTTTGGAAGTGCACATGGTACAATATTCTCTCTGAATGTCTTCTGGATTAAAGACAAACCTGTCTTGACAAAACAAAACTATCAGTATTTGATTTCCCCCTTAAAATTTCATACCGCAATCTCTTTAAAATACCTGTTTGTTTGTCAGCCCTGCATTCCCATGCTGCAGCAACACTGTGGAAAGGTCCCTGGGAAGCAGTAGGATGGTATCTTAAAGGGAAGGTTGGAATTTCACATCCTAGCACATGTATGGATACAGGAGGTATCGTAAGAAGTGTATTTTACAAGCATAACTGAGACTGTAGGAAACAAAACATACAATTTCTGGGTGAAGAAGCACTTCAGGCTCACCATGCCTAGGCAGGGTGTTTTTTGCTGTGGGCACTGGTTGCTTGTCAATTGTACCATAAAACAGATTTATGGCACCTCCTACAAGAGCAATACATTTGCCTTGGGAGAACAGTCTGGAAGAGCTGTGCTTCCGTGGGCTGTCCTCTGGCCAGGACACCCTGGGTCCAAGAGGAAAAGGGACTTTGTTCTTTTTCTGGCTAGCAAAAAGACATCAAGCTCCAAGTACATCTTGTGGGGAAATAGACAAGGCAGTCAGGGAGAACCTACAAGGAGGGCTGGGAAAAAAGGGGTTCAGAGAAAAGCCTGGAGTTCCAGCAGTTTGTCCCCAGACTGTCTTGAGCAAGGGCTCCACTCTGGCCAGAGGCAGCACCAGCAGTGATGAGACGAACCAGTGCTGGGTCCCTCTACCTTTTATACAGAACAGAAATCAGAGACTGAGACACAATACAAGGGCTGTGCAGGCCTCTCCAGGTGCAGAATTCATAAATTTCTAGATAGAAGCTCTCAGAACCTGAAAAGGTCACTGACTGTCTTCCGTTATACTCTTGTTGGGGTTTTTTATGTCTTCTTTTTTTTTTCCCGTCCTTTTGTATCTTTTACCTGCTTTGATTTAATTTTTTAAAAGCAGATTTCCATTTCTAGAAATTGCATTCCCTCTACTTTCAGAGTGCTGTATGACTGTTCACTGTTACATATTTGGTGAGCAGGAAAAAAAAATTTAGACATTATTAGAGGCTGCTCAGAGCTGGAGCTGTTGTGACGGTCATTAGAAGGGAAATGTGGCATTTTGTCCATGAAGTTTGTCAGAATGAGGCCAGAGACAAGTGAGCAATAATGAGGCTCTTGAAACCAGTCTGCAGGTGCAGAGTGGTAAAATAAATAGGCAGGTGCAGAGAGTGAGTTTTTAATCAGAGTCTTGGCAGGGATCTGGCTCAGGGGCTGCCCTGTTTGGCTTCTGTGCAAAGGAGGAAATTCAGTGGCAAAGGACTCACATTCAAACTGCACCACAGAAAATTCAGGGGTGTTCCTGTTTTCTTTTCAAAGCACTATCCTCTTGGAAAACTGAAGGCTTGTTCCTTGTAGCAGGAATAAATGAGCAGGACTCCGTGTCCTTCTTAGGATAGCTGGCTCTGATCTAGAGATGAATGTTCATGTCAGCATTCTCCAGAAATACTGCAACTTGAAAAAAACACATTTTCAGAGAAATTTGCTTTAGCAAGAGTTGTGATTTATTTTGGGCTCCTTACCAGGAAATATTTGAGCAGGTGAATCATAGAATCACAGAATGGTTTGCATTGGAAGGGACCTTAAAGATCATCCAGTTCCAATCCCCCTGCCATAGGAGGTTGGAGCAACCTTTCCCTATCCCAGGTTGTTCCAAGTCCTGTCCAACTTGGCCTTGAACACTTCCAGGGATGGGGCAGCCACAGCTTCTCTGGGCAACCTGTGCCAGGGCCTCACCACCCTCACAGCAAAGGATTTCTTCATAGTATCTTACCTAAACCTGCCCTCTTCCAGTGTGAAGCCATTTCCCCCTTGTCCTGTCACTCCAGGCCCTTGTAAAAAGTTTCTCTCCATCTTTCTTGTAGACTCCCTTCAGGCACTGGAAGGCTGCAATTAGATCAGCAACCTTTATGTTTCATTCAAGGATTATGCAAAGTCCTAGCCAGCCTTGGAAACAATTGGAAAAAAAATGCGATTTCAACATCACCAAATTCGGTGTTTTGTGTAACAAGTGTATACCAAATGAGGACAAAAAGTAAAAATATTGGTATCTTCTGTGCTTTGGGAAAAGTGACAGGGAAATAAGTAGACAGCAAGAAAAGATTGTCCCGTGTCATGGGAAGTACAGGGATAAAAAGCATACAACTAATCCAGAACTGCCATTTCTGCAAGGCATCTTTGTGTCTGAGGATGCACCTCTGATTCCTGAAGTGAAGCAGCCAGTACTTCTTCCTGACCTCTCCAGCAGAGTTGTCCCACCACTTCCAGTCTTTCCTCTCAAGAATGTTAACCCTCTCTCTCTCCCCTCTCACCTTCCTGCTTTCACTCTGGGTAAAATTCCAGTGTCAAAGAAAAATTTTCTTTGAAGCCAGGGCAATGAGAAAATGAAGATTAGCTCAAACCATAAACTTCCTTGACAAAATCAGACCATACTGGGAAAAGCTGTGCCTATAGCTTGTGTGTTGGGCCAAAACCAACCATCCCAGCTCCTGGCTGAATTTCACTGACCACAGTCCAGACATGGTGGCTGTGGTGAACTTTGAGACAATAACTACTTTTAGCTATTACCAATCACAGAAATGTAATTAGTGACTGCTCATTTTAAGACAACTGCAAGTCACCTGTTGGCAGTTTGTAAGGAGAAACACGGGGAATTGCCGTATTCCTTTATTCAGCCCGATCTCCACAGCACTTCACAGTCTGCTGCCTTCAAGCACCAAGCCTGGAGCCTCTGCTGCCACAGCAAGTTGTGTTTGTTGACCTGAAGGCCCAGAGGCAGGGCCTGCCAAGGACAATGTGCAAAAACTTGTCATGCAGGTACCACTGTCACAAGGCCCCCCTCTGGATCCTCTCTCTTTCCATGAGTTTTTTCCATGATTCCACAAGTTCTTGCTAGTGAAGCTTCATAGTTCAGCTGTTCACAGCTCCCTAAATATTGACTCACTACACTGCTCGGTGACCTGACAACTGTAGGGCTTTTAAACCAGATGTTTTCCCTCTATCCCTCACTTGTGGGCATCTTCAACGTCTTCCAAAGACGGATGTCATGATGGTTTGTGTGTCCTATTATTTTCACTCATCCAAGGGCTGATGCTGTTTCTTGCCATGGGGATTGTGTGGGGTAGAACCCCTCCAGCTTGCTGTGAAGCAGCACCCGGTCCCAAAGTGGCTACGAGACTGCCTTAGCTGGCAATCTGTCAGGTACTGGGGTGTGAACTCTCTCTGGGCTCCGTTCGGCTTTGAGGAGGGCGCGCTGCAAGCTGGGGCAGACCCAGCGCGGGTATCTGATCGACACAGATCATCTGGAGCTCTCCACCCATCCATGTGGGCACGGAGCTCACCGCATGCCGTGCACGGGGGATTCTTGGAGCTGCCGCGGATCGGCCTCAGCGGCGGGGAGTTCAGACCCCCTACATCTTTAAGCCCAAAGGGCACTGCAGGAATCTTCTGTGTGGTCTTGCCTCTACGACATCATTAGTAGGGGTTGTTCTTGTCCTCCTGGCGTGTTTGCAGGAAGAGCTGTGTGGTCTTCAAAATGCTCTTTGAAGTTTGTGCAGACTCACAAGGACACAGCTGAGATGAGCTCAGGAAGGCTGATTTCAGGTGAAACCAGAACATTCGAGAGTACAACTGGGCTTGGTGCTTGCTGCACATATTGTGCACAAAAAAAAGAAAACAGGTGATAAATTACAGCTATGCTGGAGAAGTGATGTGGGAAAACATTTAAGTTGAAATTAAATTTCTGTTAAGAAGCACCTCCTAGAGGCAGAGTAGTAAAAGCTTGGAGTACCTACACCTGAACAAGCACACCGGGTTTGTGTGTGCTTGTTGTGCCTTTGGGTTAAGAAGAGGAGTGTGAATATTCAGCAAAGCTGGAATTCACACTCTTTGACTCGTTTTCATTTCTCCACATTCAGCAAGTTGGGTTGTAATATACAGACATTTTGAGATCCCTATACTGCCCTGGAATTTATGGCATCTCCCAGGAAAGTCACTGATCTTCTTCATGTCTCAGTGTTTTATATTAGATGAGGATGTCAGCACCACAGTGGGCCAAAAATTTGAATGTGCTTACACTAAGGTTATGTGAGCTACAGAAATGCTAAATACTTTTTGTTGTCTTATTTTTCTGTTGCTGTGAATGTGATCATCACTTGTATCAGTACCCAATTTAAGTATCTAGTGAATGATAATCACTCTTCAAAAGAAAACTTCCAATAGGACCAAGTTGTGGTGGGTTCTCAACTTGGCTCTTGAGGCCATTGGACAGGGCTTGGAGCAACCCGGGATAGTGGGAGGTGTCCCTGCCCATGGCAGGGGGGTTGGAACTGGATGGTCTTTAAGGCCCTCTCCAGTCCAAATTCTTCTGTGATTCTTATGAATTATTTCCACTGCTCTATCCTGGTGCTGTGTCATTCCTTATAACCCAACTGCATTAAAGCAGTTCTTTGGAAAACTTAGGGGAAGTGAAATTGGGATACCTGAAGAAAAGGGGAAGCTATTCGATAGCAGGGTTTGATGATAGCAGCAGAAAGAAAGACATTGTATTCCAAGAATAATGTTGTAAGGATGCTGGTCCTGCAGGTTTGGGCAGAGAAACACTTGAAGGGATGATGATAAATTGGGATTTGGCAACTTTCTGCAGACAAGCAAAAGGAAAGAGAAGAGTTAGCAATGGCTCCTGAACTTTGCTGGTGTGCAGCTTGGTTACAAACAAGGGAAAAATCCCTCCTACAGCTATTCCATGAAGGTTTGGGAGGGCTGGTTGAAAATACACAGCTTGGACTCTGTGAAATTTCTGTTCAATGTTTTTGAGTATAATGTGAGAGTCTGTGGAATATGGCCCTTCCTGTGAATGTGACTGTGTAGTGTTTCCCCCATTGCTGCTCTTGTCCAGCTTGCCTGCTTACCCTCTCTCTGAAGGCTGCCTCTCCTGCCACGCTGTACAGAGCATGTGTGGAAAGTGCTTTGTTTTCTTCATAAGTGCAAAGTGAAAGCTTCTAGTATAGATTGCTTTGTAAGGCAGCTCCAAGAAATGACAGCAAGTATTAATAAAGTTTGCTTAATTGATATTAGCATAAATGTAAAGCCAAGTAATATTATCAGTATCAGTTCTGGAACAGTTCCACTGCATGCTCTTCACATCTCTGTTTATCTGTTTCAGGTGATCTCAGGAGACTGCTTAGGGGGAATTCAGGGACGAGAAATTTAATGGTTGCAGTTGTAGAGTCTTTATCAGACCATCAAGGCTGTAATCGAAAGACAAGAGTTATCATCTGTCATCTCAATCAAGCTTCAAGAGAAAATCATTGCAAGAGAGCCTCTGGTAAGTCTATGAATTAATTCAGATTTGGGGAATGTTATGTAATTTGTGTTAACACCCACAAGCTCCAGTCACAGATCAGGAATTTCCTGTGATAAATACTCTTAAGAAAACAAAATGAAAATAAAGTTGGGTTTTTTTTTCCCAAAATCAAACTAATCAGCCAATCCAAAAAGGTGGCGTGTTATCTAGGCTGTTTCTCATGAGTTGATGATTACTGTAAGCTCATATGATGTGCAGAGACAATCTCATCTTTACAGGGCTCTGAAAATTGGGATAATACCAGGTTTTCCTGTGGAACAGAAGTCTTGAAGAATGTACTTGTCAGCATGTATCTAGGTGGTCTGATTAAGAAGGGAATGGCCATTGGGGCTAGGGATGATTGGTCATTAGGAATGTTGGTCTTACCCCTCCTTTCCTGACAGCCAGTGCTCTTACAGGACAAACACTCATTGTGCAATGAGTTAATCTGCAGATTTAATGCCTTCTCACCTGTTTATCTAATTCAGTGGGAAGAGGTTGGAAAGATATTAGGAAGACGAGTACTGTTGGGTTTCCATGGACTTCACAAACTGTTAATGTTTTACTGGAGCACTTTTGGAAATCCAGTCCTTCCTCAGCTGCAGAGTTCAGAGCTGAGCTGCTGTGCTCTATCCCTGGTTGTCTAAAACAGAGCTAATTCAGGTTGTGGCCAGCAACAGCAGAGAGGGGAAAGGCTGTTCACAGGATCAGTCCTGCCCAAGGGTTCTCTGTGCCTGTGTGTTCCATCCCCGTATGAGCCATCCGAGGCGGATCTCTCCGGTCGGAACTGGCCACGTGGACAGCGAGGCTGCAGTGGGAGCATCACTGTGCACTCAGCTGAGTATCACACATCTGCTCAAGGTCCTCAGCTTTACTTCTCTTTCACCCAATTTGGGACTTCAGAAACACAGAGCCAGAATTAAACCAAGGGCTGTCTTTGTTCTGTGAGGCTGCCCCACCTGGAACCCGTTGCTGGCTGACACAGTCAGCTCTTATATTGACACTGTTATATCCTTTGGCGTATTACACTGCGTTTACATCTTTTAATTCACCCCAGCAGACACATGGCTCATTTTAAGCACCATGTGTAAGAGCTTTCATTAAAACCATTACAGGGCACCAGATGGGGGTGCAGAATTGACAGCAACAGGGCTGCTTGCTACCATATTGGATTCAGGAAATATTCCGGAGCGCTTAGCCCTTCTCACCACTCTGCTTTCCTGCTTTGTGGTGATACAAACACCTCTGGGTTGGAGTTACAGCTCTATGAACCAGTTGTCTTTTTTTTTGCCAAGTAGAGTGAAATGTATCAGAATTTGCTCATCTGAGTTTTCCAGATCACATAATTTCTGATTTACACATTATGGCAAATAGGATTTCAGTGGGAGTGTTTGATAATAAAGAAATGTCGAAAGGAATGGAACAGAAAGGTTGATTTTTAAGTTTTACCTTTAAATAAGCAAGCAAGAAAGGAATTGATGAGATTTTTCAGTAAATTAAGAGACAAGACTCATTAAAGAAACAGCATCACCGAGGTGTTCTCATGAATACCAACATCTTAAGTACAGTGGAGTCTAGAGAAAGTGCCAATAGTCCTAAATAGATGAAGGAACATGTTTCAAGAGAAAGTAGATTAGTGGATCTGGTAAATCTTGGCCTATTCGATTTGGATGTTTAACTGAGATGGATTAAAAAATCTCTGATCTGTAGAGCTTCAACTGGAAGTCTTGTGAACTAGATTCTCATGTTAGCTGTTCCTCCTGCCACAGCAGTTACTGAAAGAGTGCCAAAATATTAGTGATGGTAGTTGTGTTTTTTTTTTAAATTTATGAGTCTGCCAAAGTGAATTTTTTTCGGGTGTCAGTCTTTCCTGCAGGTAAAAACACAATGCTTTGCTTCAATATAGTCAAAAGATTACATGTAATGTGATTTTTTTGAAATTACTTTTATATGAAAAATGACTTAGACGTTAAGATGTTTCCAGAAGGGCCAAGTAATCACAAAGGAAACTAAGGAACTAAGTTGAGACTATGAATATTAATTTAATTTAACATTTTTTTCTAATTGAAAAAAATACTGTGTTTTGGTTCAACAACCAAAGCCCCCAAATCTGTTCTAGCCCAAAGATAGCACAGCTATAGCTTCCTACGGCTATAAATATTTGCTTCTGATTTTCTGATAACATCATAATAAAATACTTCATTGCATCTAATTTTATTTTATCTGTCTAATTGTTGGATAATACAACCATTTGCTTATGTTGAACTTTGCAAATTCTATCTAAGAAGATAAAAATTAAGTCTTTCTATTTAATAATCCCTGTCACAGACAAAATTTGGGTGGAACTGGAATTCTGTGACTTTTTTTTAGCTGAAATTCTTTTCTTGAAACAGGGATGAAATATTGACATTCCTAAAATGAAAATACATTTTGTTGTTGTTGTTGTTATGACCAAAAAGTAATTAATCTTTAATCCTGTGAACATTAAACTCTATTTAACAATAGATATTAGGGACATGCTGTGTCTTAAGGCAGCTTGAGAGTCTGATCAACTTATTCTTTCCTGTCTGTGTGGTTCACTGGCTTGTCTGAGCCCAGCTGATTCATGTGATACCCACCATGGGAGGCAAAGCATTCTGTGCAGTCCAGACTGGTAGGAAGAGGAATATTTGAATTTAATAAATCAATGGACTTTTCCTTAAAAGGAAAATCTGTAGCGCATTTCTGAATTACAATTCTGAACGATGTGACTTTGGCTAAAGACAAATCTTCAGCTCCAGTGCTCACCTATTTTGCCCACCAGCCTGTTTTGAGTGGTTTTACAGCTCTAAATGCTCTGTCCTTGCTACTTTATCTGAAATTGCTGTCTTCAGCCTGGTGCTGGCAGTGTGAGCGGGGAGTCCCAGCTGCTCTCTCGGCAGGAGCACATCAGCGGAGCTGTGCACGCACCGGAGCGAGCGCTGTAAACACACAGCCTAGCACGCAAGCCTTCCCTCCCGGTGAACTTTGCCATTTGCTAATTTATCCCTGCTCGAAGTTTTCTCTTGTGTTTGCCTTTTTCTATAATTTCTTCCTGTAAAGCCTGTGTGGGCTGGCTTCTAGTTCCCGTGCAGTGCGAGCTTCCAATCCAGCAGTTTCACCTCCGGCTTTGGACATAAATCAGCAGGGAACTCTCGCAGGTTCCTGTTCGGGGAAGGAGGGAGGAATAATGCAGATACTGAGCTAATGCTATCAAGCTCCCTAAAGCAGGAGAAGAGATTGATAAGAGAAAGCATTGTATTTATAGTTTCTGGCATATAGCATAGCACAAGTCCTATTTAAATTCTTCAGAAATTAGGATCAGATGACTTAGGAACTTCTGGCGTATTTGAATCTTAAGTGGTTACAGACAGTTTTGCTCAGACTTTGTTTCAGTTGTTATATGTGCTACTTCTTTGTCATTTAGAACAGGTTGAGAAAGTTTACAAATTCTTGGGAGAATGGAAAAAAATCCTGCTCCCACTGAGGCTGAATGGCAACAGGGACACAGATCCTCCCTGAGGTGCTACCTAGCTGGTACCCTTTCTTGTGTGTGTGCCTGTGTAAATGTGTGCAGAGGGATTTGATTTGCCTGTGTTCATTCTGATGTTGCCTTTATTTTCCAAATATTCGTTCTGACCTCGTTGCCACCAGGTATGACGTGGGCATGGTAGATATCTGCTGAGGTAAAGGGTCAACTTCAAATTAACATAGTTTTTGTATTCAGCAATGGGTTGTAGTATGAAGCACCTGAATGGATACTTTATGAAGAGTATAGAAAATGAAAAATGTAAAAAAGCCCTTACTTGTAGAAAATGTAAGGCACTGTTGTCATTGGAGCACCATGAAAAGCACAGTACAAAGGTGCTCTGGGATGGCTGTCAATGGGTAAATCACTGCCTGGGCACAGTCTAAAGGACAGCAGGTGCCAGTGCTGAGGGAAGGGTGTTTTTCTGCTCAGACCCAGCAGTACTGCCATGAATGTGATGCAGTGGTTGGGCTCACTTGCTCCTCCACAATGAGAATAGCTCAGGGTTTGTTTGTTTGTTTGTTTGTTTGGTGGTTTTTTGTGGGTTGGTTGGTTGGTTGGTTGGTTGGTTGGTTTTTGGGGTTTTTCTGTGGGTTTTTTTTCGTTTTGGTTTTTTTTTGTTTGAATTGCCTTCATCTGAGCTGAGAGCTAAGCCTATTCTCCCATGGGCAGATTCCAGTTCAGATGGGTGTTGTGGGCATGAAACCTGCTCCCCTTCTGTTCTGTGCCTATGCAGCAGCAGCTGGGGCCCAGCCTGCCTTCCCAGGGGCTCCCAGCAATTCCATGTGCTCTGCCAGCCCCCTGTGCTACCAGAGCAGCTCTCATGGAACACAAGGATGCACAAAGCCCTGGTCAGCTGCACCTACCTGAGAGCTGCCCAGAGTCTGTGGGGTCCAGCCCAGCCCCTGCCCTGCCTGCGCTACGGGACAGCCCGAGCTGTTCTCCTCCAAGCACCCACATGTGCGTGCAGGAGCAGCCTGGCTCAGACCAGCCTCCTGCCAGGGCTTCCTGGCAAACCCTGCCGTGCTCCAGCTGCGGCTGGCGCGGCAGCTTGTCCCGCAGCCTGCCAGCAAGCGGCCGGTCCAAATGGCCGGGAGCGCTCCCGGAGCCTCGGCAGCTGGGCAGAGAGCGGCTTGGGATCACACATGGCTCTGCGAGCGCTCGGGCAGGGACCACCCGCTTCCAGGGAGGGCAGGGGAGCCTCCCGAGCCACACACCCCCTGGCCTCACTGGTCCCCCGCAGTTTCCAACCCCAGCTTTGGCAAAGGCTGCTCCTGTGCCTGTTCCTTGCGGTTATGGGTTGGGTCATCTGCAGAAGGAGCAGAGCTTTTCAGTCTCCCTGAGGTCTCTTGAGTGCTAAGGGACTAATAATTCATTGGGGTGGTTGGAGCTTGACAGGGACCTGGAGGTTAATTGCTGTAATTCCCTGGCAGTATCTTTCACCCTTGGGGCAGGACAAGTAGGAGTTTCTACCACAGCAGGAGTCAGAATTCTTCTACAGGAAACACCCAGGCCAAGAGGCCTCTCTCCAAGCTAGTTCTTTTACAGCAACAAACTTAGTATTTTTTTTTAAGCAAACCTCTAAGCTAAATAAGAAAGAGGTCTGGTAAATGGATCTCTCCAACTTGCAGGCTCTCATAGTTGTATCATTAGCATTGCCACTGATCAAAAGATCAGATGCAAATGCAAATAAAACAAACAAGTGAATTGATCTTTGCATTTAGAAATAACAAAGCTGGGGAAATCCCCCTCTATCCTTAATCATCAACCCTAAAAGACTTTGAGTCTGATTCTCCTTGACATTGAGTGAGTGTTATCTTGACACAAAGACAGGGAGAATGGAAAGTTGTTTTGTGGGAGTGTTTTATATCTATTTTGAGCTGTTATGACTGATGATGAGTAACTACAGAGCCAGGGTGTCTTACTCTATTTTATGGAAATACTCATCTTGTTCTCTTAGAAGTCAATTATTAACATAAATAATTTTACTCTATTATTCAATTCCTTTTATTATAAGTGCGGCCTTTATGTTATGGCAAAATTAGCTATAAATACATTGTATTATATCTAAATGTTGCATCTTACATGGTTTCGAAGATCTAATGTGCTGATAGAAACCAACTCTGTACTCAGCAAGGCTTCAGCGAGATCCACAGTATCTTTTCCATTATTATCTCACCAAAGGGTGCTTTCTCATGTGACTAAAAAAGCGTTCTGTGTGAAATAGTCTGTAGGAAGAGGAAGCCTTTTCTCAGGCTCTAAAGTGCTGGCAGGTCCAAGTGTCCTGAATATTGTCAGAACTGGGGGATGAAGTTCTTTGTGTCCATAATAAAAGCTATTGGTTCAGGTTGCCAGTTCAGGTTTAGGCTGGGAATATTCTGATTTTTGGTTGCTCACTTTTGTGTATTCAGGTCTTTTAATGTAGTCTGTTGATTCAATATGTGCTGCAGGTAACACTCTCAAGGGACCCAAGCCATGTAGGACCAAAGTCACTTGGGGACCTTCAGACCATAAGCTGCCTTAGGGCTAAATCCTATTCCTCTTCTTGGTGACTTACATTGTGACAGCCCATATCCTTCCTGACCTCGTGCATAATCCCTGTTGGAAGCTGTGGGGCACAGTGCCCACATCATACTCAGTTAATGCGTTAAAAAGTTCCTGAGTACCGTATGGACATCTGAAGAAGTCATCTGTGTTCAACACATTCCTTCAGTTTCCTTTAACAAGAATATTAATCTAATTGATGTCAGAGTGCAGTGAAAGTTACTTGGCTTTCTCCTCAGCATGTGTGCATAAATACATATATAATTTGCAGCAGAAATACTGCTCACTTGCAATATACATTAAAATACATAGAACTAGTAACTTTTTTGCGTTTTCAAACTGCCACGCACAAAAATACCAATTTTTACACATCTGTAGTGTGTGCGTGAGTGTGTGTGTGCATTTTTGCTAGGAAGTTACCCTTCCATGTTTGTGGTGTTCAGTGGGATGGATGAAGCACCCATGGAATTTTGCCAGCTGTGCTGACGCAAGCTCCCGGCTCATCCTATAAACATTTACGCTTCTGAGTAACTTCAGTCACGTACAAACCCGGGGCCAGAAGAGTCCTACTGGGTCACCGATTCCAGCCCTGTGGTGTGACAGGCAAGGCTCAAAACTCCTCTCATAAAATGGCCAAGCATTAATGTAAAGCTTTCTGAGATTTCACCTGCCATCCCTCCTGCTGGAAAGTTACTCCATTGCCTTCTTCAGCTGATAGTTAAATAGTTTTCCCTCATTCTCATCCTCAGGTTAGTCATGGACAATGTCATTCTTATGTCAATATTGTAAGTACCTCTTCTTCCTCCCTGCTGTTTACTCAAGGAGAGCAGTTGTGCAGCTGAAGTTATTTATGTGCATTTGCAGCTTTGGGTCCTTGGGGGTGGATGTCCACATGGGTTTTACTTATGTACAGATAAACAGGCAGAATGATTTTACAAGCCAAACCTGTCAGAGTGATTAAAACTAAGCAGGATCCCAAAGTAAATGTGTCTCAGGTTGATAAGGACTGTTTTTGAAGCAGTTGTCCTTCAGCGTGCAGCTATTTCTGGGCAGTTGCAGCTGGCTGGCTTTGGTGCCTCGTGATTTATATCAGGACAAGTCTCCTGCTCACATAAAACATGGGGTGCCACAATCCAGTACAGATCTGTTCATCATGGAAGGGGATATCTGTGTCTATCCCTTATTTTTCTAGCAATAAATTACATGTAAGCTGGCAGAGCTGTTCATTTCCACTTTGGGGCTGAACTGGAGGAGTGGTTTGCACTTTGGGATTCTTCATTCCAGTGCTGCTCCAGATGTGCCGTGTTGGTATTCCTCATCAGCTAAGTAACTTTGCAAACATGATTCTTCTTTCCGTCATGACAGTGCAATTTCTGTATCTTCTAGAACTGAGATGGGTAGGATTTGGAACGTTAATTTAAGTCCAGACAAGTTTACTGTGAGTGAGGTAGAATGGGCTGCAGAAGAGCTGGACCCACCTCCCCTGTCCAGTCACTCACAGGCAGCACGCCACAGACCCCTGGACAAGGAGGGGAGGAAGGCAGACATTGTATTTCATGTGCATTGGCCACCTGACCTTTCTACCCTGTCTCTGAGGGTTACAGAGATGTGAGAACATGTGGGACGAGAGCTGGGAAAGCCAGGAGTGATGTGGGAGGGAGAAAGAGCTCTCAAGTGTTCCAGGCAGGGCAATCAAATCTGCCACAGAAGATCATGTACACATTGAAATTACATCAGCTGACAGACTTAGCAAGGAAACCGACAACTGAATGGGACCCATCTTTTTGAGGATGCTCTTCATAAAGCTGGCTTGATTTTCCATCTTCTAGCACTACAATACACTTGAAATAACCCCATCATAATCGAAATAAGATTTTCATAAGAATGCTGGCACTGCAAACCTGCTCCCTGTAGCTCTAGTAGAAAGTTGTTGGCAGCCTCATCCTGCAGTGCCAGGTGATTTGTGCAGCAACTTGTTAACAGCAGTTAAGCAATGAAATCAGGTGCCCTTCCCCAAGGCTACAGATGAATCACCGAATTACAGGGAGGGAAAGGAGACTGGGAGTAGAGTGGGTACACACTGTTGAAGAAAGGAGATGGGAGAAGCTGGGGTGGACAGTCATCACTGAGCCCAGAGGATGTGTCTCGATGTTTTTGTTTAAGCAAAATGTAACTAGTGGTAACTGGAGGATAAAGGATCAGAATCCCCTGTCAGAAATTGTTTGGGCAGGTGTCACTTGGGAGTAGCTGAGTGGATGGGTATCCGTGGAGCTGCACTGACGTAATGCAGCTGGAAGGAGGCCCCAGCTCTGTTCCCCTCCTGGTTACCTGCTCGCTAAATGGAGCCTCCTCTGTCAGTCACCTGTGGCTTCCCAATACTCATAGATTAGGTCACCTGAATAAAATTCAGTTATGTCACCACAAGCAGTGGTGGTATTCACAAGGGTTTATTGTAAGCTGCCCTAAAACACAGATCGATAACACAGCACCCACCATATTTTCCTCCACATGCCGTACTATGGTCCA
Source organism: Aleadryas rufinucha (assembly GCA_013397815.1). Classification (NCBI taxonomy): domain Eukaryota; kingdom Metazoa; phylum Chordata; class Aves; order Passeriformes; genus Aleadryas; species Aleadryas rufinucha. The sequence goes on from VZTH01011480.1 coordinate 133,277, forward strand.
GATTTTCCTGGTGGATTATGCAGAGGTTTTCAAGCACAAAGTGACCTCTTTTGCAGCTTCACAGCGTAAGGTTCACATGATGAGATATTTTAAACCTATTTTGCAGTCATACTGCATTGACTGGTTGTGGCACGCTGCATAAATCCAGCCCCAGTGACACTCTGACAACAGTCCTTGATGTGGTAAACCGACCAGTACAGCCCCAGGAACTGACGTAGGAGGATAGAGGCTGGAACTGAATGGGCGCCTGATTTTTCAGGATGCCTCAAGTTACTCCTCCAAGCACATCTTTGCACTCCTTCGTTCACTTAAGGCTTCAGAGTGTGAAGTGTCTGTATTCCCTCTTTGGGGAAAGCATGTGAGAATTGTTTCACTTTCAATTAAATTGCAGCCACCGATGGCAATAGAAGCACTGAGCAAAAGAATAAAACATGGGGTGATTGCCTAGACTGGGATTTTCTCAGAAAAATAGCCACCAACTTTACTTTTTCCAGCATGGCACCAATGTGCCTTCCCCCCAGAAGCAGGGGATTTGATCTCTATTTCCATGGATAGAGAACAAACCCAGAGCGTGGTGCTGTAAGTGTTTTACCCAGGCATTGGCTAGGTTTGATGTGCCAGGATGGACAGTGTCTGCTGGACTGCCTGTCTCCTCCCAACAGCATGCCAAGCAGTTATGTGGATGTTTCTCTAACCTTCCTGTCCTTGCTTTGTTGGTAAGACATGGTTACATCATACCTGAACATCTTCTGGCCCATCCCATTTGTAATGGTAAGTAAATTTGGAGTGTAAATCATTGCAGAAACATACTGATGTGTTTTTTTATGCCTACTGTACTTCTTATCTAGGTGAACTGCATCCTTAATTCCTACAAGTTGCTGGTAGGAAAAACTAGGATTCCTTCTTGTGTCAGCAGCACTTGCATATTTGTCCATCATAAATTAAACCCTTTCTTAGAGTACTTTCAATTTCTACATGGTGAAATGAGAAATCCCTATAAGGCAAGAATGATCAACATTTTTAGTAGTTAAATATCCAACATTTATACTCCTGAGCACATGTTCAGCACTGCATTTAGATTCAAATTCTGAATCAGCTTCCCATTGATTTGAATGTTGAATTGGATACCAAAATATGCACCAAGAACCTTCATGTGAAACATTCAACACTTCTTGAAAGCTCAATAAAAATCTCAGGCTTTCAATAAAAATAAATTCCCTTCTGCTCGGGAAAGAAGTATCTGAAAGAAAACGATGAAGTAATCTTAATACCCTTGCACTAGACCTGTAAAGTAGTGATATTTATTTAAAACATTGTCAAACAGATCATCATTACCAAGGTTTTGCTCTTTGATATGAGTTACTACTTTGTACAGTGGTTTCAGAGGTAGCTGCCTTCATCTTTGTGTTCCGTGAATCAGTTTTACATCCCAGCCCTGTGTTCTCTTTTAAACATCATCAGCCCCAGTTCAGGAGACACTGACTGAAGTTAAACACTAAGAGGCAAGAACTGGAATCCAAACTGATCTGATGGGCAGATGCATGGAACTCTATTAATGGGTGGGAGTATCTTTAAAAATAATGGGAACAGTATTCCTCTTCGTTAAAAAGTACAGAATAGGTCTCTGGGCTAAAACTAACAAAACTGTTGCCTACAGGTACTGGCAACATATTTGTCTCTTTGAAAATTACATCTTTATTATAAATAAACAACCTGCTTCGCAGTACTGTGACTTCATTCAGATCTTATTCTTTAACATAATTGAAGATCAAATACCTCATGCAGCGCTTACAGAGTCACCTCTTTTTTTTGTCCTTAACTGTATTTTGATCTGTAGGTATTATGTTATGAGCTGAAATGTCCATAACGCCTCCAGGCTCTCATTCAAAGCAGCTGACAGCAGCTCAGAGCTCTCCTTGGAGTAGAAGAGCTCTTACTTTTTTAACAGTCTCCTCTCTACAGATTTCCTATCCCAAAGAAGATCCTATACTTCCTTTTTTCATTGATTAGATAGTTTTGAGAAAGGTTTCACATCCAAAGTGTCTTTGCAAACCATTCTTGGAAGTTCTAAAATAAATATATTTCTTGATATCTGTAGCTCTAAATTAAACCAGATTTGTAATTTTTTTTATAATTACTCACCATGATCTAATACTGCAACAACTAAGCACTGAGAAGTGATCCAAATCTGCCCATCAGTGTCAGTTCTGAATAGGGTCTGTGTTATCCATGCTATAATTAAAGGAGTAAGAAAAATCTCTGCTGATGAGTGTCCCTCACTGAGAACAGGGATTTCATAACTGGGCACTCGGTGGGTTTAAGGCAGGTCAGAGTAATTTGTGATGGACAAAACTATGAATCATCATAAGAAATGTTACTAGTGGCAAGGCTGGTTCATTTAGCAACTCCAGTTCACCAAGCCCCATCATAAGAAAAATCTGGATTTAGTTTCCTTTGGTAAAATACAGCAGGAAGTAATTTTTGAATATTTTCTAAAATATGTCTCCAAGTTACGGTGTGACGTTATGAGGATAATGCTAAGCAAAGGGATACAGCTGGCTCTCTGTACCTTGCTGTGAAATAAAAACTGAGTTACTACCATGGAGAGGTCACTCCAGGGCTCTGAAAGTGGATTAGGATTTAACATCAGTTATCCAGATGTATCTATAATATTCAATTTATCATTCATAACTTTATGCAACAAAATGAGCATATTGAAGTAGACTTGATGTGAAATTAGATCTTTTGGGAGACTCTTCCAGAGAACAATAGGAGTTTTGCTTTTGTTTCAACAGGACTGAAATATATCCCATTTCTTATAAGAAAGAGCGGCAAATAATATTTATTATCCTTTTGATATGGAGCCATTACTGGAAGCCATTATCATCACATTTCAGGTTACTTAATCAGCTCTGTGAACTGATAACCCACATAAATAATTGCCTCACTGCTGCCAACAGTGCTTTTGGCACACTATGAAAATAACATTATTCCTTACGAATTAAACCACAATAAGATTTTAAATGACAGATTAAAGGCTTTCTTTAGGTACCTTGAATCCTTCCAAACTGAGCAAACAAGAAGAGACCTACCATTTTGCAGGTATGTGATAGAGGTGAACTACGGCTGAGCTCCCTGATGGCACAGAAACCAGGCGCATGTGTCCAAACATGCCAGGCGAATGCAGATGATGAAAAAGAAAGATTAACTGCTGAAGAGCTACCTGCTCTTCAGAGCATTCCAGCTATCAGGCACACCCCAGCCGATTCCATAATGCTCGGAGTGTATCCATAGGTGTGCAGGCAGGGACTCCATTATCTGTTTGGCTCTTTTCTGTTCCTGCGCGGAGCAGCTTGTGTCTACAGCATTGTGCAAGATGTTCATGTTTCATTAGTATCCCTCACTTTGTAGGAGTTTCTTTTAGTTTGAACCTGTCCTCCTTATCTCCTTCTAGTTAGAAATGTCCCAAATGGCCATAGCTCAAGCAGAGTGACTGGTCCCATTTTTTATTTTGCATTATGTGGTTATCCTTGGCTGGGGGTGTGCTCATAGCCTGCCTTTCACCGCTAGAGGTGAGACAAAACTGCTGAATGGAGTTCTGCTACAGCAGTATTTCTTCTCATCCTAAATGACGACAAGAAATCAGGACATGTCAGCCTTCCTAGTATTACCAAAACCTGTGCATGGACAGAAGCTGTAAGACAATGAATGTATATATACATAGGGCAGCCGAGGGAAGGACTTTGTGCCCAGACAGGTGGGCACAAAGTTTTGCCAGGACTGGCTGCTGCTCCATTCTGTAACAGCGTGGTGTGAGTTCTCTGAGGGACAGCTCAGCAATGTCACCTGGAGAAGCTCAGCTTGACACATTTGCTCTCATGGCAGGAGGTCAGGTTCTCCATGGGCAGGCAGCCGGGCACGGAAGTAGCTTTGAAACTCTGCCTGCACCACTTGGATCCCAAAATCAACAAGGATGAAAATCACAGAATGGTTTGTGTTGGAAGGGGCCTTAAAAATCATCCAATTCCATCCCTGCCACGGGCAGGGACACCTTCCATTATTCCAGGTTGCTCCAAGTCCTATCCAGCCTGGCCTTGAACACTGCCAGGAATGGGGCAGCCACAGCTTCTCTGGGCAGCCTGTGTCAGGGCCTCGCCATGCTCACAGTAAAGAATTTCTTCCTGTTATCTAATCCAAACCTGCCTTCTCTCAGGTTAAAGCCATTCCCTCTTGTCCAGTGACTACATGTCAATGTAAAATGTCCCTCTCCAGCTCTCTTGGATGTCTCCTAAAGCAGAAGTTCCTGGAAATTTCAAATTAGAGGTGGTATAATATTTTTGACCCCCATTTTCCACTAAAATAAAATGAAAAGATGGGATTTGTGTCTCGATTTCAGTCCTGTTTATATTACACCCTAATCTCTTGTATGCTATCTCACCATCCTTTGTGAGTTGTAGCCCAGGTGTTTCAACCCTTCTTCCTACCCTTTATTTATGAGGTTTTTCTCATATATTGTGTGGGAAAGAGAAGAAACGTGGTAGTTTGGGAGATGAGATCTGGCCAGGGATCTTAGACCCGCAGAGCAGAATGAGGAAAGAGATACTTCAGTGCTCTGCAGGGAAAAGTGGTTTCATATTTGACTCGAATGGAAAGATTTCATTCAAGCTTCACCACTTTCCTTTTGAAACACTGGGTGGGAAGTTCTACAGAAAATAATTCCCCTCTAAAAAAATTTTGGCCTGGCCTACTTGTTCAAGTCTGTGCTGCTGCATTGAGTTGAACTCCCACAGTGTGTCCAAGCACTGCCTGTGCTGGCAAGTGAGACCTCAGTGCTCAGGGCAGGTACCTGAGCCTCAGCCAGCAGTTGCCCCAGTCATCTTAAGGAATTACCTCTAGATGTCACTCATGAATCCCTCTTATTCAAGGGATTTAAATAAGGAGTTAGGATACCTCTGACACAGAAACCCTTCAATCACTCTGCTTGGTTACTGAAATGTTTGTTTTCTGCCCTCCTTTTCTGCACTGCTGGAGTCAGATAAAGGCTGAAGGCAGAGAAGGTACTTTTTCAGCAGTGCAGAGATGCCTTAGCTCATGCAGAAACTTAAAAAAGAGAGAAAAACTCGACCTTAGTCAAAATAAATAAAGACTTCTGTAGTCTTTGATGCCAGTTGAACAATCTCCCAACAAGCTGGGAGAGCTCAGGATAAAGCTGATACTCTCTTGATTTATTTAGGTAACTGTGTCTTGTTAGTACTTGCTTAGCAATGGGTCCAGATGCTTGGTAAAACATTCTCTAGCCCATGACTAAAATGATTTAAGTGGCTATTTCCACATTCAGTAAGGCTGAATAGACTGAATAGGGCAGTTCCCCTCCAAAAACCAATTATTTTCTGTTAGATATTTTCAGTGGATTTTCTTTTTTTTTTTTTTCCTTAAAACCAGATTTATTTAAATTTTTGCTTGCTTTTTTAGTAATTAAAAAATCCAAACACATTTATGCCCTACCTTCAACAGAGGGAAAATATTCATACAGAGAAGCTATTTCTAGAGAAAAGGAGGAAAAATGTCAGTAAGAAAATTTGGGGCATCTCTAGCAGTAAGGAGGTTTTTGAGGTTTTGACCTTACCCATAGTAAGTAGAATTTTTTTCTGCAAATAGTTGAGCTGAAACCAGAGGGTCTCCTAATGGAGTGAAATACTCAGTGTGTGTATAAGAGTATATGAATTCTCATATGAGCTGTGGCAGATAATTGTTCCAGTTTCTCTCATGTTTGGAAAAAGTTTGGCCTTGCATTGTTCCAGTGTTCAGCAATTCATTGAGTGATGTGATTTCCCATAAAACCTTCATTGAAGCTTTTGGGAGTTCATCAGTCCTGAACTACTTATAGGGCTTGTTTTTCAATGTTATCCTATCCCAAGTATTCACCTTTCATTGAAATTAAAATTATTACCTCTGATGGCTGCATTGCAGCCAGGACTTCCAGAGGGCTGGCAGTCAGAATGGACAAAAGATTCCTATCACATAGTAAACAAAGATCTTGTAAATAAATAGGGGGTAATGAGTGTCTGGCAGCACAAAGCAACCACATTGGCAGATCATACAACAATAAAGACATTTTGAGTTTATCAAGTAATTAACCTCTTCATATGAGTATGTGGATATTCATGCATTTATATATATATATATATATGTTTATGTGTTTTGATTATTGCCCCTTTTACTTCCCTGTGGCTTTGAAAGACAAGGTCCTACATGAAGACTCAAACAACAAAATAATTTGGTCAAANCTATATGGATATTCATGCATTTATAGATATATATATATATATATGTGTATGTTTATGTGTTTTGATTATTGTCCCTTTTGCTTCCCTGTGGCTTTGAAAGACAAGGTCCTAAATGAAGACTCAAACAACAAAATAATTTGGTCAAAATGTACTTTTATTACTAAAACTACAAGGGACAGTAAAGCATTTGGAACCTTACTAGAGTTGTTCATGGCCAAGGGGTTTTACAAGTACCATTTAAAAGTAATGGAAGCTGTACTTTGATGTCATTGAAATTTCAAAGTTATTTAGGTTTTATCTGTAAGGCAGGAAAAATTATTATATTGGGTTGAGAGCACTTGCAGTAGGCAGATCCATGGGGGTTTTTTGCTGTGACTTCACCTTTTCCATGTCTGTTTTTTTGCTGTTGCTGCCGTATCAGAAACACTGGCTCAGGTCCATAAAGATGCTTGACTGCTTTGCTCCCGATGGTCTGAATTAGGCACCCAAACCTCCTCTGGGTCTTTGTCATTGAGCAATCAGAAATGAGCTGTGGTAGTGTAAAAAACAGGAATCCTTTGCCTACATCCCTGGACACAGGCAATTCTTAGAGGGACATTAAGCATGGCAATATAAAATAAATGATACTGATAGCTCTGCATGTAAAAAAAACCCGAAAACATAGGCAGGGATTAGAAGTTAGATTGCTAAAAAAAATTACATTCTTTAAAAACGAGTAGAGGCACTGGAAGATCTTGGAGGAACAGACCTGATCTGAAACTCAGAAAAAAATATCGTATCTATCCTGCAGGATTGCCAGGGGGGTGTGAGGGGATTTATCTTCTCCATCCAAGGAGATGCCCCCACTGCTGAAACCATTCCTTGCTCCTGCTTCTGGAAAGGGATTGATCTTCCTGGGTTTGATACAGGGAGGTGGAGGTTTGAGCACTGAGGCAGTGGTGGGGTCTTGGGGATGCCACAAGTCAATTCATTTTACCAAATGAATTTGGTCAATTGACCAAAGTCAATTCATTTTACTTTTCAGAACCTGGAAGTTTAAATATACAAACAAACTCCATACTGGACAAGTATTTCATTTGTGAAGTTAGGAGCTCCAGACTGAGGATATTTTGGAACTCCACAAGATTCATCCTTCTCTGCCATGACTGATAAATGGCCAGAGGGTGTGTGAAGAATGTGCTAAGGAGGATGAAATCAACCAAATAAAACCCCTGAAAAACCTGACAACTAAACTATCTGCTCATTCCTATACCACAGAAATGATTAGAAACTATTTCCAGGCTCCTGGCATTATTTCTTTTGCAAGGAAAAGCTGGATATAGTACAAATCTGGTTCATTATCTTATCATAATTATGCAGTTGCTCAAATGATGAAAACCATTTCTGAAGTGATTTGTTGATGCAGCAATCTTTGAGGCTCTTGCTGCTGTGCGTGGATGCCGGGTTGGTTTGGGCACAGCAGGCTGAACATGACAATCAGTTACCCCAGGAAAAACCAACTTAAAGAAAAATGGATCATGCAATTAGAGATTATGTTGTAATGCACGTGCACAGGGGGACAAAATGAACCTTTGTCCCGTAGCACAGACTTGAGGCACTTGAGCGCCTGCAGCGTAGCAGCAGTCGGTCACTGGGGAGATAAGCGGCCCTGAGCAGCAATGTGCTCCGCAGGGGAGGGGGCCAGGAATGGTGGGATGCCAGGTCTCACCCCACTGGGAACGTGCAGGAGGGGACTCTTTTACCTGTTCTTTTAAGGCTGACCCTTCTGTGCTCCTCCCTTCCCTTTAGCCTGTCCCACCACCGGTGCCCCTTCCCAGCCTGCTCCGTTCCCAGCCTTCCCGTATTTCTCTGACATTTCACAGCTCTGGCTGTTATCACTAATGCCATGGAGAAATGCTTTGGTGGTGCATGGCCGGGTCATGCAGGGGTGGAAAGGGGGAAGGGATGGGAATTCTGTATTCCTGTGCGGCCAAGGACTGTGGGTACTTGTTTGCAAGTTCTCAGCGGGTCCGGGGAGGTCCCAGTGGCGGAGGAGATGCTGGCCATGCCCTTGCTTGGCTGCTGGCAGGGGTGGCACGATGACCACGGGGTGGTTGTGCCCCCGTAGGAAGCGCTGATGATGAGCATGGCCCAGAGCAGGAAGGCGTGGGCTGGGGGTGGCACTTCAGCCCCTGCTCTCCAGCCCCACCACATCCCCTCTCCCCCTGTGATCTGGTGAATGAGGGGGTGGCTGTCTGAGACGGGGGGCAGAGGCCTTCTGCTCGGCACGTGGGGCGCTCCAGCTTTGGGGAATAAGCTCCAGCAGCGTGCGCTGTGCAGTGCCACTTCAAAGCAGGCTCTGGCAGCGAGGCAGGGGTTTGTCTGGCGGGATTAAACCACATTGGAACCATTTTGGAAAGGGTTTGACTCTTTGATTCTTTCGTATACAAATCTGACATCAAAGCAAAGTCCTGGTGTCTGTCAGATACGTCCTTCATCCCTAGAAAGAGATAAAACAGCCTCCTGTCAGTCAGATAACACGATAATTAGACAGCGTGATAATGCATTTAGCCTGGTGCTTACAATCCTTGATCATATATTGCAATTATGTATACAGGCCACAGCAGCCAGTGTCTTTAATTATAACCTTGATGGCAAAATGATAGGAAGCAAGAGTCTTCCTAAGGGTAGGAAAAAAGAGTCTTTTAATTCATTTTTATAGATCCTCACTGAATATAATAGCAGGGATTAATATGAAAGCCTTTGCCAGAGCGTTTGTGTGACCTGACAAATGTGTTTATGAAGAAGCAGCAGTGCGTGGCTACTGCATTAATATAGGGCACATATTAGAGCAATATGAGATAGGTACCAACCCAGATAGAAACACCAGATAGCACAGCACTTCAGTTTGATGTTAATCTGCTGCCCAGAAAATTCATAGTTAAATGAGTATAATAATCTTATTATTGAGATTTATTAAGGGTAAGCTTTTAAATAGCAGACTTACACATTTCTCATTCATTTAGCCAGAAACTTCTTGGTTGCGTTGCAAATGTCAGCTAGACAAAAACAAATAGGTGATATTATCCCTCCTGTAGTAAACTGCCTCTGTACCAGAGTAGACAAGGCTCCTGGATCAGGAATCTGATCGCTCATACGTAGTCGAAGTATGTTTTTATTTGCATATTATTTAACTGCAATTATGTTTTTGAGTTTTTCATGCATTATGAAGCCCTTGATTAAAATAAATAAAGCAAATGAAGGCAGGGAAGCGAGGAGTAGTTGTTAAAGGTATCAGTCTTAGAGTTCATAATTCTAGTGCTTGAGTTTTATCAATTTTCTACTGCTCAGTGTTTGGTGTCATGAAAAACCCACTGAGTGGTGCATGTCTGGCTGCTGGTCCAGCCCTGATCCTCCTCCAACCCATTTCTGTTCTCATACAGAAAAGTGGCTGTGTAACCACATCCCTTGTGAAGGGTCATGGTGACCATGCCCGGGAGATCACCAGGAATGGAAATGCCACAGCCTGGGCATCTCCCTGGCTCTCAGGATTGAAGGACAGAAGCATAGAGGAAAGGGAGAAACTTGAAGGGTTTTCCCAAGGGAAAACAGTCCTGGCTGTTAGGAAGTGCTGAAAGGTTATGCAGTGAAAATCAGGCCCCTTAAAATAAGATACCCCAAAACTGAAACACCTGGGGAGAATGGTTGCTTTGGGAAAACTGAAGTGTAGATGTAATCAGCTCGTTACAGAAGGCGACTAAACCAATGGTACAGGTGTTAGAACATGGACCTACCTTCAGACACAAACTGTGGGCAGGGCAAGGATAAACCCTCTTGGCTGTGACCGTGCATTTGCTTAGGAATTACCAGCATGGTGATAATTGGTATAGATTGTTTCTTGTTCTTCAGAACAGAACTATGTGTTTATCCAACTCAAATGGTCCCTCAGGGGTTGGGGCTCATTCTCTGCATCTCTTATTCTTGTAGGGCCTCTCCTGTCTCTCCTTATGCACTGCAGGGCTTTCCTCTGCAGCTTCCCCTTAGGCCTTTCCCAGCAATAGTGTCCTCCAGCTTATCCTTAGTGTCTTAGACACTCATCCTTAGTGTCTGAATAATGTAATTCCTCATTGTCAGCAATCCCAGGTGCATGGCATAGTTGGGAAATGAGGCCTTTTTGGCTGCTGAGCCTCTACTGCCCCTGTCCCCAGCCCAAACTCCCAGTAGGACACTGCTTAAGTAATTTGCTATGGCTCCTTGGATGATCAGCTGATCTGGGGAGCTGGGGCTGCTGGGCATACTCAGTCAGAAAAGATACGTGGAATACACTGAGTAGTTGCAAAACATCTGTGCCTACATGGTTAATGAGGCTTGTGCAGAGGAAAACCCCCTCGGATTGAAAGGCCATGACTTGGACCCTCGGGACATTAAGACGATACCATCGATGGCCCTGTGGTTCTTCTGCAGCAATCCCTTCTTGCTCCCATCTTTGCACCCTAAAGCACCAGCCAACGTGTCTGCAGAACCTCAGAGGAGGTAAAGATTCCCATGGAAAATCGCCATGGAAATTCCTCCTCCAAAATGAGAGGATTAGTCTGCACTGGAAAGCCACATACATGCAAGGGAAGAAGCCACAAAGCTTTTCTGACTTCTGCTACGTGCTTCACACATCCTTTGGTGTGTGGTGTGAAGCATTTTCTCCTAGGATTTAATCATACTGTTTTCATACAATATCTAAAAGATACTGGCCACATTACTTATTCACATAAAATTTTCATTTTTAATACAGGAAAATGAATTATGTAAAATAGAAAAGAAAAGCTTTTTGACCTCAGTGATTCCTGTCTAAAAGGAGATTATGTCACAAAACCCAAACCATGTCCTCATACTACTGGGATCCTAGATTAAAATTTTGAAAACCAGCTGAAATGGACCACTTTTCAGAAGTCAAAAAACCAAATGAAACCCACAACAATCAGAAAATATTTCTTTTGTGGGAGAAAACCTGAAGCAGGCCTTACGAATTCCCATTCTATGAAAAGTAATGATGGGAATTGCTTAACTAGCTACGTGTTTTGGTACATTATTGTTGACTCCTTGTTGCAATATTAAAGTGTCAAGTGGATTCAACCAACTAATATCACTTTGTATGCCATATATGTGTGTATATATGTAAATATATATGTGTGTAAATATATATATATATGTAAATATACTTACATATACATAAAAGCAACTGGTAAATGCAGTATTTCATGTTATAAATCACTCTTCCAAACATCCCTGCCAATAGCTCCCAATGCTGAAGATCTTATAGAATATTCCTCTTTGGCTGTGGGTGTTGCCTTGTGGTCATGGCCCTGTGGGGATGGATTAGCCTTCAAATACCTGGGCTGAGGAGCTGCCGGAAGAACACCACATCTTCGGATCTCACAGTGAGGCAAGGGGATATTTATCAGTAGCTTCCATGAGGTTAGGAATTGCCTCATGAATATTTACATGTGGAAAGAGATAAACTGTGCAAATGTATCCAAGACACCCATTTACCTCTCTGGCATCTCTCTTGGTTTGACATAAACAGGAAGCTCCCAGAAGACAATCTCTGTTCCTGGTGGAGGACTGAAGAGTGAGAAAACGAACACGTGAAAGTGCTGGAAGACTGTAGTAGGTGTTAGGCAGGGGATGCATTTCCATTGCTCCTGGAAGAACGGGAGGAGGAAGAGGCAGCAGCCATTGCAAAGGCACAGTGGATTTTGTCATGGCTTGAAGCAGCTGCAGGGGGTATAAGGGCACAGGTCCCAACTGCTGATCTATATATAATATAAAAATAGCATAAATAATGATAATAACAGAGTAAAGCTGGGCAAGCGTTGAATTAGGGGAGTGTAATTCCAACAAGGGCTTCTGTATGACCTAATAGACAGTAACGGAGTCCCAGATGGGGGTGGGATTGGGGTTCTGTAGTTCACAGCTGCCAATGGGAGTTTTTAACATGTTTTTAACTTCTTTTTTGCTTGTTGATTGCTTAGTAGAGACAAGCTCCCACTAGAATTAACTCCAAGCTGCACAGCACCAGCTGAAAGAAGGTTCCTCTGTTTTACTTGACCCAAAACCAGCCAGAAGTGCCTGACACCTCATGGGCCTGTGCAGGACCATTTGCTTCATTCCAAACGCGCTACGCTGTGGCTCCATGCCTACCCTAATTAGGAATAATTAGCTCAAGCACTGGTGCAGCTGTGCAGCTTCTTGTGTCAGAGCTTCACCACATCCCCTCATTACCTCAGCTTTTGCACTGATGCTCCTCAGTGTCCCGTTTCTCAATGTGGGCTCTTCCATGCACAGCTGGGCCTTTGCTCACCGAAGCCATTTTGCATTTCTTGGTGTTCCTGGGAAGAGAGCACGTAACTCTCTGGCTTTTTGGTCACAGCTTCCCTGTCCTCTGCCTGAGGCTGGAGAAGCTGGAAGGGGCCAATACCACATCAGAACCATCTGGTGAATCCCGATAAACCATCAGACTGGTTACCTTTATTGTTCCTCCAAGACAGATCATGTGTTCTTGGAAATCACCGTGTTTGTATTTCACTGGAGATGAGAAGGATTAAATAAACAGCGGTGGTGGTTTTCTAGCCCTGGTAAGGAGACCTGCAGAGGCTTTTCCTTCTTCTGGGGTCACGTGGCTCTCTCAATTAGGCATAGGTAGTAATAACCATAAATCATTTGAAAACAGGACCTGTCCCTCGGAGTGTTACTGCTTCCAGTTCCTTTTTGCAGGGTTCAGCCTATCAGTTGTCCTGAAGAGCTCCAGGTTTTGCTCAGCACTGTGTGAGCATGTTCCACCAGGCCTGGGGGCCCCTGAAAGTGGAAACACTTTGGTTCCAGTGGCTGTTTTCCCAGAAATACTTTAGGTATTTCCTCTTCTCTGCACAGTCCTAGACTCCAGATCCTGTCCTATTTTAAGTGCAGTGTTTTGGAGCATCTCTACTCCCCTGGATTTCTCTTTCCCACTTGTTGCTCCCTGATGCCTGCTGTGTTTGAGGGCACTCTTTTGTATAGAGCTTCTCTTCAGCAGCCTTCTGCCACTGCTTTTTGAAACATTTTTTCCCAAGCTGATCCAAGGCTAAAGGGACAGATGTGAAGAAGAACAAAGATTATTCCCATCAGAAAAACCATCCCAGATTAAGTTTCCAAGTCCCAAGATGCATGCACTTGGATTTTGTTGTGTGCACGGCTTGGACATGCTGTGATTAATCAGAAAACTTCTGCCAGTGCCGTGTGGCCTCAAGAAGGTGCCAGGAACATCAGGAGGCTCCACAGTTTGGCAGCAGATACCTTTGGAGGGGCATTCAGAGAAGCCAAGAGAAGGAAGTGGGGCAGCAACTTTTTGTGTATTGGGGCCTTAGCTGGGACTGAGGGCAACTGGCAGGAAGTTGTTCTCTAAAATGAGAGTCAGGGATGTGCATCAGCTTCCATGAGGATGGTCAGCCCTTCAGCAGATCCTCAGGAATGGCACTTCAGAATGGGAAAGGATTCCTGCTCAGAACTCTCTAGCCTCTCAGACTTCCTTTTAAATCTGTTTTTTGCTTTAGAAAGCTTCAGTGACTAAAAACTCCAAATCTATTTCAAGAAAGAATGCTAATTAAAAATAGGCCTTATTTAGATTTTGGGTTTGATCTGATCCTTACTGGTGTAGATGTTTCATATTTCACAGGGCAGGAATGTTGGGGCAGGCAACTTTGTTAGGCTATAGAAACGGGAAAGGAAGGTTTATGCAGGTGAGAAAAAGTGGATTTTAAAATCAGCTATCTGGCATCTCTTGAACATCACTGGGCAGACGTCTAAGCAAGGAGGATCCCATCTGAACTTCACATTAACTGGTCATAATCCTCTTTAATGTAGCCCAGGTCAGACAGTGGGGGTTACAGCAATGTTAACATGACAAATCAGGGCCTTCATCATTTCTCCAATTGCCTTTTCCATGTTTCTGGGTTTTAAAACAAAATTTATGTTTGGATCCCAAGCAAACATGACAGCCTCACTTAATCACCTTTCTAATCACTCGCCTTAAAAATGATTTTTTTCATTTTGTCCTCCAGCCAGGAGAACTGAGTTATAAACCAGCTTAATGCTAATTCTTCTTACTTTGACGAGGGCTAATTAAATTCATACCTCTTTGAGTAAGCTGTTAAAAGCCACAGTTAATCAATGTTTTGGCCGATTCGTCCTCATTAAGAAATGTTGTTTTTTGCTGAGAAATAAAGCACACTCCTTAAAAGCACTCACCGATTTGCTTTGGGATCTTCATGGGGGCCAGGCTACTTACACAGCACATAGTTCACCTACAGCTGTGTGAAGTGGTTTATTCTGCTGAAAATGTGCTTTGCCTATGACTCTTCTGAAAAAAAAAAAGGATTATTGCCCATGGGGCATTGTATTAGCGGGGCTGAGACATCCTGATTCCAAACAGTCATTAAGCAAATCAGAGGTAATTTATACTGTGGTGAAGAAACTATTGCAAAGCTTGCCAGCTGTCTGGCCCTTCCAGTATGGCTTCAGACAGGACTTTGAAGGTCGGTTCGGGAGCATTTCTCTTACACCGTGTTGTTGTTGTGACTCCGGGAGGACAGTTGAGTTCGGAGGCAGGCCCCGATCCAGCAGAAGTTTAAACATCTGCATAGTTTTGAGCATGTGAGCAATCCCATAGGAGTTAACGAGGCTACTTTAAATGCTTAGAATTAGGCATGTGCTTAAGAGCTTTGCTGGACAGGAGCCATGGTAAGAACCAGCCCCAACTGTGACCTAAAATTAAAACTGGAACACTTTAAAGATTAATTAAGGCCTTGTCTACATGGGAAAAATTCTTCATTGTGGCATGAGAAACTTTCTTCTCATGGCGTTTGTGGCCCAACTGGATTCAGACCATTTAAAGTGGAGTCGACTCTTATGAGGTTTCCTGACCGCACTCAGGAGGTGTGGAGAGTTTGGAAATGCACTCAATGTTTGGAAGCAAATCTTTCATTCCCCAGTGCATATGAAATTTGTATGCCTTCACAGTCAGCTTTATGATAGCATCGTCCTTTCAACCCTTGGGAAAATGGCAGAGCCATTCGAGTAGCCAGAAAGCAAATAAACAGACACGCTGCACTCCTCCCTTCTTCACCACAACTACTGAATTCCCTGAGCGCCGCAAGCCGGAACTATTGTCCTTTTAAAGCCTAGGGATCTGAGGACTTGGAACCTGTGGATCTCATTCTCTCTCCCAGAAGACATCTGCTTTAGCACTCCAGAGGGGCTGTGGAGTAGACATGAATGGCACTCACATTGGTGTGTTGTCCCTTTTGTGTCCCAGAAGGGAAGGAGAGGGATTGGTGTGTATAACCAGGATATGATGGAGTGCTAAACACTTATTCCAGCCCAGCACTTCATGCCTGGAGCTCAGCACTGTGCCTGCAAACCCAGGCAGCAGGGAATGAGGGGCAAACAGAGGCCTGTACCTGTGAGGAAAAGTTGTTGGTTTGGTCTTGGATATGAAGGACCCCTCAACAAATCTGGGTGGGAATGATGTTGTATGTGCTGGTTTTAGCTCTCCTGCTGTTTTGGCTTTGGGGTTTTTTTTCTGTGGGAGGACTAGGCTTGGGTTTGAGTGTCTTTGTAAAAGCTGAAGCCATCTGCTTCACTGTGGCACAGGCATGGAGCCTTCTTCCTTCCCTTGGGTAGAGAAGCACTGTGTCAGTGCTTTTGGGGAAGTGATACACACATATCACTCTAACATTCAAAGAAGGGCAGAGTTTTTAGCATCTCAGCATCCCTTCTGATTGACTGCACTGAAGCTTTGTTTCCTGGAATCAGGGCTTTGTCATCCATTTCACAGCAGAGCTGAACAAATCTGCCAGCCACCCTTCACCTTCAGCTGAAGAAAATGCTCAGTCTGAATTAGAGTCAGCTCTGCTGTGGCTTGGGACAGCTTATGGTAGAAAAGAGGTCTCTGGGTAGCTGAAAGTGTATGTGTCTCTATTTCCAATATTTTTATATTCATTACTTTGCAGTGGTTTGGCTCTTAATTGGTATTAAAAAGCCAGCTAGTGAGTAAATAGAAATAATGAAACTCAGTGCTCCTGTGCTGCCTTGCATTTATGAAGTTCAGACCGAGCAGTAATTAATCTCTGCTGGCTTCCATGTGTGTGTAAATCTCCAGTCACTTTGTACAACTCATGTACAATTTTATCCACTAAATAAATGGGTCTCAATTGTGCCATTGAGGCAGGGCCTCCTCAGAGGGTTGGAGGTGGCCCATGGAGCAGTTTGCTGTGAGGTCACAGAGGGACTGCATTCCTTTTCCTGCTCTGCACCCCAGTACAGGATCACACTCCCAACTTCTACATGCAGACCTCATAAGACTTTTTTCTGTCCCTAGATTTCCTAGAGTAAAGGCTGGCTGAGAGTTATGTGAGCTCTTAAACACCCCTGTAAGGAGCCAGAAGGGTCCTTAAGGCTTCCTTTTCACTGTGCACCCACAGCTCTGCTGCCTGCTCTGAGTTCAGATCAAGCCTTTACACCACATCCTGCACCTTTTGTCTCACCTCCAGCAGTTAGAAATGGAGAAAACCCGAGATCGCTCAAAAAAGGACCAATTTTTTCCTGGCTTTCATTCCTTACTCTTCTGACAGTTTCCTTGCATAAAAGCTAGGGAGAATCTGTACCCAGGGATACTGAGTATTTTAAAAAAACCACTTGCCTGGTTTGGTTTTTTTCTCTCCTAAAAAATCTGTTCCTTAATGCAATCAGAGACTTGTAGTGGAGCTATGAGGATCACTGGATGAGATTCCCAGCATAAGATAATGGAGATACTCTGAAAAACAGGCAGCTTGTGGGTTTTTCCTCTGTATTTCTAGCCCATGTTTGATGGACTCTAAAGTCGTATACAAAGCACAGCAGGTTGAAAAATGAGATATTCTTTGTTACTGCTATTGTTGTTGTGATTCTCCTGGAGAAAATGACAGTGTTTCATTAAAAATTACAAGTTAACATTATTGAAAACCCCACAAAACTCGTGTCTCAAGATATGGTCCATTAGGCTGAAACACTGAAGATTTGGAGTTTCTGATGAGATGAAAAATCTGGGCACAGATTGATGAAAGTGGTCATGTTCTGCAGATGTTTTTATCTGATTTAAAATGAATTATTTTAATCTAATTGTGGCTAAGCTTTTCAGGTTGATCAATTAATCAGTTGTTAAATGGGAATTGAGGTCAGTGGTATCTATTCTCATACAGAGTTACCAGCACATGTAGGAAAGTCTCCCATCACACATGGGGCTAAAAATAACTAAAATCAACATCAAAAGGAGAAAAATGAGTGAGGCAGATTTGTTTATATAAATGGTTACACCCAGCATTTTGAAAAGTAAATATTCTGCTCAGACCCAAAAATGAATTAAAAGTTAATTGGAAACAAACAAACAAACAAACTAGCATAAATAACTTCACAGGTATTGAGGATTAGAATCTAAGCCTGTCTGAAAAGGAAAGGCGGATAAACTGGCTTGGGGGAAATAAAAACCCATGTGAACCTTTGTGTAAAATTCCAGTTCAGTCAAACTCAAATCTTTTAAGGTTCAAAAAGATCTTTTTGCTTTAATTATCACAAGTGTCTCTGTTCCCTGGCTGGTATGACTAAAAGCCATGAGAAGGTTGGTCATGGAAATTTTCAGCTCTTTGTTTGGCGTTAATGCAGTGTTGGTGCCTTTCAGCAACTGCTTGTTTTCACATCCCTGCCACTGGCCAGGCGAGTTTCCCTAAAGAGCAGCTTCTCAGTGGGGCAAACGCCCAGCGCTGCCTCTCCAGTGGGATTCAGCCCTTGGCCACGAGGGAGAGCAGCTCCAGGTGCAGAATGTCTGGGGCTGTCAGCCTTTGGAAAGGCTCAACCAGGAATTTTTTGTCGTGTGGGAGACGTAAGTGGCACCCAGGTTACAGCCACAGCCTCACTGCTCAGGTCAGCTCTGCACTCACTTGGCTGTGCTGGGCTGTTGATTCACTGCAAGCCACAGTCCAGATGTAGCTGCTGCAGGGTCCACCAGAAATGGGTGGGAATATTTTGCAAACCAGGGAAGACTTCGGCATCTCTGGCCCTGACCTACTTAGCAGAAAAAACTCAATATTAAAATGGAATTAAATGGATGTAGCTTGACCACAGTTAAGCAACACATTTAACCACATATGTCTGAAATTAGCTTTTTAATGGGAATTAGATGTTCTCAGTGAGTGGGACTTGCTGGAACACACAAGGGTCTTCATTTATGACTGGAGACAGGTATCTGGAGTGGAACAAACAGTTGCAGGAGGGTGTGATACGGCTTTAACTTGTTTTCCCTTTGGTGTTTTTCCATAGGGACAAGCAAAACACTACAGCAGAGAGCACTGGTTATAAATATTTCATCAAATTATTAGCCTTCTAGTTTCAGAACTGCTTCTGACTAGACTTCCATTTTCCCATTTTCTGGCATCACCTTGAAATTATTGGATCATTTTAAATGAGAGGGGGGAAAAAAGTGTTTCACTCCATGTATCCCTTCTTGTTTCTTTTGACTCTCTGGTGCCGGTGGTATATTTTGAGTTGTTTGGGTCACTGGGTGTTGCTTCTGTTTCTTGATTGAATCACTGTAACTGTTAAGTGTCAGAATGAAAGAAATCAAAGGGATTTAAAATATCAACACAAACTTCCAGGAAGGATTTGCCTGACTGTTAAGTGAAAAACATGGCACTCTGGTCATGAAAAATGAGAAATAAATTCACAGGTATGAGTCATGTTGGAAAGAAAAATTGTAAACTCAGCCTGGAATATTGCTGAGGCAAACCTGTGAGTGTGGGTCTCTGTGGCTGCTGTTCAGTTTCCATTAAGGAGATTTGGTTAGATTTTCAGTAGGTATCAAAAGCAGAAAGAACACCTTCATCAGGTGAGGATTTGCCCCCACATATGCCATAGGAGGAGTGTGGATAAACTGGTGTGGAAGGGCAGGAGATTAGGGACAGAGTAGCACAAAAAACCCCACCAAAATCAGGTAGATGTGACAACATTGGTGAGTCTGAAACCGTATCACACAAACATAAATTCAGGGTTAACTGTAGATTTTGTGTGTTACAGTAAAGTTATGTTTTCCAACCCTGTATTTGTACTTACAGGTGAGTTTCCAAGACCAACATTTTTAGAGGTGCAAGAACAAATGCACTGAAGTCTGAGTAGCTTTAAAAACATCTCTGCTTATCAAAAG
The DNA here is from genome assembly GCA_013397815.1 of Aleadryas rufinucha. Taxonomy (NCBI): domain Eukaryota; kingdom Metazoa; phylum Chordata; class Aves; order Passeriformes; genus Aleadryas; species Aleadryas rufinucha. The sequence goes on from VZTH01011480.1 coordinate 152,804, forward strand.
GTTTTGAGTAGGGGGGCTCTGACACAAGCTTTTCAATCTTTCATAATTCTGGAAAAAAATGAACCTTTCACCTTTGCATAAAGGGCTCCATTCAGTTTGCATTCCTGTTTGGTTACCTTATTGGTTCACTTTTGGCCTTGACCCATTTGCACATCACTGGAACACTCTCCTATAGCTAATGCTACACATCAGGTTTGCAAAAATGACTGCATTTGAGGCACTCAGTAAATCTTCCAAGCAGCTCAAAGGTCAGATTGTAAGAAATATCTGAAATAACTCTCCAGAAAAATGAGAAGAGAAAAACTCAGAATGTGAGCACCATAACATTGATTTCTGGCAGCCCATGCTGTTTTGTTGCTCTCTGCAAGGTGTGTCAGAATAGAGCATATGAGTATCTTTGAAATGAAGATATAAATTACCATTCCTCTGCTTTTCCTCCTGCCCTCCAGTTGTGTTTTGATTTGCTGTTCTTTTTCTTCTTCCTTCTGATTTCCTCCCCACTTTCTCCTTTAACTCTCCCTGCCAAGGGGGAGGCTGCTAAAATTGCCACTCCACCCTGCATATGCAGCTTTTCCTATTGGTTTTGCACAGAACCCCGGCCTGAAGCCCATCACAGCCTCGGGGGATTCTTTCCATGCCCTTCCATGGGCTTGAGATCAAGTTGAGTATGGAGAATTTCTTCCAGTGTGCATCTCTGAGCTCTCTGCCCCACCTGCTTCCCACCAGACCCTGTCACGGGTATTAAATGTAATTCATGGCTAATTATGGGTATTTACACCTCGACCTCAAAGCCGTCCGCTTCCACCTGCGCCGCAGCCGCCGTGGGCTCGGGGAGCGGCGAGCGGGAGGGACACGGGAGCAGCTGTGTTTGTTTGATCTCCTCGCTGCCAGGTCCCTGTGCTCGGGGCTGGAAGGGCGGACGGAAGCTGCTAATAGAGGCAGAACTAAAGAAATACACAGAGCAGCTCAGTGTTCCCAAGTACAGCCACTGCTGGAGAGAAAAGAGTGAGAACAAGAGGGAAAAGCCCACGGAGGCTGCGGGAGCTTCCGTGTAAATACAAACAGACCCCATGTTGCTGAGTGTTCCCTTTGATTTCCAAAATGTTGAGAGAGCTTGGCCGTAGGCTCGCGCTTCCTCCGGAGGTTGGGAATGGCAGCACGACAAGGAGAAGGTGTTCCTGCGAAGACCGAGGCTTTCTGTGTGAGGAGAGCCAGGGCTTCCCATGGTTCTGGTTAAGATGGTTTGAGACAGCAAACAAGTGCAAAACAAACAGGAACAGATTTTGTGGGGGATGTTTAGTGGGTCTGGAACCAAGAGATTCCTTTCAGGTGCGAGACCTGGTGGCTTTGAGGGTTGCTTTGAGCAACTCAGAAGGGCATGAGGAGGAAATAAGGAAATGGTTGGGGTTTTTTTCCGGGGAAGCAGCAGCTGGGCTTCACATACAGCCAGAGAGAGGTTTATGGATTCAGTACTAAGTACTCATGTTTGCCTCTGCAGAGCATTGCAAGCAACTATTGCTGAGACTTTCCACCCCTTTCACTGTCTGTAGGCACCTGGCCCTGCCCAAACCTGGCTTTTGTGGAGCCAGGGACAATGGGTGAATGAATCCCTGGGGGTTTGGGGACCATCTTTTCAAACCTTGCTCCCCTAAACTGGATTCCTAATCTCTGCATTTATAAACTTAATTTTAGAAGTAATCTTTTCTGAGATCAGACTCTTGAAAGTGCTCCAGGCATTCAGGGTGAGCAAGGAGGGACAAAAGAGCACAGGAATGGTCAGACTGGACCACACCAAAGGTCCAGTCCCCTGGACTCATCCAGTGCTTGTGGATGCTCAGAGACCTGACAGACTAAATGTTTCATTGAGGTAGTCCTCAAATTCACTATAGCATTTTTAGGTCAAACTGGGGAAAACTTTTGGTTACAAAGTCCTGGAATATTGCCCATTGACTTATGCTGCAACCCAAATGGTGATAAAAAGCAGGAATGGGTTCTTCAAATCATTTTTTTAATCTCTCATTCACCAAACGTCACCAAAATGAAGCAGGAGTTGCTCTTTGGATTACTCCTGTAATATATATACTCCTTTGTAATATAATACTCCTTTGTGCTTCTTTTTCACAAAGCCTCTCCTCTATCAGTTCACGTTTAAATATTCCTTGCAAGCCAGAGGAAAGAGCTGGTCATTAAAAAGCAAAAGATAATAGTGAAATACGTTGTTGGTTATGCAAATTTCTGATGAGCATCTTTCCATTTAAATTAATATTTTGGATTATTTAGAAATGTGGAATTTCTTTTCCTTTTGTTCCAAATTTCAGACCCTCAAAAATATCAAGAGAAATGCAGTAAAAAAGGACTATTTCCTTACATTTTTTCATGGAGAAATGTATCTAATGAAAGCATGACCATGGTAGCTGAATATCCCAGAGGGATCTCAGTGGAAGTATTGTTATCCTCCATATTTTACAGACAGGGAAGTTCAAAGCAGCTGCAAATCAGGAACTTCTGGGAAAACCCTTCTGTTACCCAACTGCCTGCCCATGCTGGCAGAGTGATGCACCTCAGTTCCCAAAGTGAGAGGAGCTTTTGGGACCTCTCTTTTGATGGAGAACAAGAGGGAAGCAGACATCTCCCTGGCATTAGCCAGCAGGGAATGATGAACTCGTGATGTAGCGAGCACAGCCAAAAAGTCTTGTCACTCACCCTAGAGCCAGATAGGGGCTCAGAAATCCTCAATTTGTCCTTTCTGCTCAGAAATCTCTGACCAGATCGTGTGAGGGTCCTAGTGCTGTCTGGCTTGGTGAAGGAAAGCTGCAATTCTCTCTTTCCTCCATCACTATTCCTGTGGCATGACTTGTACAGCCCTGTGTTTCCACAGCCCTTCTCTGGTGTCTTTTTCTCTCTATTGCTGACAGGAGGGAAGGGATCAACAACAAAACCCAACTGAGCAAGGTGTTCCGTGCAGGGCTACAGGTGCTGTCAGCATGACCTGAGATAGCTCCGAGCCCGAAAACCAGATCAAAGTGGAAATGTTGGGAAATACAAATGTACAGTCTGTTTTCTGACAACCTCACCCCTCACCAGCCAGCAGCTCCGCAGCCAACACTATCAACACAGAGCAGCAGACACATCCCACACACACAAGTGGGGTCGGAAATAGCAGCCCTTTACCGGGAATGGTTTTTAATAGGAGGGAAAAATTCAAGTAGCGAGTTGTCGAGGGATTCCAAGGGACTACAAATTTCTGCTTTTCCAGAAGCAAAATTTAACTTGTGGCTCTTTTCTTCTTTTGGTTTTTTTTGAGTTTTTTTTAATAGTATTTTCTCATTGGCTGATTATGATCTTTCCAAAAGGAAAAAAAAAAAAGGGGCCCTGCAGCACACTTGGTCTGAAGGGCTCAAATTAGGAGTTATCAAGAATCTCCCTGTAGCCAAGCAGCTAATTCCAGAGGCAGAACAAGAGAGCTTCTGTTACCATACTGTGCTGAACTCCTGCTGCTCTTTCCATGACAGGTGTGGGCCCAATACCTGTTTATCAAGGGTCTTACTTATATAAAAGTAAAAAGTTCAGGAAACTAAAAAATCTGAGTCACTGTCTGCTGAACTCCCAAATAAAATAGTTTTATTTTCCAACGAACCGAGTTTTCCTTATTTAAGCCCAAGGAAAAGAAAGAAAGTAAAAAAACTTGCTTTGAACCCTGACCTTTGGAGGTGTATCCCCCCCTGGGTGATTCATCTGTTTACCTTAGGACAATTAAATGTGAGTCAGTTTAAATAAACTTTAAAACCAAAGGAAAAATACGCTAAAAACAGACCTGACCCCACCCCTTCTCCTACTAGGGACAAACTGAGAAGTATGAAAAAATGCAACCCAGATCACATTTTCAGGAAAATCCTAAGGAATCCAGAGTGAGGTGGCAAGTCATGGCAGCTCCTGTTCCTCACCAGGAGCTGGAAGGTGGAGCTGCTCCAGGATGGACTCGGTGATGTCCCCACACTGCCACCAGCAGCAAGTGGCCACCAGTAATAAGCTAATGCAGGGGCCATCAGAGTCGTTAACCCCAATGCAATGTAGTTAAATGCTTCACCTTTAGGCTACCAGTCAGTGGCTTCAAGGAATTTTGGTTCAGTAATGTCCTGACAGCTTGAAATATTTGGCACTGATAGCAGCGCTGCTGGCTGGGGAAATACAGGAAGGACCCAGGGGTTTGCAGCAGATAAAAATGGAGATAAAATCACCAGAGACTTATTAACTGAGGGAGAGGGGGAAGAGCAAGAACAACCCCCCTCCGTAAATAAAGCAGTGCTAAATGCTGGATGTCAGGGTTTATGCCTGCAAGAGATGTGGCAGCTGGAGGGTGTAGCTCTGAAGAGGCCATTAATGGAAAGAATCAAAGCTGCTCTCAGGCCCTTGGAGCGGGATTGCCAGGGCTGTTAGCAGCCTTGTGTCGGCTCAGAGACTGCCCGCAAAGTGCTGGAATTGCACAAAAATAACGCTGGCTTTGGGCAAGTTTTTCACTGACTTTTGGTTTCCAGGTTGCTCAAGTACCTTCAAATCCCACTAAGACCAGAGGAAACAAAAATGTGAGTGCGAGGAAAAGCAGGAGATCATCCTACGGGTCGTGCAGGGAAGCACCAGCCACTCTGAAATTCATAGTGCAACCCTGAGAAGTGGGGACATGGCAGAGGAGGCAAAGGCTTGAGTAATTCCTTGCTGTTATTCCCTGAGTTCAGGCATCCCTCAGGGCCTCTGTGCCAAGAGGGACAGTCCCTCCTCCTCTCCCGAGCATCCAGAGGTGGCAGCAGGGGGAGGTGCCACAGAGATTCAGAGAACATTCTCACCTTTGTCAAAACCACTGTTTTTCTGGGGAGAGAGACCAGGCTGTTTTCTGCTGGGGGGATTTAAAACAATCTCAGGGGTTTATTTCCCCACATTAGGGACCAAGTGATCTCTAATGAAATATCAGTTGGCTTAGGGATTATACCTGCTGGACATTTCAGTCCTGGTGTTGCTTCTGACATTGTGATGAGTGGTCAGCCTTCCAGTGCCTAAAGGGGCTACAAGAAAGCTGGGGAGAGACTTTTTACAAGGGCCAATGGCTTCAAACCCACGGAGGGCAGGTTTAGATTGAGAAGAAATTCTTCCCTGTGAGGGTGGTGAGGCCCTGGCACAGGTTGCCCGGAGAAGCTGTGGCTGCCCCTGGATCCCTGGAAGTGTCCAAGGCCAGGTTGGATGGGGCTTGGAGCAACCTGGAATAATGGAAGGTGTCCCTGCCCGTGGTGGGGGGGTTGGACCCAGATGGTCTTCAAGGTCTCTTCCAATCCAAACCATTCTATGATTCTATATTCCATTTTCTGTTGAGTTTGGGACTCAGGGGCACAGGGACTCTCCTGGCTGTGGTCACCAGAAGCTGCTATTGGAAACTTTAGGCCACAAGCATGAAATGGAGAAGCAATGAGGATCCACCAGCACTGGGTGAGACTCTTCCAAATTGCTTATTCCTCTCCTTCTCACAGTGACTTCATGCTGGAGAGGAGCTGTGAGAAAGTAAGATGAGGGAGGGAGGTGGTGGTAAAGAAACTGTGTGAAAAATGGGAATGGTTCCTCTTTTCCTCAGCAGCCAGGGATGTGATTGTCAGTGTCTGTAGCTGCTCCTTCCCCTGCCCAGTGGGAGCAGCCCTGCACCATCTGTTTTGGCATCTGTGTACAAAGATCACAACAGGAGCCAACATTTACAAATCCCAACATCATCCACCTCTTGGAGCATTTCATTTCAAGGAGTGCAACCAGACATTCCTCACAGTGAGCAGGTGTGCTCCTGAGGACCTGGGAACAAGGAAATGCTGGAAATACAAATGTCGTGGGGAGGATGCTGTGCAAAGGCAGGTGTTGTTCCCAAACAAGAGGTCTGGCTGTGTGACTGGGGCTTTGTGAGTGCCAGCACAAAGCTGCCAAGCTCTTCCCTGAGCCTTCCCTGGGAGCTTCTGTTGGTTTTAAATAGGGCAGAGTATGCACACAACACAAGCCATGGGACCTTGTGAGGTAGAAATGCAGACTTCCTGCCTGGGTCTTCACTGTTGGAGAATATTTTGGGGGTTATAGAGGAGGCAGAGCTGTCTCATGGGGAGCTGTGGATGCTGGGAGAAACCTTTCAAATTAATTTTGTGCTATTAGAATGCAACTGCCTGCATGTTTTTGAAATGAAAAATCTGCTTTGTGCAGACTTTCCACTACTAAAAGCTCGTGTGTCACTTAACTGAGCATCCAGAGCTCTGGCAGTGGGAACAATGGGTCAGCTTGCTGCTGATGGGCACAAATGGATGTAGCTGGGACAGCTGGCCCAGAACCAAATCCTCTGCCATCACAGTGTACCAGAAAAAAATGTCCTGCAAACCAAGTCACTGTCATCAGACATGACACAGGAGTCTAAACTGTGGCTTAGATGAAGTCATTCATTATTTAATGCATGAAGAAACATGGAGTAAACCCACCTGTGTGTGCATAAAAATTGCTCACACAGAGTCCTGCTCCCAAGCCAGCTGCAGTCGGCACAGACTGATGGCCTTTGGGAGCCAGGTCTATCCTTTTGCTTTGTCCAGTTACTTAGGAAAACAGGCCCTTACTCTGCACCTCGGTCTGGTAAATGTTCTACAAGGCCGAGCACATGGACACTGGAGGTATTCGTAAATCACAGGCAAATTTAAGAAAATATCAATCTGCTGGCGGGAGATTTATCCGCAGGGAAAGGAGTAGGTTTGCAATAGGATTGCGGTGCTCTCTAGCAGGGAGGTTGCCACAACACCGCGTGTTGTTGAGGCTCGGGAGTGGGTGTAAACGCACTATAGAACATTTCTGCTCCCGCCCTCTGCTCCCGGAATATGCAGCTGTGGGATGGATGCGCTGGCATTCCGCGTGTCCCGCTGCCGGGAGCGCTCCGGCCGCGCCCGCTGCCGTCAGTAGATGGCGCTGTTTCTATGGCCTGTCCGCCGCGCTCCCGAGGAGCTTCCCGGGGGAGCAGCACCGCCGGCATGAGCGAGTCAGGAACGCGCAGGGACCCGCTGCAGAGGGAAACCCATTTCCCCCCGAGGAGATCCACAGGGTACCAGCAACCCTGAGGTCTCCCACTGGGCTTCTGCTCGGGATCTCCTTGCGTTTGTGCTCAGGGCTCTTTCCTCACATGGAGCCCGGGGATGTGAGCCCAGCCAGACGTGCGGGTCCGCGCACACCCGGCCTGCAGGTGCCCAAGTGATCACATGGGACTTATGTTTGGGTACTGTCAAAGTGCCACGGATCATCAGGAAGGCTGTAAAATAAGATACTTGGTCTACCCCTGCATGTTAATGAGTTCAAATTCATCCCTCACCGTTTTCTCCTCCGAGCTCCTTTATGCTATTCTAAAACTATATAATTTGCTGTCAACAGCTCTTTGATTTCTTTAGACTCTGCACCAGCACTATGTTGGAAAATTATTTCAGGCTTTTCAGTCATCGTCACTTACACAAGATAGATCCCAGCTCCTCACCTACAGGACTTCCAGTTCTGCAGGCTGGACAGCTTGCTGCTTCTGAGCACATGGAGGAAAGGCATGAGGGTGTGCAAGTGGATAAAACAGAGTCCTGAGTCTTGGATTGTTTCCACGCTCTGTGGATTTGTGCTACACGTCTAGCAGAGGGACTTCCAGAAGGATCTGTTGTAACATGGGCCCTCAGCATTCGGATTTACTGCCCCACATTAAAATAGTCAGCCTCCTAACTGGAGAGAGCATCCTGGGATTAAAGCCCAAAACAATAACTGGGCTGTTAGAAAACTCCTTTAAATAGTCCTACCCAGCCATTTCTTCATTAGGTAATGGCCAACTTGAATGTTCCTGCCTTCGCTTTCAGACCTCGTTAATGACCTCAAAACAGGTGAGATCTGGGAGTTTGAAGTGAATCGCTTTGCACTTAGCAGCCATTAGGTCAGCAGAGCTTTACTGACACGCTGTGTGTTTACACAGCTTCCAGCAGTTCAAAAAGCCAAAGGAGGATCACAAGTCTATCTTCAAGCCAAAGGGGGAAAAGATTGACACAGGGTTGTAATCATCAGAGTCTGAAAAAAGCCTTCTTGTCTGTTTTTAAGCGTGTTCAAACAAGACGCGACTCTTTGTACAACAGGGGCGCAGGGAAGGTGGGCAAATGCCATTCTTGTGGTTTAATTAAGGACCTCAATGAGGATCTAACAGATGCAGTGCGAGTTGTGCCTAGTGGGTCTCACATGTGTGTCAGGAGGGAGGGAAGGAGGGGGGATACCAGAGAGGGTGGAAAGGGTGTGGGATGTGAAGGACGGTGTGTGGCAGCTGTTCACAGCAAATACTATTCTAGCTCATGGCTATGTGTTCCAGCCCTGTTGGAAAATTACATCTAAATAACAGATCACGAAAGAGCAACCCTGACAAGGCCTGTAATTTAGTCCCAAGAGGAAATTCTTCATTCATCAACTGTACAAGAGACTAAATTAGTTCCCTGCTGGACGAGGCTTTGCTGGCAGTTTGCTCTGCGGGCCAGCCCTACCTTAGAGCAGGTCCTGCTGGGGAGTCACTCCTGCCAGGGACAGACCCTCTCCCAGCCCATTGCAGTGTGAGAGACACCACCCTCCAGGCCCAGGGCTTCGTCCTCATGTGTGTTTTGGGGGTTGTGGGGAGCGACTGGCTCTGTCTGAGGTTGTTGGACAAGATAACCCTTTGCAGTGAGGGTGAGCACGCTTTGCCCCATGGTGAAATGTCACCCAAAGGCAGCCTGCCCTTCCCATCAGTGCTCCTAGGGGTGACCCTGTTGCTTGGATTAGGACAAGGAAGGATGCTGTCCTGCTGTCATGGGTCTGTCACTGGCAAAGCTCCTACACAGCTCACTGCATGTGCTGGTGTCAAGATCTCTGAGTTCTCATGCTGTCTGGGCAAGGAGAGGGCACCCAGAAGGCTTCCTGGCTGGAACGACTGGTGCAGCACAGACCTCCTGTGGTCTGTGGGGCTCCATTCCTACACGTACAGATGTGTGCACAGATGTATTTCTTTTGATCATGGCAGCAGCAAGTATTTTAAGGTATTGGATCAGTCGATTTCCTGTTAATGCTTCCCTTGCACACGAAAGCAAGGTGTGATTAGCTTCTTCCTTTACAGGAATTGCTGTTTTTCAGGTGCAGTTAGCAGCTCTCCAATTCCAGAGGCCTGGCGTGTGGGTGTGGGAGAACAAATCAAAGACACCCCGATCTGTAAGAGGTGTCCTGAGCAGTTAAACATTGCTCAATAATTTTCTTCTCTGTGCTTTGAATCTGGTTCTGCCACTTGCACTCATGCTAAGAAGTATCTTTCTCAAGGATCCATCCTATTTGTATTTGGAACTAATGAAAGCACCATGGGAAGCCAGGAATTCTTCAGGATCAGTCACAAGTTGTAATAACAGCATACATAAGTGCAAGAGAACTGGCTGTATCTGCTCAGATACCTCTGAAATCCCTGTACCGTAAGCTCCCTGTGTTCAGAGACATTCTGCTATTCTAAAGCAAGTTGCAGCCTAGCTTACATGTTCAAAAGTTTCTTCTAGATAATACTTTCTTCATCATCATCTATAATGTCCAGCATCTTTAACCTATGGATCAGTTCCAGCTGTTTTCAGGATAGTATGAAAAAAGTGACAGATAATTATGTATTATTTCTGTCAGACTGTTTTGTTTATGTCTGGAAATATAGGGACTTCTGTCTGCTTAAAAACAAGCTGGTCACCTGCACTCCTTTATTCTTATAGTTCTTGAGTCCTGTTTTGATGGTCTCGAGGTATTTGGTCACAGTGACTTTCTATAGCAATGCATCTTCCAGGTAGCTATATATTGGAGGCATTTCTTTTTTTTTAATTTCCTTTTTTCCATTTCTCTCAGTTTTGCTGGTGTTTTTTTTGCCTTGTGTTAAGGCATGCAAATTGTGCATGAGATACTCCCAAACCCCTTCCACTCTTTAGAGGAATGCTCCTGTTGCATCCCCATGTACTCACCCTACTTGCAGGTGAAACACACCTACGCTTCTCCAACTCTCTGCCGAAACTTCTCTGCTGTTTGTCATTTCATTTCTTCTCCACACCCTCTTCTGAACCCATTACTGCTGTTCCTCAGCGATAAGGGTATGTTAGCAAATGCAGTGAACAGCTTCCCCTTTGGTCTGAGAGGTAAATCAATATTTAAGGCCTTGTAGGATGTTTTCCTTTAGGAGGAGCAATGGGTGACACAAGCCAGGTATGTACCTTGACACAACCTGTTTCTTTGCAAAGAATGCTCTTGACTGCTGAGCCCCAAACACAACAGGAGCAAACAGTGGAAAGTCCTACTGCTGGCAGGAGTCTGTCCTGCCAATCCTTTCTGAGCCACAGGGATCTCTGCTGCTCTGCTCCCCATTTGCTCCTTTCCCTGCCACACACCCCCTCCTAGACCTTGCCAAGCTGTGCTCACATCTATTCAGTAGCAGGGATGGGATAACCACCTCTGCCCAAAGATTTGTCTGGGGATCAGACCTTGGCAGGGACCGTGGCTCCTATTGTTCCCAGCTACCTCCCTACATAAATGACTTTCTCCTTTCACACACAAAAAAGAGACATCTGACACCCGCTGGCTTTGTGCAGAGCTGTTATTTGCTACAGACCAATGACCCGGTTGAAGGCAGCCATTAACTCACATTAAAGAGACCCCATTTCCAGAATGTGTTCGGTCTGGTTTTCTGTCACATCATTCTCCTTCTTAATACTTTATTTATTTATTTGGCTCGTGGTACCAGGTATGGAGAATTTTCTTTCAGCTCTTTAAGCTAAGTTCTCCCTGGCCACAGGCAGTGACAGGGAATATGTGTGCCGAATGCAACTTTTCCACTGTGCTTTTGTAGGAGGCATTGTGTACACTTGTCATCAGTGAATTTTGTCTTCCAATTCACCTGCTTGTTCTGAGTTTCCCTGTAGTCCTCATCTGTGTTTATGATACTAAATCACTGTTCCCATTGGCAGATTTTCTATGTGGGTGCTGACCCATTTTCTAGGAAGATTTTCATGTCTGGATGAAAATATGCCAGGTTTGGCTGGAAGTCCATTTCTGGACAAAACCATTTTATAGGATTGTTCTTTCTAGTGTTGAGGCTAAGCGTAGGGCTCTTCAGATGTGTAATGAGCTGTGTGATGGGACCTCCTCTCTGGTCAGATGGCAGAGCAAAGCTGTTTTGGTAGTGAACTCTGAGGGAACAGAAGTGAAGTCTCAGGAGACAGGAGGTGTCCAGCTCAGCTCTGCAGCCCGGTCACTCTGCAGGACTCGGCAAAGCCCTGCCGATTTCTCAGCCCATTCCCACTTCTCTGTCTCACAGCGTTCTCCAGAGGGTTAACCATCACAGACACATCATCTTTCTTTTGTACTGAAAGAAAGACTCCTCAGTATGTCTACATGAAAGAGCCCTAAATGAACAAAAGTGGAGCTGTGTGGCAGCGCTGCAGCACCGAGGATAAGTTACAGGGGCTGCCCAACCCCGACAGCTATTACGGTGCCTGCTAAATGCAAGGCATTATTCCTGCTACCAGCAGAGATGGCAACAAGCTCTCCTGTGTCCTCAAAGTTTCATTGCTTTTATATTGTCTCATACCTGGCAAATCTAACTGTGGTACCTTCTGCTGCTTGCTTTTTTTTTTTCCTAAAGTATTGGTTGGACTATGAAAAATGTCGTGGTTTCAGCTGAAGGTCAGGCAGCCCACAAAGCACGGAAAGAGCGCTGCTCAAATTCAGTCCCTCACCACATTTATTGCACTGAACTCACTTTCCCTTTTGCATTGGCCACTCAGGAGTAAATGAATATCCCGTTCCATAAAACAGCAATCAAGAGCACAATTTTCACCTCCTCCTAAGAGTTACAGAGTAATAGGGTGCAGCAGCATTTTCACAGGGTATTGGAGTGAAATGGTAGAGGCATGTTTTAGTTCTGAATTGGGAGGGAGGAGCTGAGTCCTGGATGCTGAGACTCATGCTGAAGGTCACATACCTTCTTGTCATGGGGCTGAGAGCAGATATCCTAAGTATTGACCTCTGCTCTCTCCGTAAGAGCACTCTTCCTTTCGAGACAGGAGCTGGTGAAAGCTGATCTCGCACATCCAGGTGAAATTGTCACCTAGCAGCTCCTTGGAAATATGAGTTATTCCTCTTGCTGGGAACAACTGAGGGTAGGACCTGGATTTCATGCTGTTCTTTTGATATTAAAGTAAAAACAAAAACCTTGGGAAACTTTTGAAGCTGCTGACTCATAACCATACCCGTTACATGACTAGCAGCTTTCATCTCAGATTGCTTTACAGTGGGGACCAGAGGTTCTCCTCAAGCCAAGGCCTGAAAAGTAAGCACTGCTTGCAAAATGGAAGAGCAACACCTTTAGCAGGAGCAGCCCCAGCACTTCCAGAGTGTCCCATCAGTGTGTGCCTTGCCAGTGGCTGGAGGAGCAGCAGCAGCTCTGCAGGGTTACCTCAGTCACTATCTCTGTGCTGGCACGTTATTTTGTGGTATGGCTTCACCTCGGGTTTTCCTCATTTGTGCAAGGAGTGACAGCCTCCTGGAGTGTAATTTACTTTATAAAGGCTGAAAAGTGCCCAGCTGGTGTCAGCTCTGGGCCCTGGCCAAGAGGGAGTTCATGAACCGGTGAGCTCGCAACTGGCCCCAAAGCCTGTAAAATGCAGTGCAAAAACACGGCCCGTGAGCTCCTTCCTCGCACTGCAACACATTTCACTGTTAGGAGACTAAAGTTTCCTTTTCTTTCCTCCTCTTCTTTTCATTCCAGGACACAGCTACACTTTTAACTGATTGCTTGAAAAGGGTTGCATGTCACCCTGAGGTGACATTTCTGGCTCAGAGCTAAAAGACCATCAGCTGTGACACGCACACAGCACTTCAGGGGCTTCCATAGATCTGTTCCTGTTTGGATATTTGTGTCTGGAGGACTGGGCTGCCTCACAAGGACTTCTCCAAAGCAATGCAGTAGGAGGGGTGCTCCTGTGGACCCCAGCACAGTCATGTCACTTAAAATGAGGTGGAATGGGCAATGTCAAAGTCTGTGACAGTGGGAACTTGGAGAAGAATTTTCTGTCCTTGCATCTGACGATGTGACTGCAGCCTTTTCTCTCAAAAATCTCAACCTATGCAATAGCTGCAAAGGATAAAAGGGTATCTGTGGCCTTCTAGCTAAGACTTAAGTTTCTCTGGGCAGCACTTAACAGCATCTAAACCTGTGAGAGCTTACTTCAGCTTCTGGGTGGTAAAACAGCACAAACGTGATTTCCTGAAGGGGATCTGAGTGGCTTATGGGGAATCGTGTGTGGAGGGACTGGAGGAACTCCAGTGTTCTGCTGAACTGGGATTACCACTCTTTTTTCCCACCCCCTTTTGCCACACCACTGCAAATCTAGGTAGTAAAAATAATAGCGATGACCGAGGTCATGTCTAGGGTAGAAATGCTTTACAGTGTGTTGTGTAATGGCAAAGCCCTCCTTGCCTGAACACAGCTACCCAGGGACAGCTGTGCTGTGTATCCACACACTATGAACCCCCTTGGTCACCCAGCACAAAGCCCAGCAGAGTGACCGATGTGCCACGGCCACAGCTGCCCTCCCTGCCCAGAGCAGGGTTTGGGAGCACAGCTGTGCCAGAGGCAGCCCAGGTCCCTCACGTCCTGGTCAATTGAATGATCACTGTGGCAAACAAATCTCCTCAGTAGCTTGAAAAAAATCTTAAGTAATTCATTCGTTTTTTCAAGAGTTGCTATGACACAAATGCTTCCTTTAACTGTGGGGAATAAAGGAGGTAACCATATCTGCTTGCATTTGAAAGACATAGACACCGTGGACTTATAATTGCGTGCACTCATGTTTAGTGTCATTATCTTCTCTCATTTTATCTTTTTTTTCCATGAGAGCTCACCCCACAGCGCCTTTCCACTGCCAGATCCGTAGCATTTACGTTAGAGCACTTTAACAAGACAAGAGTATGTGTCAGGATCTGCAGCTTGGATTGCAGTGACAGCTCTGGATGGATTGTGCTCTCCTATTTCCTTTTGTGATCCTGTATGGAAAAGGGTTATATACATACATACATATATATATATATATATATATATATATAATGCATGGCATGAATCAGCTGTGACCTTCTCAGCCAGGTCTCTGTTTTTTTCACACCTGAGGGCAAAGGCCAGGATGTTTGGCTCTGCAGAGCATCCCAGGGTATTTAGAAACTCATCTCACTTGGATTTCAGGGAAGGAGGAGCCCCGTTATTTTGGAAGGACTTGCACCATGTCTCTCCTGTGAGCTTGCTCCAGGAGGTTTCTACACGTGGGCATGTGGAGAAGTTGATATTTGTCAGAGAGCAAGAATAAACCCCCTTTATTGCTGATTATCTCAGATTCCCTTTTTAGAGGATGGATTATGGCATAAGATAGGGCAGTATTACTGCTCATTGATAAAACAAGAAGGGAGGGAAGAGCTGTTGCTGTTTTGGGGAACATGATAAGTTTGTTCCCAGTGATGGTAACAGCTCAAGCAGACTTTCCTTTGCTCGCTCTACTCACACTCTTTTCCATGACTGTAAAGCAGAAAGAGCTTTTTACATGCAAAAAGGCAAGGGGCAAGGTGAAAGTTTTGCCAGCTGTCATTTTTCACTTGATTCCTTTATTATCAACATCACTGTGTAAAGCCTGCCTAGATAAGCCTATCGTAAACAAGCCTGTGTTTGCATATGTGGAGGCATACATGCACTAGTCGTATACTGATCCTCGGAGGCTTTGCTAAAGTATGGAAGGTTTACCACCACATATCTTGCTTTTGGAAAATGAATGGGTGCACAAACTTGAATCTGCTCCCAGTCCCAAAGACACATTCCTTGTGTAAAGGGCTAAGAGGATAAGAGGGGATGGAGTTTGGGTGCCAATCCTGTATGACCTCATAGTTTGGGAATCGGCACAGACACCAAATGAAACTTTTCTCCCTAATCAGGTTGGAAATTGATGGTGAGATAACAGCAGTTTCCAGGGTCTGGTTAGTATTTTAAGCCTCTCAAAAGCCAAATTCAGTCCTCATGTCTGCCCTTGCAACCCACTGCGTCTTGCGGAGTAAATGAAATGAATCTGAGAACAAAATTTTACCTCACTATTAGTGAGTCCTTTAACTTAGTGGCAAAGCCCATGACAACAAAAGTGAAAATCTGGATATTTTTCAAATTTGAATCCTTTCCCATTATTATTCTTTTGCTCATTATCATTGATGAGCTTATTAGTGCAGTTTGAGGGAGGAAACCTGACTCTGCAGTTTGAGATTGCATTCATTTCTGTGCGGTGCCCATGGGGATCTGGGGTTGTGTGGCACAGCCAGGGATGCAGTTGGTCAGGAGCTGCCTCTGACAGCAGCCAAGAGAAACCGTTCTGGGGGAGGTAAGTGTGCAATAGGCACATAAAAGCCCATCCCCAGAGCAGTAAAATGTAGATTCTATTCCCTGAAAATTGAAAGATTTTATGCATTCAAAAGCTTTTGTTTACTCACCATTTGTAGCTATTATATTTCTATAATATTACCCTTTGTAGCTATTGTGTTTATTATTTTCCTATAGATAGATGTGGGGTTTTATTACTCTTTTCACTGTATTCATGATGGCAATGTAATCCTAGGGTGAAGAATGGCACTGCCTAGATTTCTGTTCCATAGAAAAGTATTCCTTTCAGGTTGTAAGCTCATTGTTCATGTTATACACAAAAAAAGGATAAATAGTTCCAGCCTACTTTCCCAGCACTGCTTCTTATTTTATATGCTTATATTATCTCCTCTTACTCATCTTCTCCTTCATATCATCTCTACCTAGAAAGTTATAAGCATTTGACACTGCTGGTGCATGAAAAGCTGTGCAGTCCTCTTGGAGTAGATGCAGGGTACATTCCAGGATCTCTTTTTTTTTTCTTCTTCCTATAGGTTATGCTGATATAAAGCAACTAAGTGTTTTTAGGAGTTAAGCTTTGAGGTGTGAATCAGTTTTAAGAGAAATTATGCCAGACCTTTTTACATTTTCTTGATGTTATCCTCATAAGCTATAGAATTAGGAAGCCTCCTCCTAACCAACGGGAATATCAATTTCTGCTGCCAGAACAGCAGGACAATGCTGTCACTTAGGCTGCAAAAGAGACAAAGGCCTGAATCTCAGACCAAGCTTGGGAAAAATGGCATAAATGAATTTGGGTTTGTTTTCAAGTTTAGAAATTTATTATTTTTAGTAAAACTGTGAGCCCAAGCACAAAGTAAAGTTAGATTTAATTGTACCCATAAACAACACATGCACCCTTATGTGTATGCATGGGTTGCTCATATGCGTGTGCCTCAAAATGATCCTGGTTTTGAAAGATTTTAAGGACTTCCCACCTAGAGAAAGCAGCAAAATAAATCTAAGAAGTGCATGAAAGCAGCAATCACTAATAAGCACTATCACTGATGAACATGCTTCTTCATGAGCTCTGCAGTGTCCACAGCTCAGAGGAGCTACTAATGAACCTTATCTTTGCGTGAGATAATGGTTGGGACCAAAAAGGGGAGGCGGAGGGGAATTTGACCACCCACAGAACAAATACCATTATCAAAGTGCAACTTATGCCCCAAAGCAAACTTACTTGCTGGAGTGACATTTCTTCTTGGCATTTCATCATCTTTGCTAGGTGAGGATCTTGGAGGAGGAGGGGAAGGAGAGAGGGAGGGAGAGAGGGGGAGAAAAATAGCCCAGCTGACATTTGAAGCGAGTAAATAACCTCTGTGGGGAGGCAGCTTGAGTGGTGTTTCCACTCCTAACTTGTAATTCCCATGCCACTGGACATGGATCATGTGGAGTGGGGTGTGGAGGGAAGAGAGCAGGGCACTGTCCCCGTCCTTGTCCCCAGGGTGGGCTGGGGAGGCTCTCGGCAGAGCCGGAAATCGGAGATCAGCCTTGTCAGGTCATATCTCATCAATAGCAAGGAACTGCAGGAACAGGGATTTCATTCCCACTGAAGGTGCCATTGCTTCCTGTACGCCTTGGAACATGAAATCAGCTCAATTGAGTGAAAAAGGCAACAGGTCCTTGCACTGCAAAAGGCCAGGATTTGATCACCTGTGATTATTTGGAGAAGTCAGCGCTGAGCAGTGCTTGCTGCTTCAGGGGCAAAAGAAATGAACACTTCAATCTCTCTTGGAGGTCCTGTAGGATTATGAGAGCAGCTGGTTTCCCTGTGTATGTTCAAAAGGAACATCTGCTTGTTTGTACCAGCCTAGGAATCCACCTCTATCTTACAGCATCTCTCGAGAGGATACGTGCTCTTATGAAGCAAAACATTGGAGTTGTGATCAGTTACTCATAACAGTGCAAAAGATGGAGATAAAACGAGGTATGGTCCCTCAAGGCACTGCACAGAGCACCTCACTTCTGTCTCAGAGATGGATAACCAGGAATATCCTGTGGATGGATGGATAACAGGAATAGCCCTGTCATCTCCCCATGAGACCCAGTCAGTTCCCAGATCCGTGTGGTATGGGGTTCTCCTGCCCTGACTGCCGTGAAGCTGCACAAAACCAGTAGCAAACGTGCCAGTAGAAAACATGATATCATTCTTGTGTGCTAGCAGATAAGAAGGAAAATGAGGCTTAAGCTCTCAAAACACCATCAAAACAAATGTGAAATTAGGGTTATGCACAAGATTACTTGGAGGTATGTTTTGTCTTAAACATATGAGTATTAATTGCTGTATCAGCAGCAATTAGGCTCAGCACAGGTGAATCTGAGGATGTTCTGCAGGAATTGTGCCCGGTGTGTGTACAGTAGTGGCACCACTCACATTATTTCTGCTAAAATAGTGCCCTGTCAGCTGCAGCTTCACAGAAAGAGTGGCACTGATGCTGCACTGAAGAAAGAAAAACAGGAATACATTGGTCTGAAAAAGAAAGTGGACTGGGAACTGCTGTTTTGTGTGCTTCGTACCACATCTGGCTTCTGCCTGCCATTCCTCTGTGCTGCCTGTGGCCATGAAGTTGCTTCCTACTCCTTTATTAGAGATTTCCATAAGATGTGAATATCAAATCAAACTGAAATTTCTAGGGCCTCTTGTTGCCTTTGGATTGCAAAGCTCTGCCCTCACTCAGTTGCTTACCCTGTTCTGTTAGTGTTAAAGGGCTGCAGCAATGTGTTAGTGGCATGAAATGCCATTCTTTACCCTCCTAAGTCTGTCTGGACCTCAGTGATGTGCTGCCATGGCAGTCAGCTCCTGGGCTCCAGGGATTAATAATACTTCTACCCAAAATGTATTCCATATCCTAGAGCTCTTCCCCTGGGCCATGGCATGGACCGTGGTCTGTGGAATGTCCTGAGCTATGGCGCAATGTCGTGGGAATTTGCTCACCACTGGGGCTCACTGAAGTGCTCATCCTGGAAGTTGCTGCAGACAGAGTCCCCTCCATGGATTCATGCAGTCATCATGAATCATTCTTTACTGGAGTAAATGTTCGTGATATTCAAAGGTCAGGAATTATCTTCCCCATCTTGTTTAAAGTCCTGTTCTGTGACAGTTTTAGAGCTGCTCGAACTAACCTTTAGTAAAAAATAGGTCTAAAAAGTGGTAGCTTTCAGTGTTTGTTTTCTCTTTCTATGAAGCAAAAATGGGCTTATAAAATATTCTCAAGCTTTGCTAAACATTCATACAATTCTGGTTGTTTTCCATTTATGCTTTCACACATTATGTTTGTTGTCCAAAGTAATGGTCAAATTGTTTCCCGGTGGGAATATATTGACCCCCATGACTTTGAGAGAAGTAAAGATCACTCTTCATCCCCATGCAAAAATCTCACTTTTCTCAAATAAAACAACAAACACCGCTAGTGTGTGGAAACACCCAAGAACTGAGCATACCAATCAATGAAGAAAATGTTTTTGATGAGGAAATAGTAATCATGAAAAATTTGCTAAAGAAGGTAGTATCAACAAAGACTTTATCCTCCTGAGAATTTTTTTTAAAACATTGAATGAGTTCTCACTTCATTTGTTATGTGTGATAGATATTTTACAGCCTCCACTATCCCAGTAGCTGCAAGTGTATTATAGCTTCAGAAAAAATATACTTTCACCGGTCAGGTTTCAGATTAATCTTTGACTGTGAGGAAATTGGGCTTGTTGCATTTCTGCAATTCTTCCCCCTTGAAAGGCAGCAATGAGGATATAATGAAACCCTCTTCATCTCTCTAATTAACCATCTTGTGACCAAACAAGAGAGGGGCAGGAGTGGAAATACCCAACCCGGTTAGGTAATTGCTGATAATCACAAAGCTGCTTGAAAAACTGCAGGCTGAGGGCTCCGTACCTGTGCGGCCGCCCGGGGCTGCCGGGCCCGGTTATCTCCTCCGCATTCTGCAGCGGGGCCTGGGGAAGCACCGCCCTGCGTGCAGCAACACGGCCCCGGGGCGCAGATCCAGGCATCCGGGCGGGGAAAAGCCTCCGGGAAGAGCCGTGGGAGCTCAGGAACGCCGGGACACGCTTGCGTTGCCCTCGCCGTGCTGACCACCCATGGGGCTGCCAAGGGGATGGGGAGCTCAGCTGTGGCTTTGCAGGCAGCCGTGTGGTTCCCAGTGATCCCACCTCCAGGAGTTTGAATGGCCGGGGATCTCTGTCGCACAGATCTGTAGCACTGCTCAAGTGCTTTCCTAAGACAGGAGGCTGTGTTTGGGGGTGTTTGCAGCCCGTGGTGTTGCAGTGGGACACTTGGCTCTCCAGGATGGTGGGACAAGGACAGGGTTGGAGATCAGTTCATGGCTTGTGGCCAGCAGTGACCAGGAGCCGGATAAAGAGACAAACAGTAGTGCCCACTACACATCATTCAAGTGAGGCAGCAAACAAGTGATAGTATCTTAAGGGACTCATTAAAACAGTGTCTCACTGAAGAAATGTCTGAGGACATTTGACATCAAAACGATTCATAGTTTTCTCCAAACATTTAAAATCTTCAGGCTGAGGACAGTATGCTCACCTAAGGTGGGAGTAACTCCGTAGGAGTTATGTACAGACATTCTGTAAATAAACACAGAAAATTACTCTAGATCTATATCTTCCTTTTCATATGCGCCTTCCCATTTTCCATAACTCCATTAACAGTCACATTTGGAGGAATCGCAGCTGTCCAGAGCAATTCTGCAGTGCCCTTAAACTTCTTTGGGAATCCTGAAGCAGAGCTGCTAAACCACGCAGAGCTGAAAGGCTGATGCCTTGTCAGCCGTGTCATTCTTTGAGATGAGCAGGTGAACCTTAAGAAAGTCAACCCCTTCCCCATCATTTCCGAGCATTTCTGAGGAGTCTGTGGCATGGAATGAGATACCACTGATCCCAGTGAGGGAAGGAAAAACATTGTCCTCTCCAGAGTGGTGGTGTAGTGGGGATGGGGAGGCAGCTCTAATCTTCTGCATAGATCAGTGTGGTTGTTAAGCAGATCACTCTCACCGTGTGAGTCTGTTAAATACCTTTAGTCGAGCGCAGAAACAACAGTGCTTGATGTTGGTGAAGATGAGAAAATACCAAAAGTAATAGTGAGGGGGGCTTTTTGTTTTCCAGCATAAATCGTTTTCATCGCACAATTGACTCAGAGTCACTTCATGGACTCCTTTATCTGCAGAATTCCTTTAAAGTTTAACAGTGCAGAACTAATTTTGATGACTCAGTAGCTCGAAAATTGTTATTTTAAGTGCCGAAAAGGTATTTTCCCTGTGGATTTTCTAGCGCTGAGGCAACGTTCTGAATGTTTTGACTGCTACTTTGTCTGACAATGTAAACAGACAGGAATAATTTAATGATTAACTCGTTATCCTTGATGCATGCCTTGATGTCTCATCTTGTTATTAACAGTTTGCCTATGTTTTGAAATATATATAATGTGAAGCAGAGCTAATTTTGCTCTGGAATGCTCTTTAACACCATTCCACAACTTTTTCCACCCACTGTCTGAGCTTGGTCAGCAAAGACACTCTCTATTAACATCCCTGCAACTCACCCCGGCACTCTCAGTTGTATAAAATGAAACCCACTAATAAGAAACTTCATCAAAGTGCTTGAATATGTGCATAAGTCCATCTTTATTCAACCTACTACTATTTGATCATATGCTTAACTTTACTACTCACTTGCAAATCTTGCTGAAAGCAGCCAGACGCAGTTTTGCTGGTTGGGTCTTTGAAACACTTCCTAGCACCACATCCTGCTTCTGTCACCTTTAATAGTTACCTGTCTACCATTGCCACTTCCTCACACATTCCTCCTCAAAAAGCCTTCTGCAGAAGATAAAACATGTTGGAAAAATCGCATTTGTCTTTGAGCACAGGGAGTGCTGCCTTGTTTTCTGTATGAACTGGAAAGTCAAAAACTTACAGAATGCTTTTGTCATCAGAGAGAGTTTTTAATACATTTTCACCCAAACTTTCAGTGTGATAATATTGTTACGTGCTGCTATTTTTCTCTTCACATGTCACATTTATGAGATGATGTGTGCACTGCCTGTGAAGCATTGAACCCATTTTAAAAGACACTAATTCATCACATTAGCAACCAAAGAGCAGCACTAACAGAGCCTACACTGTGAGTGACCCCACAGGGCAGGAAAATCCTAAGAATTTCTTTTCCTGGTCCTTGGAAAAACATTTTAAAAATGCATCCTCTGCTAGTATTATATGAACCGATGCACCTGAAAGCAATCAGGATGTGAAAAAATGGAAACTCTGGCATTAAAATGAGTAGTAAAATAATCATAAAACCTAAAATAGGCAAAGTCCTAACACACATCTCCATTCCCAGCAGATGGTGGTGTCAGCAATCCCTGGTCCTGACATCAGCTCTCTCACTTCATGTGAATTCACACTGGTGAGGCAAATAATGGTAGCACAGTTATTGGCACATTTCCTCCAGAAGCCACTAATAAAAAAATGCTTCCCCTGACATTTCCATTCTACACCAATCAACCTCACAACTGTTACAGTAAGTCAGGGAAGTAAAATGAAAAGCCATGACCCAGCTTGATTTAATTCCTACCTGGCAGCTGCCAGGCAATGGCCATATAAAAATATTTAAAAGGTAGAAAGATAAATGCCACTGAAATGTTGTGAATGTGCAGCATCCTCTCTGCAAACACCTTGTGGTATCAGTATCTGTTGCCAAAGCAGCACCTGCTCTTATGTTGTAATATTTCCACTTAGTGCTGCTCTTATGCTGTTAGGATTTCCCCTTTTCTTTGATTTTCTTATAACTCAGGTGTCGGTAAAAATGTGTCCTTTGTACATCTGCTAAATACCTTAGTGGAGAGGAATAGGCTCTGGGGTTCTTTGCTGTGTGCAGGATGACAGAGGGAAACCCAGGGAGGGTGCAGAATTCATTCTTTTTCATTTTCCCTTGTCGGCGTTTTGGAAAACTCTCAAAGTAAATGAGAAAACTGAACAGGCAGTGCCAACCCCTCCATGCACAGGTATTGCCTCTAATTGAGATGAATGCATGAATATGAATATGCATCTATTTCTGTTTGCAAAGTTTGCCCAAACACCCTTGATTGGGAAGCAGGAGTCTTGCGTTCCAAAAGCACTTTTCCATGGCAGATTTCAACGTCTGCTGCAGAAACGTGGACTCACTAAAGCTCTCTTGATTTAAGATGAAACATGAAGTCTCGGCTACCTTTTGGCAAGAAACCGTCAGAGACCTGGTATCTTTTAGAGAACTTTAAAGGCATTTCAGCTTTGTGGGAAGTTTAAAGGAATGTAAACTGTGCAGGAACTGTGGAAAACCACATTCAGTGCATCTCCTTCAGACACAAGCTGTCTTCTCCAGTGCTAGGCTATAAGTAGAGTCTCATCCCTCTTGCCTGGCTCAGGAATTGCCCTGCTCTGCTTGGGAGAGGGCTCTGGGCCGGGCAGGGGAGCTGAGGTGCTAAAAGTGAGCTGGTGCCAGCTGAAATGTGCCTGAAGCGCTCCTCTCTCCGCAGGTGGGAAGATCTGGTCTGTCACAGACAAAGGCAGATGAAAATGCATCTGGGGTAGCTCAGTGTTTGTTCTGCATTAGCTTCTGGCACGGCCTCTACTGTATTTATCCTTCCGCCCACCTACCTTCCACAGAATGGGGATGTACTCAGTCACTGATCTTATCAGCGCCACACTTTGATCCAGCTGGGATGTTAGGGCCTTCGGGAATTCCCCACGTTTGATAATTCCTGATAGTTACTTTTAAGAAAATACCAGCTGAAGGATGGGGAGGGATTCTTCAAATTCCAGCAGCTGAGTGAATGGTGGAATTTATCAGGCACCCAAGCCAGATTTCCTTGGAAAGAACACATTTATTTTGAAATGTCACATTTTCATTGTATTCAGCGAGCAATATCACCTAAGGCCAGAGAAAGCCAGTGGAACAGGACATTACTGGGATTTTTAATAAGCACTGGAGCTGGCCCTGATAAAAACATTGTGAGATATATCCAAACTATGAATAGCTGAGGACTGGCTTTATCCTGAGCAGTAATTCATTACCCCTTCATGTTTAGCTTTTGAAATACCACCTCGAGAGAAACTTGACCCCAAGGAAATCTATTTCAGGAATGTGTGTGGCCCCCATCCCAGCAGGCTGGGACTGTCTTACCACCTTTATTGGTTTTTTCTCACCACCCCCCTGCGAGGTAGAGCCCAGCCATTACCCCGACTTTACCAAGAGCGAATGGAAAAATATTCATGCATCTCACGCCCATTAATATCCAAATTGTGGCAGTTAAGTGACTTTCCCAAGGCTGAGGAGGAAGTCTGTGGCAGAGCAGAGTACCTGGTGCTCTCTGTGCCTGCCTGAACACAGGAGTAATTTTCTACGGGCAGGGTGCGGCTTCCCGCCCCCCAGTAGTAGCCAGGTTACAGGGCTGTCAGGAGGTGTGTGTGTGTTTGTTTGTTTTTCCATGGGGAGCATCAGGAGAAAATATCCATCATCTCCTGAGACCAGAGGCATTCCTGAGTGAAAGTGTGGGCGGCTGCAATGTCCCGCTGCGGATCTGGGGAGGTGTTTGCTGTGGGTTGCTCCGAGGCTGTGTCCAGCTGGGCCCATGGCAGGTTGGGGCTTGCAGACGTGGAGGATCTTGCTGTGGCTTTGTCTGGCTCTTTGTGGGGAGAAAAAGGGGGAAAAATCAGCTGTATGGCTGCTTGTAGCTGGTGTGTTGATTTTGCTTGATAGACAAGCTCCAGATGAACTAATTCAGAAGATTTGAGATCCAAGAGGATTGTTGGGAAATCTGTTCTGACCTCACATGAAACACAAGGCTTTCTGCCTTGTAATTCCTGGGTTAAATCTCTGGTGGCCAGGGTGGATTTGAGTTGGTGTCCCCACACCTGCCTTCATACTCCTGGCTGCTTTGTGGATTTTTCCTATATCCTAGAATGTGGGTACTGGATATCAGGGTAGGAAAACTTGATTTATTTTGATAAAGGCAATGTGTTATTGGGAAATAATATAATTGCAAGAGTTGATTAAATGCCACACACAAGGGAAAAAATTTTAAGAAGCAAATGCTGTGAATTTTTAAGGGCTCTTTTTAATGTCTCTCTTACCATTGTTGCTGTAGGACAATTTTAGTGCTGGTCTAAAAGCTTCCCTGAGAGTCAGTGCCTTTTTTTTAGAAGATAACTACATTCAAGCTATTGAAAACATTTTTTCCTTCATGCATGGCAAACAAACTAAGGGTTAGAGACCCAGCTGAGGGAAAGACGAGCAAGTTATATTATAATGGGATGGGGGGATAGGTGTGCATGAGTCACTTGGTGGTCCCAGCCAGACCAGAGGGCAATAACTGGAATATTTGCCTTTGGAACTTTGGTCATATTCACCATCAGCTCCTGCCTCACCGAGGGAATATGTCTGAGAAACTCCTTCTTCCCAGCAGGGAGCAAACACCCATAGTCCTGGTCATTAGCAAAGAGCAAACAGAACCGTTTCCCTTTGACTATTCCCACGCAATTTCAGCATTACCTGTTTATAATTGCTTGAGAAACGTTTTACAAGCACCTGCATCAGGTGAAACATCTTTATTGTGGGAGACTTTCCTGAGGAGACTTCATAGGCTGCTGATCACAGGCCCTGCTTTAAAGCCCACTGGAGTCCATGGGAGAGATGCACCTTTCCCATGACTCTAGCAGCCTTTTGATCATGGCCACTACATGAAAATGTTCTCCAGCACCCTAGAGTTGGCTCCTCCAAGGTGTGTTCTGTGTGTGTGCTGGGCCAGGCGCTCCCAGCCCCCCACCACGTGTGGGGAATGGTCTGTGGGACACTCAGGAGCAGCCACATCCAAGAGAACAGTGGGTGATGTGGGCACGAGAGGGTGAACCCACACACTCAAATGCTGCAGTCCCTTCCAAGCATGCGTGAGGCACTGCAGAGTCCCAGAGCTCCATGGATGGGCAGTACCAGCCACCCTGCCAAGAGCTGGTGGCTCAGGTGCCCACATTTTCTTGGCTTCCTGTCCTTGCTCAGGACTCCCAACCACTGATAGATACCAGGTCAGCCTCTGCTATAGCAGAAGAGGGATTTTTCCACTGATGTATTTCACTATGGAGCCTTGGTCCTGCTGCAGCTGGAATCAAGGCGGGTGGAGGAGTAGCTCATCCTTAGGAACATGGCGTGGATGTGGAGGGTATGAGCTATTGCATGATTTCCCACTGTCTTGGAAACAGGCAAAGCATTCAGGATATTCCCTGAAAAGCTAAGGCACAGTCCAAAGCTGAGGTGACACTCACCTGGTGTAAATCAGCAAGGACCTGCTGGTGTGGATAGCACCCATATCAAACACGCCGGCATTTTTTTGCAAATAGCACAAAACTCCTTTCCCCAACTGGAATTACTCATGCTAAGGAAATGTGTGATGTCCCAAGGACTGATTCATTTGGCATCCAGAGCTTCTAGCCCAGTATCTCTCCTGCCAGGACTTTTATATTATCAGTCCCATTCATGCCTCCCGAAGGCTGATGGGGTGCGATAAAGCAGATGGCCAAAGTCCCAGACAAAGGTCAGGCAGGACAATTAATGACAAGCCGACAGCCCCACAAAGGCCGTGGGCCCGGGATAATGCTGCCTCTGGAGGGCTGCTGACAATAACATAAAGCTGCTCCCCTCACAATGGGGAGATAAGATACAGTGCTGTAATAGGAAAGCAATCATCACAAAATGCCATCAATTATAGAAAAGCTGCACCAGCGGGGGACTGGTTCAATATTGGCTCTGTTGATGCCTCGACATCCCTTGGCTGCGCTTTCTGCGTGGCTTCTCACGGCGAGCCTGGTTGGGCACTGCAGCAGCTGAGGCTCCCTCACCCCAGTTCTTTCATCGCTTTTTGGCTCGTGAAATTACACCGAATAATATGCTTATTCAGGGTTTTATATCTGGGCACCTATTTTATTACCTTTTATAATGCATACAGGGTCGGATCAGCTTGCAGCAGAACAAAGCTAATTACACCTTTCATTACCTAAATATAGCATAATGACAGAGTGTCATTCAAGTGTGGCATTGAGCTGAGAAACCTCATGGCAGGCCAGGACAATGACAGAGGTTATTGAGCTCCACCTGAATTGCTGCTGGTGCAGCGAGAGCGGGGCAGGGTTAATAGACAGGTCATTCCATAAATTACAGTATCGAATGGAAACTGCGAAGGGTGAACACCGCTCCCATCAGCCACTGTATCTGCCAGAGTCAGGAGCCTCCAGAGCCAGCATTAACCTCTTGCCTTCCTCTTCTTACCTGTGTAAGTGTGTATTCATAAAGTGTGTGTTGGTAGCTGTGAGACCTGTTGAGGTGTAAGAAGAACAGCAGTGCTATGCTGAACCCTTTCATTTTGGATCGTTAATCAGGGAGGCAGGATGCTTGGTGGCCATTTCCAGCATGGTTGGTAGCCATTTCTGGCATCTGCTCCCAATCTGTTACGGTCCTCTTGAAACTTAGTTAAAACCTCCTACTCCTGATGTGTAGCACTGAAGGAAGGTCTGTGACTGAACTCCCTGCTGCCATCTGAATGTTGACCCCAATGATATGGCAGGGTCTTCCTTTGACTTTGGTTGGAAGCCACCTGCTCTACATCTCCACTATCCCTTAATGCAAACAGAGAGGTGATTTGCTTTTAGCTTATTCCTTTACATGTCTTTTAATAAGAGGCTTCTCTAGATTTTAATAAAGGGATGGTGAGAGCAAAGGATGGTAAAAGCAGTGTTCATAAAAGTTATTATCAGAAACTATTTAATTTCTGCCAAAGCAAGCAAATCACAGAAAGTTTCTACTTTCCTTGGAGTGTTTCTGTGTTTCATCAAAACCAGAAAATGAGACATTTTAATTTGCAGATTTGTTCAGGAGTTGAAGAATATTCATTCCAGTTTTCTTAGGTTCTTACTGAGTACTTGTGTTGCAGTTAATGGGGGTTTTTTCCTTATCTTTTTGGCTGAACAAAAAATATTTCTATCACAAGTCATCCTATCCCTCCCTAGTTTCTCCCTGAAAGGTGAAAGGCATTGCTGGGCTGTGATTCCACTGTAGCAGTACTGCCTACATGAAAAATTGTTAGGGCCAAAAACCTGCAACAGGAGACAAATGAGATTGTCTTAAGCCTTGGATGAATTTCCAGCTACCAAGAAGAGACACTCGATCTCCAGTACTTTGAAGGCTGAGGCTGATACTGGTTTCATTTCTGAGTGCAGCAGAGATGTAGTTTATTTTCTTTTGACAGACTGATAGTTTTTTGACAAATTTCTTAGTCTCTGGTTTTCTTTACACTGGTTAAAGTCATCAGTTCCCTTTTCCTGTCTTTCCAATGTACTCACACTTCTCTGTACCAGGAGTTTCATGGGATGGGAGATCCTCGAGTCAAAGGAGAGCTTGACACGCTAAAATAGGTGCTCTTCATCCACCTCCTCCCTTCACAAAGGTAATGGTGAGGTGCTTAAAGAGTCACAAGTAGAGACTGAACTTTTAGAAATGTCTTCAATCCTTTGGTCCAGAATATCCTTCCAAAAGATGGAAGATAAAGTTTTCAGTGGCCTCAGGACTATTTATTAATGTTGATGTTATGCCACCTTTGGTGTCCATCAGAATAGACCCATGACCGTGGCTTACGTTGAGATTTTGCTTCTTGTGCAAGTTACATCTTCTTAGGCCTCCTTGGCAGTTCTTTGTTCTTTTTCCTCTCCAAATTCCTCCTTGTTACTCAAGTTGCCCCTTTGCTTAGGGCTGGACCCAAAGTAGCTCCGAGGCCAGTGCAAAGACCCTTGGCTCTGTGGTGGGAGCACCAGGGCCACAGATGAAAGACTTCCAAGGTTTGGAGGAGCCGAGTGCTTTGAACAAGGTCGTAGGGAAAGTGTTTGATGGGATTAAAACTGAACACAGTTTTCCAGAGCTGTGGATTAGCAGCCCAGCAGCTGCTCCCATCTGCAGGAGATGCCAGAGCCATATCTCTGACCTGACCCAGCTCAAAGCGTTGCACAAATCTGTCTGCTGCCAGCCAAGTCCACATCTGGATGCAGCTCCTCCCTGTCCGTAGCACTGCGGCCTCCACCCTCCCTGAGCTGTTTGTGGGGCCCTGGGAAGGATCCAGCCTGACAAAAGCAGAGGTTTATCTCCTTTGGTGACTGCTCTCTACAAACCAGCATTGTTTCACATTCACTCACCTCAGTGCTTCCTGAGGGCAGCAGAGAAAAGTCTTACGCACATCCTTGCAAGTGAACTTTGAAAGAGCTTCAGAGACCCTTGAGTTGTTAATTACCAGGCACTTGGGCATTTTTATTCTGGAATAACAAACTGGGAGGGACCTGTTCACCCCTGCTGCACGTCTGTGAAGCTCAGCAGGGATGAGCCCTGTGCCTCTGTGAGCAGAGCAGGCACCCTCCAGCCGGGCTTGCTGGGATGCTGCTCTCTCTGGGTCCCCTCCCAGTCCCTCTGGCTCTCACCCTCGCCTGCTCCAGGGGCCACAGAGTCCTGTCTCCATTTCAAACCGGGACCGACTTTGTGGTGGCTCTCGTGAAAGCCTGGCTGGATCAGGGCATGCTGGTGGGGTTGGCAGGTTTTCACAGTCACTCTCTGAGCTTTAAATCAGCCAGGGAAATCCCAGCGGCTCTGAAAACACACACATGCTCTCTTTTTGCCCTGTTCTTTCCTCCTTTTTTCTTCCCTTGGTCTGCGAAACCCTCCCAGCCTCCTTTTTCATTTCCCTTTCTGCTTTCGCCTTTATCTCTCCCCACTGTTGTGGTTACATCCTCTGGTGATAACGGGAGTGACCCCATGGGGTGACCCTGGAAGATTATTACATTAGCTGTAAATTTTGAGCCAGGGCCAGCCAATCCAGCAGGGATTGCAACTCCCATCCTCTAAGTGCAGGAGGATTAACGCTGGCGAACATAAGTCCCTTAAAGCACTCCGCAGACACCAGCGACCATTCCTTTCTCTGCATATCTTTGTATTTCTGCCTTTAAGACCAGTTGGGGAATAGAGCTTTGCTATTCCTGTGGAGGTGGTGAAGGGGAGGAAAAAGACAGCATTCATGACAGTCGGGGCAGAGCTGCATTAAATAAAGCCTCCATCTTTCATTCTTAAGCTCAGCTCCAGGTCCTTGATGAAGACAGATTTTTCAATTAGACAGGCAATGTTTGTTCTAATATTTTATATATGAACAGCTCAGCTGACATCTTACCCAGATTTATGAAGGAAATCAAATACAAATGGGAGGTTTAATATAAATTTATTCTTCAAATTTATCACATATTTCCGCAAATAAAAATTATGGTCGCCTCAAAGAACTCATTTTTTTCCGAAAGAAAGAAAGAAGTTGATAAAGTTTCTTTCCACCCGGTGAATAACAATATTGTACGTTAAGAAAGATCTGTCATAATATAAATTATAACACACATGGAATACATTTCCCATCGAAGACAATATTTCTTTCTTATACAAATGTTGCACTCCTTCGTTGAACTGAAAGGAAGTTCAGGAAGGTTGGCAAAACAAAGTCCCCCATTTTTAACACTGTGCAGAACAAAGTGTATTCTGCTGCCAATTACCCTTAACTGAAAATGACTGCAGCTTCTGGGAGACACGGCCAAGGGTCAGGGGGTGCAAGTGCTCCCCAAAGGAACAGAAATGTCAGGCGACATTCACACTCCAGCTATTTAAAGAAAGGATGAAGAGAATTTAAGGGAATAAAAGGCCCTGCAACATCCATTCTAGCCATGGGGAAATTACTGCAATTAATGCTAGGCCGTTTATAGCCCACGATTCCATACTTTTCCGAGGGCATATCTAATTTAGGAGGGGATTAATACACCGCAAGTTTTCATCTCCAGTCAGACTGAGAAGGAAATATGGGAAAATGGGGTTTTTTGCTAAATCAGAATGAAGTGCTGGACTGAAAGATTTATATATTTTGGTTTCTGTAAACCAAATTTTGCTTCCTTGTTCAGTTGCGGCATTGCCGTGGTTTAGCTGCAATTCCAGCCTCCTATTTTTTGTTTAGTTTTTTCCTGTTTACTCGGTTTTTTTGGGCTGGAAAACAGTATGAGATGTGAAAGGTGATCAAAACACATCAGAATACTTCCAATGTCTCTCCATTTTCAAGTTGGGAAAAAATAAAAGAGGGGAAAGCCTGAAAGATCCTAGTAATAATGTCAAAACCATTTGTGTGTTCAGTGCTTCAGAAACCTAAAGAAAATAGAGAATCTCCATGAATGTGTTTTGACTGTCAACGTGTTTCACTGGATTTCTCTTTTTCATTGAATTCTGTTCTAATACACTCACTTACATGTGTGAATTTACAAGTTGTTCAGGTATTCCCATGAGAAATTGTGATGTTATTTGGTGCCCCAATAAACCAAACCCCAAGCAGATGCATACAAAGACAAAAGGTCATATATTAATGTGTATATGAATTAATGTGTATTAATGAGTATATAAATCAATGGCAGAGACTGGAGGGATATCCAAAGCGTAGGGGTGGCTAACCCTGCATGATTTCAGTGGGGTATGGCATCCCTTCAGGAGGGAGAGGATTTGTCTCACCTGAATTTATCCACCTACAGAGGCTGATGCTCAGAGCCACATGGGAACCAGTCCCATGGTGCTCCTGGGGCAGAGAAATGGGCTCTGAGCCCTGAAATGGGACAAATGAATCAGCCCCTTAAAAAAGCATCTCTAGTTGGCCATGAAGTGGGGTTAGAAGGGGAGCCCAGCCGCAGAGGTCTGGCCTGGGGGATGTGGCTCCCATCTGATTTTCCTATCTCTAATTAGCTGTATCAGCAGGCACTTAAATGAATTAGCAGGCCCAAAGTTCCTGTTCCAAGGAGTCCAGATTTTAGGTCCAAGTGAGTGTTTTCTTTTTGCTGTTTTAGCTGTGCCCCCTTCAGTACCACTATGGGGGAAAGCCCATTCCAAGTCCCTAAGTCACATATTTGGATATTCCCTGCTCAGTGCTGCTAAGCCTGAAGGCCACCTTTCCTCACTGGGCAGAGGGAGATCTCCAGAAGGCACCTAAGATCCTTCCCAGGACCAAGTCTTTGAGCTTTTTAAGCCAGTTCATTTCAGGACTGAAGTCTCCTCATTCAGTTGGAGAAAACACTCTCAGGTCTGTGTTGATCTGGGTACTAACTCCTACTGAGAGTAACAAAAGCATTGTTTGAGGAGCTTTTGAAAATCATATTTACCTTCAATTTACAATTGTAGTTGGTCAAACACCTTTAAAAACACCACCTGAAATACTGGGCAGTATAGAGCTGAGCTGTGCTTAAATACCTCCAAACCTCAGAGTGTGCTTAACTTAGAAGCACAGGACTATTCCCAGGGCAGATTTAGTGGCTTTAAATTAATTTCTACTGACTATGCCACCTTTTATCATGTATTTTTTTTGTACAGGAACCACTTCTAATGTCAGTTGCAGCCATAAATCAGAGGAAGCTGTTGCTAAATCAATAAGCTGAGGTGTGACATGCAATGTGTGGCTGCAAAGCCAGACCTTCTGCCCTGAGATAACAGCATAGGAACAGCAGTGAGGGGATTAGCGATCTCTGAGCTGTTTGCTTTCATGCTGAGATGTGCTGTAAGGCAAAGCAGGCAAACCAGAAAAAACAACAACAGGCAAGTTGACATGTCTATTGCAGTCTTTTAGATGAGTCTTCAGATGTCCAGTTGTTTCTGCTCATGGCATTGCATGGCCTTGGGGTTACGGGCTTGGCTGGCACAGTCAAAGGCCTCTGTTTAGCTCAGACTGGGGATTCAGAGCTCCCTATGAACCAAGGAGGGGAATACCCTGGGAAGGAAAGGTCTGTAACAGCACCCAGGGCATCCAGCTGGCAGGTAGGGTTCCTGGCTCCTCATCCCAATCCCCAAGATTATTTTGCTTGGGGTTCATTCTGTTTTGGTTTATGCCAAGATTGTTTATTGTAAAATACATGAGCACTCCTGGGAGAGCTCTCCACACGCAACTGAGAGCTCTGACCATGGGATGGTTGTGCAAAGGGCAGGGCATTCCCACCTGTCTGTCTGCAGCTGGGATAAAACAAGCCATGAGCACTGACCTTCCTGAGAGGGCTCTGGGCATGAAGGGGATGGAGGCACCCCCCCAGCTGCTCTGGCTCAGGTGCCTTTGGCACACCAGTGGGGTGGCACTTCACACACAGCTCTGCTCAGCACCCTCTGTGCACCAGTGCCACAATCTTGGAAGAGCTTCTGGACACCATCCTCTGAGCACCACTCCCTGCTCTGAGCAGGGACAGTTGGAGCAGTTTCCAGGGCCGTGTCCACTCAGGGTTTGAATACCTGCATGGGTGGAGACTCCACAACCTCTCTGGGCAACCTGCTCCAGTGTCTGGTCACCCACTGTATTCCTGGTCACCTGTAATTACTTGGACCTCTTGTAGGCTTCCTTTTTATGGCTCAGTTTTGTCAGGTTTTCTGTGTTCATCCATGCAGGCTCCTGCTGCCGTTGTTTTTCAGATTGTTGGCATGGACTGTTCTTGAGTTTGGAGAAGGTTATCCCTGAAAATCCACCAGCTTTCCTGGACTCCATTTCTTTCCAGAGCCAGACAAAACCATCACTGCTGAGAGAACAAGACAATTACCTTTCTTGACTAATTTCAATCCCCAAAAAATCAGGGTTGTAGTAGTGTTTTTTAATCTCAGGAAGGATCTAGTTTGCTCCTGAAAGATGTGAAAATTAAGAACCCATCAGTCCTGCTTCACTGGGCTGGTGCCTTTGTGCTTTGGTGGCGACTATTTGTTATCCAGACAAATGTAATATTTTCATGTGTCATATTTACCAAGCAAGACCAGTGGCTGAGGACGGGCTGCAGGAGCTCCCAGCTCCCGTCTCTCTGCGGGGCAGGAGTTGTTTACAGCGCTGGTTTTGCTGCCGGCACAGCCCCGGCTCTCACAGAGCCATATTTTACTAGTGCTGGATGAATGGTCTTCAAAGCTGTGTGACATTCTGTGCTTTGCCAGGCTGCTCATCTGCAGGGTTTTTTCAGTGTCCATAAAATTCATTATCATTGTAGCTCTGCCTAATTAGCCCATAAATGTTCCAGCGTAGTCCATAAATTACCCTGGCCTTAGAGGGCTTATCTGGTTGGTGCAATAAGTAGGTCTATACACTGAGTTTTTTCTATTATAACAGTCAGAGTATTATTTATATGACTGAGACTGAACTATGCCTGAACTGGGAAAGAAGCACTACACTATAAATAAAGAGTATTTTACTGTCCAAAGACTTTAAACTTGGTTCAGGGCATGTTAGCATCTGCCTAAACCATCTCGCTTTGCTTACTCTCTGCTCCACACAAGTAGAGAGTGGACAGGCAAAGTATATCCAGAAATACTGTTGTACAGTGATGGACTGCACAGATAGTCAGTGTTGGAGGTTCTGAGGGCATTTTGTGTTTTGACAGGTCAGTGGGTGCACAATAACACGTTACAAGATTCCTGGAGCTCAGCAGGAGGTGCTGAATTTTGTTGTGGAGCTACACCAGGTATGTTTTAACATACACATATTTTGCCGTGCTGTCTAGGTTGATCTGTAACTAACATGGGAGGAAAAGGAGTTTTGTTTCTAAAAATGTGAAGGAAAAAATTATCAGTGTTTTTGAAGCAGACTGTTCTAAAATTGACACTTGTCAAGTGGTTAAAGTATAAACTCAGGTCAAATACAGAACACAATGGCATTTTTTTCTTCGAAAATTAGCACTTCCAGCCAATTCTGTTATTTTAGTGTTTTGGTACTTTATTGGGAAGTTATTTTAAAAGGCTTTCATTTTCTTATTTTAATGAAAACAGTATTTCAAAGGGAGTTTTTCTCTGAAACATTCAAAGCCCCCTCCAAAGCCCAAATCCAGGTGGATGCCTAGGAAAGCACACAGGGAGAGAGCAGGGCTGTGGTGCTCTGGCTCCTTTCTGCTCTCATGAGAAACACCTGCACGCACTATGCAAGGAGCCACCCACTCACCGCAGGTCCAGGGCACTCACCTGCACACCAAACAGGCCTGAAGGAACAGCTTTGGCCACCAGCTGTGTTGCTGTGCCTTTAGGAGAAATGACCAAGGTTCAACCCAGCGGAACAAATGCCCCAAACTCCGAGATTTGGAGGTCATTCAGCAGCTGATCTCAGAGCAGGTGAGGAATCACCAGCCAAGGCTTGGGCCTCGTTAACTGCTCCAGGTGATCCACATTAAGGCAATTAATTGGCCCAGAGCAGGGAATGTTGGGAGGCTGTGCCCTCACAGCCCACCTGCAGCAGTACCCGCAGCCATTTCTCCTCTCTGCTCCTGGAGAGGGACTGGAGCCCTGCCCTGTGCTGACACCGCAGTGGGGAGCAGGCCCTGGGGCTCAAGGTATGGAGCTGGGGAGGGGGTGCCAGCAGTGCCAGGGGGTGCCACCAGTGCCAGGTGTGCTGTGGGTGCCCTTCTGAGGCGCTGTGAGGGGTAAAGGGGGGAGACACACTCTTGGTGTGTGCAGTCTGACAGTAAGGGGTGCTTTGGTGGCAAATTAACGGTGTGAAGAGAAGTTCGCCTGGCTGTGTTGATGTCTCCAGAAAGAGCTTTGTCTCAGCAGCTGAAAGGAAGTTGAGGGAGGCCTATACTGAAATATGGGCCCAGTTTTCTGTCTTAAATATGGGAATATTGTCCCGTGTTGTATGTTGGAGGAATATTTTTCACTGTACATGCACAAATAATGCAAAGAGATGGATTTTGTGTGGGCACAGGTCTGGCATCTGAGTTCTCTATCCGGAAAGTGTTTGTCTTCTGTGGTGAAGACAATTCGATGGGAAATAGTGGGGCTGGGTTTTGCTCTTGTTTCTGCCAGAAGCTCTGTTTTTGACCACAGATAAGTTGTTCTTTATCCTGTTTCATTTCTCTGTTGATAAGCTGTAAGCAGTGGTGCTCCCCTCCCTGCCTGGCTGCTTTAGGTGGTGAGGACATGTGTTACCTGTGTTTGCTCTGCAGCATCACCCTGGGCCCCGCTCAGACCGGGCTGGGGAATTGGGGTGTCTATGCACTCGACACAAATAACAGCAGGTGTCCTCCCCACCTGCTGGGAGTTACATCTCTCCTCTTAAATCAATGTTTAAAGGCTGAAAAAATGTGATTTGTAGGGATGTTCCTGTGGAGGTTGTTTTGCTCTTTAAAAACAAATCCAGTTTTGAATACAGCACAACTATTGCTTCTTAAGTGTTTTTCCTCTCTTTCCTCCCTCCTCCTGACAAACTCACCCTCAGCTAACCCAAGGGGAAGAAGTTTCGCAAGGAAAATCTTTTTCTTTCAACTGATACTCCAAAACATGCATATTTTTATTGCTGTGTGCACAGTTATTTTGCAACTATGAGCACCATCTCTGCACCCAGCATGATGTGTGGTCACACAAGGCTTGTGTCACGACATGTCTGAGCCAGAGTCTGCAGGGGAAGCTGCATCCAGCTGCACACCTGCATTTCCTGTACTGTTACCACTTAGCTGGGTGCCTTTATCCCTGTGCTAGGACAGGATGGGTATGTGTAGTTTGAGACTTGTGTTGGGGTTTTGTGGGTTGTTTGTTGTTTTTATGCAAGAAGCTCCAGAGAAAGATTGACAAACACAGAGTGTTTCTAACGAGCACCACTGTGGAGAATTCACCTCAGGGGTGGAGGGAACTGTGATGTGTTTCTCACCATCGCTTTTCCTGGGTCTAAGAGTGCCAAGTAAGTTACTGATTCAATTCAACAGCCATCCTTTCCTCTGATATTAACTACTCTATTAGTTCTGAGGAGAGCAGGATCATTCCACTGTTCAGGAATAATTTTAAAACCCTGGAATGTGTTTTCTGGTCACATGTATTAGCATTCCAGCATCTCCCACCTTGCAAGATGAACTCTGATTCTGCATGTTCTTGCCTGTGTGTGTGTGTGTTGGACTAAGGTGATTGTATATTGTATAAGGTCTTGGGAGTTGTTGATTATAAACATGCAGAACTTTTTTTGACTTCAGGCCTCAACACTACAAAAGAAGTTGGGTTTGGAGAAAACCATTTGAGCAATGTAAATTCACCAAGGCAGATTTTACAGGTGGGGCTTTTAATTATTTGTAAACAGAATCAGGCAGCATATCCCTGTTCAAGTATGCACCAAGTAGTGAAGATTCATCTGTGGTTACGCAGTTGGTGCTATTTAAATGGCTGTGATTTTTGGTAACTAGAAAGAATTTATTTTCTTGAAGCAAAGTCTGGATTCTTCAATGAGAGCCCAGGTCATGGCTCATTCAAGGCTTGCTGTTGTCTTGTCTAAGAAGTTGGTAGGTGTTAAATTTTCATATTTAGGAATGAGAAAGACTTGCTGGGGATATGTTTAATATTCTCCATTCCAGGGATGTGAACTATGAGATGTATAGTTTGCAGTTTAGATGCTGGATTTTATCTACTCTCTGGCAGTACTTTTCATGTTAGAGTTGAATCAAGCATTAAATTTTCACTTCAAATACTTGAATAGGATCATAAAGACAAAAGTATTTATTCTGTAGGTGACATGGCCAGCTTCTGAACTGGCTTGATTGGGAGAAAATGGTACTCTTGGTTTAGTTTTCTCCTGTATGTTGTGAGGAAAGCCAAACTCTGTGTTTTCCATCTGCTGCTCTCCAGCGGATTCATTAACAACTTTTCCTAGAGAACAACTGTCACCTAAAAATGGCTCAAAGCAGATGTTTCCCAACATGTCTTCAGCAGTGAATATGTGTATGAATTAGAAAATCTTACTTCCTGGGAAGTGTTTTAGCTTTAAATGAATGGCAAACCAATACATTAAAGCTACGTGTTCTGATTGTGGCACTGAAATTGCCCTCATTGACTTGAGCAGGACATGGATAAACCTGAGTGTTTTTGTCAGAGGATTATGAACTGACTTTAGCACTTTCCCAGTCCTTGGATTCTTGCAAAGACAGTACCATGGGATTGTTCTGTAACACTGTGGATGGATTGATTGCCTGGGTTTCATTTCCCTTTGTTACTCCCTTCAGTATATCTTTGTGCCGAGCATCTCTTCTATGTGTTCTCTTCAGAGGCCATTGTGTTGTCAAAAGAGACTTCACACAGGACAATGAGTCACCCAGCCCTTGCAGTTATAGAGTATTTTTGTTTTCAGAAGCCTTCAGCAGTGTCCCTGCTGCTCCCCACCAGGCAGAGTAACACAGGAGTTGCTCAAACTTATCAGATTTCTCTGTCTGCTCCATTTTGGGTGACACTTTTATGGAGAGTCCTTCAACCTGCCCACCTCCCCCGGGCTCACCAGCATCTTGTGAGCCTGCTGGGGAATGGACTGGTGCTCTGGAGTGGTTACTGAACCTTGACAAGTGGCTCCACACAGACCTGGGAGGCTGGAATGAGATCTGGTACTGGGTTGCTGCTCTGACATTCGAAAATATAATGGGTGAAATCCTGGACCTGCCTGAAGTCAATGGGAATTTTGCCACCGACTCCATCACAGCCAGGATTTCACCCAGTTTATTTCCCAGCCTCCCGGTGCACGAGTGTGCAAGGTCCCACTGCCACGGTCTGGCAGCCATTTGTCAAGTCTTGTGGAATTGTTCCTTGTTCTCAGTAATGAAGTTCAGTGGGAATTCTTGCCTGTGCCTTCATGGGTTAGGAGCCAGCTCTCAGCCGATCAGCACAGCTCACTCTGTGCTCATGGAGGGTGGGTTGGGAGGCTGTGGAGGTGTTCACTTCTTGCAGAGTGTTTGCTCCGGTGGGGATTTTTTTGGGGTCTTACTTCTAACAGCATCTTTTGGAGCTTGTCCTATGTGGAGAAGAAGAATTTGGCCTTTACCACAGGCCTTAACTCTTGCAGGGTGTGTGCATGTGTTAATGCCTTTTTTTCTATAGATACGCTTGATCCAAAAAATGTGGATTCTGGAATTTGGATGCAGCTGTAAGTGAAGGATCTGGCTTGGGAGGGGGTGTTGATCCTGCCTGCTCTATGAACAGCCCTTAGCTGCCTCTTTCCTTCCCTCTTGGAGATGTTCATGAGGCCCATTTTGTAGGGTCATTGTCCAGGTCTCCCCGTTGATTTCTTTAATAATACTGAAAATGCAGTTTAAAAAATTGTTACTTTGTCCAAGAAACTAGAACCAAACTAAACCAACAAAACCAGGGAAGTTCACTCTGAATTTCTGGGATGAGAGCCAGTTCTCAGCCACATGTTGTAACTGTATTATTTATGTCCTTATTTATTGACTACATTGGCACCTAGAGCTCCCATCTCGGCCTGAGGCCCTGTTGCAGTACATGTGAGAAGCATAGTAAGGGTGAGTCCCTGGCTGTGAAGACCATATAAGACACAACAAAAAAAAAATCTTCTCTAAATCCCATTTTACATAACAGGAACTGAGGTTTCTCTCTGGCAGAGTTGCACAAAGAAATGAGAGAGCAGAAGAAATTTGGAGTGTCCTCCCACATCTCAGGTAGGGGCTTTAGAGGCAGTTCCAGCCCCAGTAATGCTTCCTTGTCTCTTCTCCCTTCATGAATAAATCTCCTTTCAGTTTTTCCCCTGGATCCTGCTCTTCATTGTCAAAAGCAGTGCCACCTCTGGCACTGAGACTGCGAGGATTAAGGGAAGGGCAACGTCCCATTCCACATTTCCCTTGCTTCAGTGGTTGAGGGAAAATGTTAGTATTATATAAAAATAGTTTCTGGAATCAAAGCCAATTTATTTCAGTCAGGCTTCAAATACATTAGAGAAAAAGAAAAGATGGACACCAGTTATTGTGTACTGCAGTTTGGATTGGTATTTCCTATTGCTCAGATACCTGTTGTTTCTTCTCCCCTCTCTTCCCCTGAGGCTTTCAATCCCTTTCAGCCCCAACTGAAGGTGTGAACTTGGGTTTTCCCTAATAACAAAACACAATACCGAACTGAAGCTTCTTGAAGGGCTCATGAGGGAAGTGCGCGAACATCTGGTTGACATTTAATCTAGAAATGTCAGGTCTCAGCATTTCCAACTCAGGCTGACAGCTCCTTGAGCACCAAAATGTTCTTATTGAGAAAATATAGGGAAGAGGTAGATCAGAGACCAAACATTAAACTGGAAAAAGGTGTTTGTTTTTTTTAGAAAAAGCAGGTGTAAGCTCTGGTTTGGAAACCTTTGTGTATTCCTGATTGTAATCAGCATTACCATTGAAGGAGAGCAGTTTGCTATGGAGAAAGCTGGGCTGAGGCTCTCTGTGAAGGTGGGGGTGACCTCCAGCAATCCTCTTGCCATTTGAGTGGGTCAAACCTTGCAGCAGCTGGCCAAAGCTGACTCCAGGGCTGTGCAAATGGCAGGAGGTCCCCAAATCCTCTCTGCTCCACTGCGCTTGTCCTCGTGGCTGTTCCTGTCCCAGAGGTACCACATTTGTACCCTGGAGCACACTTGAGTTCTCAGTTTAGCAAAGGATTTGGGAGGGATGCAGAGCCTGCTTTCCACTGGCTCCCAGGATTGTCTAAGCCCAGCCTAATGGTACATTCCCTCTTCCCAGATCCCAGGACGTGACGCTTCCCATGGGCTGCCTGTGGGCTCCTTGAGGCACATGGCCAATGCAGGGCTTGGCTCAGCTCCCTTGGTGAGACTGAGGAGATTTAGTCACCAAGTCTTGGAAGAGGCTGGATTTAAATGCATATTTAAACCCCAGTTAAATCAATGAAAATGAAATATATGCCTAGAAAATGCACCTAGAAACTGCTTCGGAGACCTGGCTTGGACTGAGAAAGTCAGGCTTTAGTTCTGATTGAAAAGTTCAGCAAAAGTTTCTCTGTCCTTTTCTAGGACAGAGGTTTTCTGTTCTCAAAAAGTAA
Source organism: Aleadryas rufinucha (assembly GCA_013397815.1). Taxonomy (NCBI): domain Eukaryota; kingdom Metazoa; phylum Chordata; class Aves; order Passeriformes; genus Aleadryas; species Aleadryas rufinucha. The sequence goes on from VZTH01011480.1 coordinate 193,191, forward strand.
TATAAAAGTGAGGAACAACCATTCCTAGGAAGGTACTGTTTTTAGCAGAGGTAATGGGGGCTTTTTTTAGGGATTTTTTTTTTAATATTATCTAGTCTTTTGACTCCATTCTTCTAGTTTTCACTTTCTTTATACCCCTCTGAGCCTTTAATTCCTTCCGATGCGCTTCATCTTAGGGAAAGAACGAGCAGATGTTCACATGTTATTCCAGGTGAGGTTCCACCATCTGCCTGTGACATAACCAGATTTGTGTTACTTTACTCTCTGACCTCACATTCTCCTGGCTCTTTTCTCCACTGCTGTCATGGCAGAGCTGCTCCTTGTGCTGCAGGCAGGGATGACGCACACGATATCCGGGTCTAATGTTGACGCTTCATCCCGTAAGTCAGGCCCCCCGATGTGCTGTATCCAGCAACAACCATCAACACTTCTCCTCTTCCATTGCCCATTCACCTTCCTTCAGCTTAATGGGGTGTCCTGGTCCTGAGTGAAATCAATAATTTCATGTCTAATTTTCTTCTGCCCAACATCCTGCGATGTCGTGTCATGTTTCTTGTATCTAGCCACAGTAAAAACAGCAGGCAGGCTGGCTTTGGAAGTAAAGATATAGGATCTGATCTGGTTTTTATTGGAATCAGTGATCAAGTTCTCACTTCAGCAAAACTCATGACTCACACATGGCTCACAGCATCTCATTTGCACCAGTGGATGCTCTGGGTTAAAACAAAGGTCATAAGAAAATGTACCCAAGAGGTTAAGACCTGTTTAAATACACATTAAGGGATGTAATGTTTGAGGGGAGTGTAGTTAAACTGAGCAAACCTGATAGGAGACCATGTCTCCACAGCATTTAAAGGATGCATCAGACTTTCTGGGCCTTTCTTTGTTGTTGGCTGATCAATAAATGGGCTTGGCTTTGCTCTAGCAGGAATAGTGGGGTGGAGGGGGAATGGGAACAGTTTGTTTCAGGAAACAGTTTCATGTAAGCTCAGCTTGTAACAATCTCAAATTGAAAAGTTCACATGACTGGAAGGCAAAATCTTCTGGCTGAGGGCCAAGTAGGGAAATGAGTTGTGTTTGCTGGGGGAGCTTAACCCTGCCTGGGGACAGGAGGAGTGGCTGGCGGGGAGATAAGCGGGTGCTCTCTGCACCCCTCTGAGCCTGTTTCTACCTTTCTGAACCCACTTTGCCTCTCATCCTCCTGAGGAGACTGGATCTGTTGGTGGTGATCCCAAAGGGCTCTGTTGTCCTTGTTATTTGTGCCCATGTGGAGGCTCTTCTTAGGAAAGGTTCCTTGAGTACAAGCCATGAACGGTGGGGTTTTTTTTTGGTTGCTTGAGAATGACCCTTTCCAGGTGGTACAGGAAACTGTGGGATGTGCAGGAAACTGGGAGCTGTGGGATGAGCTGGGGCTGCTGTGGCCCCACAGTGCTCCTGCCCATCTGAGCCAGGCCTGAGCAAGCAATGTGGCGATGTTTCAAGGTGTGCAAAAAGACTTTTCCCTGTCACAATCATCCCCTGTTGCACAAGGCATCTCATTCTGCTTCTCCGAGGAGGAAAGGCTGAAAGGGATGGAGAGCAGAGGGACTGCTCCCTCTCCTTGTCCCTTGGAGGGTGTTTTATTTAATTAGGTACAAAGGCTGTTAAAATCAAAAGATTAAATTGGAAGTCTGCTTGATTTATTACAGCCTCCAGCAAGAGGAGGGAAAGAAATTCTGAAAAATGTTCAGTTTTAGTTCATATCTTTCAATCTTGGATAGAAAAGAAAGCAAGCAGGAACTAACTTTCCATGTAAAGTTCAATTTTTGTTTAAAATTTTTACTTTGGGGTTTTGTTTTCATTAAACTACCAAATTACTGGGTGTAATCAAACCTCCAAAGCGAAAAGGAATTAGAAGCTAATTACAGAACATGGAAGAAAATATTTTGTTGGGGTTCTTTTCTTTGTATCTTCACAAACTCGTTAAAAAAGAATTCCAAAATGAGCTATGTCTCCTTTTATCCATGTATATTAAAAAATACTTATTTTGAACTTGCACACATAATAACTGGGATTTTCCAACCAGTGATATTCCAGCTATTGGAAACATTTTTTGCTCTTTTACCCCACATGCAATGTATATATTAATACTCAGTGTGCCCTGTAAAAGTCACATAGACCCAGGTTTACATTTGTTTTTGGAATTTGGATGTATTTTGGTGGGGAGCCGGGTTGAGCCCCAGCTCCAGGCGCTCTCTGCCATATGGAAGTGTTTGCAGATGCGTGCTGGGGAATGTGGAGATGAACCATGGCTCCTCATCGAGGAGCACTGCTGCCTGCTGAGTGTGTTTGGAAATCCAGGGGTTTAGTTGAGCAGGATATCTATTTTCTAGGTCAAAAAGAGCATAATTTGGCACTCGACTCTGGTGGAAAGTCATGGAGAACTGGCTTCCTGGCCGCTCTTTGTGACACTGAAAATGCGTTTCTGAATGACTGAATTCAAGGGTTTAATGTTGGACATATGGGGTTTTATGGTCTTGGCCCGGCCCTCTTCTGTAAGGAAACTGGAGGGTGGATGTCCGGGCCAGACAACAAACTGGCAAGGTGTCACAGGGAGCTGGTGTGTCAGCACTGGGCACAGCCACAGCAGAGAGAGCCTCTGCATGTGGGCTTGTCCCACACACCTGTTCCTCTCCATGTCCTTCTCCATGAACTGCACATGGGAAATGCAGCTGTGACATGAGGAAACCCCATCCCTGCACTCCCAAAGCATCCAACTTCGTTATGTGCCTAGTGCAGTTTGTTCTCAGGCCCTTTATCTTTTACAAACTCTGTGCAGGCACATCCAGAGAGTCTCCCTCCAACCCTCAGCCTTCACAGCACTATTTACGAGGGCATGTGATGGCAGGACAAAGGGGAATGGCTTAAAGCTGACAGAAAGTAGGGTTAGATTGGATATTGGGAAGAAATTCTGGGCTGTGAGGGTGGTGAGGCACTGGAGCAGATTGCCCAGAGAAGCTGTGGCTGCCCCATCCCTGGAAATGTTCAAGGCCAGGCTTGATGGAGCTCAGATCAACCTGACCTGGGGGAAAGTGTCTCTGCCCACAGCAGGGGGTTGGAACGAGATGAGCTTTAAAGTCCTTTCCCACCCAGGCCATTCTGTGATTCTGTGTAAAGGCTTTCTTGGTTTGTGAGTCCTTTGAGATGCACAGACCAGAGTTCTGGAAGTATCACCTATGTGTATTGCTGAACAGCCTAGGGAGACTTCTTCTTTCAGTCCCTTTTGTGGCCTTCAAGTCTGGGCATGTGCCTTGGCTGAAGAGCTGCTGCTTTAGAGCAGCGATAGGTGGTGGTTACCTGTGGGGTGGGAGGAAGGGGCTTTTCAGGAGTCAGCTGCCTTGAGTACACAGTGCTTCATCATTTTGTTTGCTTAATTGAAAATTCCCTTAGAAATACGCAGTAAACATTGTTTATGCTACTGCAAGAATGTGTCCAAGTTGATTCAATCCTGAAACCAGTGTGGAGCTGGAAAAGCACCAGCACTTATGTCATGCTTCCTTGTGACTTACGCAATCAGAGGTGGTTTGCAGCAGACTTAGCAAAAGGTAGAATGAAGAATTCGACCTCTCTGTCTAAGCTGGGTCTGAGCAAGGCTGGGTCTAGATACAGCACTGAGGTCTGAGCTCTTAAATGCACAGATATCACGAGTTCATAGAAGAGCCCCATGAGTTTTCACACTTGCATGTAAAATTTCCACCCTTCTGGAACACCGAGGCTCGTGCTGTTTGACAACACACACACGTGCAAAATCAGCCCGGACTGGGCAGAATCAATCGGGGGATGCTGTTTGTGTCTGGAGAAAAGTATTTAATCATTTTCCCAAAGATATCCCCCTGATATGAATGGTAACAGGATGTTTATAACAGAGATAAGGCTGGGATGAAATCCTATCCCTCTCTGGGAGCTAATAAAAGCAAAGATTTGGAATTAAGTATCACTTTCTCTGAGCTGCACACGAATGAGGAAATGGGGTCAGAAGGGCAAGCTGCAACATTGTAGGCACTTTATCTAAAACATAAACATTACTAGAGTGCATTCTGGCCAAATTAACTCTCTCAGATCTGCCATGTTAGCATTCCTGTAGTACTTAAGCCTGCCAGCTTTACTGCTCTGCTGACTGAGGGTTGAACTCCAAGTTGGGGTTGACACTTGCAAACAGGGCTCTGAGTGGGGAGGGTCTGTTGAACCCTTCTACAATTAAATATCCTCCAAAAAAAATGCCAATGTCATTGTGAAAAAGAAAAGTGGGGGGGGAAGGTGGGATGGAGTCACAGAAATACGATCTGCACTGCTCAATGCACAAACTCCCTGAAAAGTGGAGTTTTCTCTGCACAAGTAGTAAAACCAGGGGTATTTGCTTTGCTACTGTTCACTGCAAAGCACTTGGATCAGAGAATAGCAGCCTCCTTCAAGTCCAGAGTGAGCCTTTTGATACCACACTGGGTGGTTTAGCCCTGGGTGATGTCAAAATCTTCCTAAAATCAGGATGCAACTTTGGGGTGGGAACACTCTGCAAAGTCAACATCATCTCTGTTTGAGAGCTGTCACGCGATTGCTGCAAGAGCTGCTCACAGATGCTCCAAGCCAAAGCAAGATCCCCTTGTGCCAGGCAGTGTCCAGATGTCTCTCACAAAAACAGAAGGACAGGAAGCACGTGTTATCCCCGTACGTGTCACGAGGGATTGGTGGAGCTGATGCTATCTCCACCATGAAAGCAGAGGTGCAAAGGCCTGCAAAGAGGAGGAATCATATTAAAATTAGCACCTTCCCAATATCAGACAAGCACTTGGGAGCTAAATTGCTTCCTTGCTGTGCAAGGAGGAAGCAGAAGAGAGCAGAATGTGCTCCACACCTTTCCATGGAGCAGATGGCTCCCCACAGTAGTTATGGACCTCAGCCAGGAGGGATGGGGAGAGCTCTGCCCCAGGGTTCCATTCAGGCCTGGCTGCAGCTGGTTGAGTTTGGAGTATCTGTTCCACATGAAATGCTGCCTTGTCTTAATATTTTTCTTAAGTTTTCATTCTGATTCAAGATTAAAATAGTATTTTCAAAATGTACTGGGCGAGAAACCTTCTGCACCTTTTGCAAAAATGGAGTCATGCCAACTGCTTGGAGTAAAGGGACTGCTTAGGCTTGGGGCTTTTTTGGTTTTGTTTTGGTGTGTTGGTTTTTTGGTTTTTTATTTTTGAAGGCTCAGGTCCTCAGGATCTCCTAAATATCTCCATGGTAGTGACCACTGTTTTACCTTCAATTCTGCAAAACCATGAGGTGGTCCTAAATATCCCATCTTTCTGGGATCCCTGGGAGCATTACAGCAGGGAGGTTATGGGGCTGGGATTGCCACCTCCAGGGCTCTGGAGTGTGTGTACAGTGAGGATACCCCGGAGGTGCAAGGCTGAGGAGACCTGGTTTCCTCACAATTCCCCTTGTAGGAACCCAAAACCAATGGTAACTCCCCTCAGCCCTGCAGGGTTGTCTCCAGTGGATTATTCCAGAACCTATCCTGGGCATCAGAAGAAGGATATCAGTTTGAAATTCCTTCTGTAAAATGGCCTTGTGTCAACAGAATGAGGCTTTGGAAATTAGAGAGCAGTAATATAAGAAATGCTTTTATAATCACAACCACCTCAGTTCTCACAGCACTGGGAGCTTCAATTTTCCAGAGTTAAATAGATTGTCCAGAGGCTCACAAGTAATTGGAAGGAGCACAACCCCAACTCAAAGTCCCAGCCCTTGCTTTTAGGACACCCAAACTACCTTTTTTTCCTAAATCCTTTCTGAGAAACCTCTTCAGTTTGTAAACTGCCTGGTTGAGTGCTTTTTTCTTTTTTTTTTTCTTTTTTTTTTTTAAACACAATCACTTGAATTCTTATCATAATTCCTTATCTATGGCAAAGAGCAGTGTAAATACCTCAAGTAAAATCTCAGCTGTGCTGGGAACAGCTAGTCCTTGTTAGCTGATGGTGGTTTATGTTGCAGATAGCAGTTATCTGAGGAGGCTTTGCACAGCAGTGTAAAGCCATTCCTTTGTCAGCTGAGGTCCATCAAAGTCCTGTGGAGGATTTGGCCACGGGAGCATCCTGGTAGGGCACTGCTGTGCCATTGCAAGGTGCCTTGGCAGGAGCTGAGGCAGCCATTCCCTTGAAATCTGAACTCTGTGATGCTGTGAATTAGAGGGGAGCGTTGTCTCCAGCGCCAGCTGCCAAGGGATCATGCTGCCAGCTTACTCCTTTCCTCAATTTATTTCCCAGTGGACCAGCTTCCAGCTGGATCCCAGCCCTTCAGAAAGGGGAGGAGAGTGGACGCTGTGATTTGCTAGAAATCATTCATATAGGGGAAAATGGGAGTGGGCAAAAAGAACTGGAAGGAATTCTTCAAGTAGTTTATAAATCCCCATTGCTGTCTGGAGATGCTGCTGAGCATCCCATAAACCTGTCCTTTTCCTCACACTGTTCCCTGTGGTCCTGGCATTGGACACTGAAGCCATGTCACATAGGTCACTTCACTTCACACTGGCCTTTTATTTTTTTTTTTTTAAGCACACAAGGGTTTCCTAAGGTTTAAAGTCATGCAGTGAAACTGCAAAGCTTCCTGGGCTTGTCGGGAGCTGTGTGACAAAGCTGTCAGTATTCGGGAGGAATCGCCGGCAGTGTGTTAATCCCAGCACTCACACGGATCTCGCTGGGTGAGATCTGCTCCCCTTCCAACACGTTCCTTCCAGTTTTCTTTCTAAACCACAGTCAAAACTCTCCTGTATTTTGTTTGAGATTTGAAACAGCCAGTGGTTCATTGATTTCACATAAAGGGCTTCTGTGCAGGGGATTGTGCATTCGTTAAACTACTTAGGGCTGGTCGCCCTTCCTCATCCAAAGCCCCGGAAGGAGCCGGTGGGGTTTCCATTCCAGCCACCCTGCAAGGGCAGGGGAGCAGTGCTGGTGCTGCTGACTGTGCTGGGGCTTTGGGGTCTCACTGGGGAGCTGGATGAGGCTGCTCAAATAGGGAGAGCCAGCCAGACTGGGGAAAAAGTCTTCATGCCTTTAGCCCTGTGGCTGGAGCAGAGACCTGGACTCCAGGCAGACACCTATGGAAGTGTCCACCTCCTGCCTGTGGCTCCTCAGGCTGTGGCATGTCTGGTGTGTTCTGTGCTCAGTATCTGGTGCTCAAAGTGAACCAGGGACTCCAGTCCTGTGTTACATCAGTTGTCTTTGTTGAAGTATCTTATATTTTGCAGCCCCCACTTTAAGAGGGGATTAAAATAGTCCAGTACAGCTTCCCAGCTTGCCTGGAAGCCGTGTGCTTGGTGAGCTTCCTGTGCCTTCATCTCCCTGCTCCCTGTCTTCTCTCTCCCAGGGCAGCTCTTGGTCCCCATTTGGACCCACGTGGCTTTGAGGTAGCACAGCCTTGCTGGGCTGGGGTCAGGAACACCCTCTCTTCACCACCACCTCTGAGGAGCTGTCAGAAACTTGTTTTAGAGCTTGGCAGTGCCTTGGGTAGGAAGTCAAGCTCTGTGTCTGAAAAAAATCCATACAGGATCCTGATAAATGGGTCTGTCTGATGGTGCTTCTATATTTGGGGTTCTGTTCCTTGTGGTTGCACAGAAAGGTTTGAAAACATGTGCTGGAGAGACCAGCAAAACATAAATCTATCTTATTTCAAATCCTCAATTGGTAAAGCAATCTCATCCCTCAGTGGCCAAGCAAGGATTTCTGAATGTGTCGTTCTGGCAAAAATTAATACCTTATTATAGCTTCAGGGATAAGTTTGCACCAGCTTACCCTGAGTGGCTGAGTTAACATGCAGCTCTGCAAAAAATACTTGGATTTTAAATAATAACTAAAACCATTGTGCAAACATCATAATTTTATTTAACTGGGGCTGTGTTACTTGACAGACTTTCTACCCCAACCACCTTTTCTGCAGTAGCAGTAGGGTGTGTTGGTTTCAGTATGACTTGGTACTTGCTAGAGGTACTTTTTTCTCTTTTTGAACTGCATTCATGAACAAGTTTTGTTTATGTGGGTGGAAATGATGCATGGAAAGCTCTCATTCTAAGCAGTGTTGGAAATTACCAAATTATAAATTTTAAACCATATAGGCACCTTGGATTTAATGGAAACTGTGAAAACAGTTGAGAGATCAGGCCCTAAGTTCTCACTCTACCAAAAGAGTTGAAGACTCAGGTGGGCAGGAGCATCCCACAAAGGTGACCGGGGTTAGTCCCAAGGGGGACCTGCTTCACTGTCACTTCTACAGAGATCACCAGGTGGCTTGTGCTGAGTGCAGTTACATCCAGCCTGGGGTCTGTTTTATCCCACTCCCTTGTGGAAATTTTCCCTGCAATATTTACCTAGGTCCTCATTAGGCCAGAGAATGAGGTTTGGCCTCCCTGGCTTTTGGTTCTCCTGGTGCAAGAAGGGACCTCCCATCCAAAAATGCCTTTTGACTGTATGTGCAGGAAAGCATTGGCAATTTGCCTCTGGATTTCTGTGCTCACACAGAGCCTGGCACAGAAGGGATCTCAGGGGAGCAGAGAAAACTGGGTCCTGCCACTAACAGCACCAGTAATGATAACATGGGAACTGACAAGTTACCATTTCCTCTTCTCTTGAACTATTTCCAACTCTTCTGACTAGGAAAAAGTCATTAATGTGTATCTATTCTGTACAGTTCTGGAGCCATCACTTCTCTTTGCCTAAATGCGCATTTTACTTAAAGCCAAACCCTGACGTGTGTTCCTACTGAATGAGCTTAAACATTTCCCTAAAATTCTCCAAGGTGCCTGTCTATGAGGACTTCAGAGCAGGTAAGCTTCCCAGAAAATATTGTAGTCAATGAGTTTTACATCACAGGCTCCGTCTCACACTCTTTTCCTGGTTATTTTTTTTCCTTTTGAAGTGGAAACTGTATTCATTTTCAAAGTAGACATGTGCAGTCAGCAAGGATGAAAATGAAGGTAACTGTCAAAAATCCTGCCAGAAGGGATTTCTCCACTTTAATTCCTGCTTACATTATTAAGACAAGTAAATTATCTTTTCATGGAATGTTTCCCTTTTTTCTGGAAACACTACTGATAAATGATGTAATATTCAAGGCCCTTCTCCACAGCTGTTGGAAGCCCAAAATTTCTGTTCCCTTCACCACAAGAGGTGCAGATGCCAAGTAAAACCTTAACCCGACTTTCATGATGAAATGTGATGGTATCGCGGAGGGAAATGAGGAATCTACAAATATTATTCTCAAAGTAATGGATTGATTGAGCTCCTGTATTTTTTCCTGGATATTTTTAGGAGCCTGCTCTTGTTGCTACAGCGATTAGGAAGAAGCCAGGCAGGGTTCTGAAATGGTCGCTGAGAGGGGCTTTCTCTGGCTGTGACCCGAAATACTATTTTAAAACCACCTTGACAGGAACAAGCTATAGCTGCTGTGTCAAAGCAGAAAGCTGCTATTTTTATCACTGAATTTTTAACCAGTTCTCAGGAAGGGCTTTCTTTCTATGCTGCTTTCAGATTGTCACTTTCAAAACCTACAGGACTACTTTGGTATATTTTAGGAAGATGGAGTAGTCCAAGCAGAAAAACCTCATCCACTGACAGGATAGTATAGTGCCTTTTTGTGAAAAGGGATCCCTTTTCTCCTGGTTTTTATCCCCCCCTAAGCTGTCCACCGAAACTTGAATAGCAGAGGCCGCTTTTGCTCCATATCTAAAATAAATGAGGTCAGTTGTTGACATTTTAGCACAAGTAGCTTATCTTAGGGGTAAGAGCTGCTTAACCCATTGCAAGGGGGAATGAATGCTTTTCCCCCCACCCCAACATAAACAGTCCCTGGACTTTCCAAACACTGTTTGGGAAGGTCTCTTGACATCTGACACTGTGCAATTTACTACTCTTGTCAGGTGAGTAGGGTGACCAACGCTGGTCCCTGCTGCACTGGTGATGGGTGTTTTAATACCTCTGCCCAGCACCTTTCCTCCCTCTGTGGACAGAAGTTCCAACTGCCCAAGGGCTTTGTCCTCCTGAAGATCAGGAGAAAAATTACACTGTTTAATCATGGCATTGGTTGGAACCTCCTTGTTGGGCTCTTTTGTAACTAAATGAGCAACCTTTCAGGGCAAAGTAAACTTGTGGCATTTTGTGCCTAGGAGGTTATGGACACAGGGGAATTGATAGGTGTGGGATCACCTAAAAATTCTCATACTGACATGAGGAGTCAGCCCATCTCTGGCTGTTGTTTTTCATGCTGAATATGCCAACTTAGCACCCCATCACTGTGTACACAGCTGTGTATTGTCAAAGGGGATCTGGCAGGACAGGGAATTTTAGACCAGGATTAAATTGCATAAGTGGTGTGAATTTTGGATAAGGACCCAAGTGTCCTGTACCTGATACTTGGCTAATTTTTACTGTTGCTGCTCTTTGACTCCATTCATCTGGACAGTGCTTATTTTAAATGTGGATATTAAACCTGAGGGAAATACAGAAGGAATAGGTGAAGTTTAAGGGTTCAGGGCTAGATAAACTTTATCAGGTTAACTAACAAGAAGAAAAGGAAGAAAAAATACCCTTTTTCTCTGGTACATGCACATAAGACCTGTGGGTTCCAATCCAAATACCCTGTTGAGATGTGTGAATAAGAAACTTTGAGAGTGCAAAAGTGTCTTTTAGAAGTACTCAGTTATCCAAGTGCTATTTTTCAGTAAGAAAGCATCATTTATATGGGTTCAAGGAGGAGGCCACAGGTGGTTATTGTGATGGGCCTCTCTGAACAGATCCAAATCCCACTTGCAGCATTCAATAGCCCACTCAAAAAACCCCAGTGCTGCCTGAGTTCAAAAGCAAGTAGCTGGCTTCCCAAGGCGCTGCAGAACCGCCTTTGACCAGTAACAACCCTGAGCTCCTGTGCCTTGGGAAGCAGTGGCCTCCAAAATGCTGTGTGAGGTGTGCTCAGGAGGAGTTAAACACCAGCTTCTCCAGAGGCAAAGCAGGAGAATCTAAACACGAGTGATTCACTGCAGTGAGGGAGCCTGGCTTTAACTTGGGCTTGGAGGCGGCTGGCGTGGCTTCCTGGTGTGAGCGTGCTTCCCAAGAAATCCTTACGTGTTCTAGGTGGAGGTGCTGATTGCAGCGCATGAAGTCAAGCTGTGTTTAGCAACAGCCTTTGATGAGAGCACCATCCCTTCTGTCGGGTCCTGAAGACATTACCTAACCATCCACCTTCTGAATTCCTGGGAACTGCCCAGCTTGGGGCCAATGGAACCAACCAGACACATGCACACACCAAAAATGAGTTTTGCTTAACACCTGGGGCCGAGCCCTCAGCTGATGTAAATGGGCAGCAGTGACACGAAGCTAATTTATGGCAGCCCTAGATTTGGCCCAGGAATACTATTATTTTTCTATTTAGAGAAGTGCTAGCAGTTTGCAGGAGCTTGTTATTAGGAATGGGCCAACTCTTTCAGAGGAAATTATGGAGTAATAACAACCACAGAACCTAAATTAGTTGTTTTTAAGTTATGAGAGCATAAAATAATAATATCTGACACCACTAACCACTATTCTTTTTTGCACTCCTTAAAACTTCAGCTGCGCTTTGCCAAACCAATTGTTTCCAAATTCTGTCAAAAATATTGTCCTTGGGCAGAAAGCTTGGATGCTAAATTTCAACCCAGAATGATTTTTATGGCTGAGTGACAGAAACCTTGAAAAGGGGATTTATAATGAATACAACCTTAACTACTGTGGTGTGAACGGTGCTGCAATTCTCATTAGCTGAGCTTTTTTTTCCCTTTTTTCTCAGAATTTCAGAGGGTGGGGCTGGCCATAGGAAGTAGCTGACTTGTGTGTACACTTCTGTCATGGCAGGAAAGGAACTCTGCAGCTTCATTTCCCCTTTCATCCCTGGACATCTGTCTGGGTTCAAAGATTCTGAAGCAATAGGATTTCGGGATGGTTTTTCATGTTGTGGCTGTGAGCGTGGGCAGCTGGTGTGACTGTGGCGTGTGAGCAGAGGGGTTTCAGTGTCAGGAATGGACTCTTCTCCTCCTCTTTAATGAGGTTTATTCACTGGGGCACCATGGAAAGGCTTTGAACCTGAAAAGAAGCTTCAGCAAATAAGGAGGGAGAGGGACCAGCAAGTTGAGGATGTGCCAGGTTTGTGTCCTGCTCAGCTCTACTGCTCAAGTCCAGGCTTTGGGTTGTGGGAGAAGGTGAGAGACTCCTCTGTGTATGTTAAACACCAGGTGTGCAGGCTTGGGAAAGGGGAGTGGAGAGCTGGCTGGAGGACTTTTCTGTTTCCCATGAGCAGAGAGTTCCAGTCACCAAGCTCTTGCAAAAGTCGTGTAGGTGCACCTTCATTTTAAGGTATTTCCTCAGCATGGCACGACACTCAAGACAAAAAACCAAACCAAAAAACCCCCTTTAAAACCAGCTTGTTATAGAAACAGGGAATCTCTATGACTGCACATAGCCCTGAAGCAGCATTGTGACCCTTCTTTGAAATTTCAATGTAAATATCACCTTAAGTATCCAACTTCAAAACTCTCATGTTGGAATCTTGCCTGTGGTGGTGGAAACCACTGGAAAAGCAAAAGCCCTAAAATAAGAAGTGATTTCTGTAGCCCACTGGGTCTCCTCAGGATGGTCTGGGGCTGGAAGATGATACATGTGGTGAGTAATGTCATAATCATCCCAGAGTAGAAAACAAACCCAAGTTAAAGGTCTTACAAGTCTTTCATCTCCACTTTCCCAAGCCACAAATGGTGAAATCTCCGCATGGCTTGCTCAGATTCCTTTTGAAAGATGAGAACTCCTGTCCTCCATGGGAGAGGCAGAGTGGGACTGAAGTTGCCTTGTTAATGAAGAAACCATTAATAATAATTGACCCTGCTAGAAGCTGCTCTTCTGGTGCCTTCTCTTGATGTCTTTGATAGGGAGGGGGAAGATTTTGATGAACCTACAAGATCTCTCCTGTCTGTCTTTGAAGCTGTTGAAATCCACTCAAGATAAGGAAAGAGGGTTCCTCCAAAATGAAAATGAAGTTGGCAGTTTCAATGGGCACGTGCTTTGCAGCAGATGGTTTGAAATGCTTTATGTGGTTGCTGGCACAGTGGCTTTTAGGAACCATCTTTTTATTAGTTGTTATTTTTTTGAAAAAAAAATTGAATTGATTAATTTTATATATATGTATGTGTGAGGATCTTAATTAGTTGTTACCTGGATGTGGAGGAGGTGGATTGTGTTTTTGAAGATGGTGAGTTGAGTGTCATCACCCAGCCCTGGATACCTAAATTCGTTAGAAATACACAGGAGACGGAGGCTGGGGAGTGCTCTGGCAGCCCGCTGTAGGTTGTGCATACTCTGCTGCCATCTGGCTAACGTGGAATCCTCCCTCCCTGCCTTGGCACTCCAACCAGGAAGCATCCTTGCCTCTCTTTTGCGAGTGGCTGGGATATCACTTCGTGCAATTACGTGAAAATGCTTGCAAATGTCACCTCTCTGCCATAGTGAAGCATCTCCCAGTACAATACGGATGCGCTCGGTTCAGGAGCTGTGATTTTGTTTTTCTTAATTTTTTTTTTCAGCTGGAAATAGTCATTTAACACATAGTTTTCAGCAATTTTCTGTCGTCAGGGCCTGACCTGCCCGTTGGAGGTTTATATATCTGCTTGACTCTTCATAAGGGCAGCTTAAAAGAAAACACCTGCCAGCCCAAAGGTGTCAGGTACATGCACTTTGTCTGGCCTCTTCTTTGGGATCTCCTTTTCCATCTGCTCCGTGTTTGTGTAATCCAAAGCAAAGGCTGCACCAAGCCAATGCAGGGCAAGGGGAAGGGAATAAACAGTCATGTTTGTTTTCCATCCTCTTGCTGTCAGATACAAAGGACAACTTCAAAGCAATACATAACGAAGTTAGGTGATACACCAACCATAATTAAAACGCCCCTGCAGGAAGTCATGTCACTGAAACAACAACTGCTTCAGAAAGCAATAACAGTTTTGTGCCAAAGGCATGTGAAACTACTGTCTGGGCTGGGACTCCAGAAAAAAAAATTGCCTTTTGCTTTAATCCATCCCTATCCAGGACAATTGAACTTAATTCTGAGACGGCATTGGTTGCAGTGGGGCCAAATTAAAGCACAGACTGGCCATGGCACAGTGTCAATGAGCCACCTCTGAGCAGAGGGGCTTGTGTTAGGGAGCAGAGAGGTTGGAGGTGATCCCTGTGGGAGAGCTGTGCCTGGGCAGAGCTCAGCCTCTCCAGCTCCCTCACACTCTGTGGCTTTATCAAATCTTGTGTCGCTCACTTCCTGCATCCAGGTCCTGCCCTGAGTGAAGCAAACCCGGGCATTGCACTAGTGAGTGCTGTACCCAGCTCTGGGGTCTCCAGCACAGGGAGGACATGGACCTGTTGGAGCCAAGCCCAAAGGAGGGGCCAGCAAGTTCATTGTGGGATGGAGCACCCCTGCTGTGAGGAAAGGCTGAGAGAGCTGGGATTGTTCGGCCTGGAAAACACAAGGCTTTGGGTGACCTAATTATGGCCTTGCAGTACCTGAAGCAGCCAACAAGAGATGGAGAGTGACATTTGACAAGGGCCTGGAGTGACAGGACGAGATGGGGAACAGCTTCAAACCAGAGGAGAGTGTGTTTAGATTAGATAAAAGGAATTCTTTATGGTGAAGGTGATCAGGCCCTGGCACAGGTTGCCCAGAGGGGGCTGCCCATCCCTGGAAGTGTCCAAGGCCAAGTGGGACAGGCTTCTGAGTAACCTGGGATAGTGAAGGTGTCCCTGTCCATGGCAGGGGTTGGAACCAGATGGTCTCTAAGGTCCAAACCATTCTGTGATTCTATGACATGCAGGAAGAACTTGGGGTCAGCAGCAGGATGGTGTGACCCCTCCACAGAGGGGAGCATTTGAGGTGCCCTTATGGTGCTGCTGATGTTATAATTCAGTGACATCCAGGTGGAAATTGTAAATAGTTGCCCACCACAAAGTGCTGTATTGGTGCTGACTTGTGCAGAGGCATCCCCGTCTGTGCCAACACTGGTCACTTCAGCACCCTACTGACTTGTTTGTGTCTTTATTTCAAACAAGGCCCAGAATCCACTAAGGCCGGCAAAAAGGCTCTACTTGGCTCTGGGTGATGCTTTTGTGCATTTCCCGTCACCAGAAGAAATGCTCCTTCTGTAGTTATTGTGTGTGGGGTTTTTTTAATATTAAATAACATCATTGTGGAGTTTTTTACATTTTAAATAACATCTGTGGTTCTGTTTTATGGCCTGTGTAGCTTCCATCCTCTGTGATGCTGCACATGTCAGTGCTTTTTCTCAGTGCTCTCCTCTGTGCTTTCTTCTTTTTCCCCTTTTTCCTTTATAGTTAGGATTGGAAAGGATAAATGCTGCTGAATGATTATGAAGTTGACTTTGGAAGACTTTATTTTAAAAGTCAAGCTACACTCCTTTATTTAGAGAGTAGTAATTCTAAAGTGGAAGCAAATTGTTGAATAGATTTACCTGTAGGAAAAGGGGAAAAGCAGCTGCTGCTTTCTGTTTTATAAAAGTAGCTTAAAACATAGATGGTTAAAAAAAACCCTAAACCCCAAACCAAAAACCCCCAAAACCTCTCAGTGTAGGTCACTTTGAAGAGAGAAATTATTCAGAGCTTGAGCAGTAAGCCCCAACAATGAAGTTAAGTTACAGACAAAACCCATGTTTTATCAATCAACTGCTACTTTCAAGTTTGACAACTTCTGTAAGCAGGAAAATGTCAATTACAGAAGATATTTGAACCTGTGGAAATAACCCATGGAAACACAAAATGTCTGTTCACACATCAAAATGATCCAGACTCGGAGGAAGTTAAAAACCAGAATGCACTAAGGAATTATCTGACGGAAAAATGGAAACTTTGTTATGAATTTTCAAGAAATATTGGCTAATTAATTTCTTTGGTGAGTTTATAAGGTTATTTAGGATTGGAGAAAATGAGGTAACTTCTGTATTTTTCCTGATGTGTAACAGCTATGGAAACACTTTGAAATGAGTGTCCCATCATTATGAATTCATTTGGTTATCCTTTTAATAACAATGATTGTACTCAGGCGTTTTATATGGATCTTACATCCCATCTCCTTCAGGTGCTGCTTGGTCACTTCACTGAGCACTTGTCAGCTGGGTCTTATTAAATTCCCATTAAGGAAGGAAGAGCTAAATACCCAGTAAAGAAGCTGAAAGGGGGAAAAAATCTACAAAACACGTAGGCTCAGGCCTGGAAAATTAGTTTGTGCAGAGCAGAAAATGTTCTATTTAAGCAAACAAAACACTGAAATTTACTGTTTTACATCTACTGCCACGAAAAAAAATTGTCAGGAACCTGGTTCTACAAAGCAAAATTAAATCAATGCTCACTTTCTGCAGCAAGATGTGATCTTTGGTGATGTGTTTTGTTAAATACAGCCAGTGTATCTGGAAAAAAATAGACACAAACTTCCAGGCTTATGAGCTCCTTGGGTCTGAAGTGTGTGATTTAATGTAATGAGTTTTAGAGAGCCTCTTAAACCAAACACCAGCATTTCCTAGGGTCAAGTAAGACCATTCACATGGAGATCT
The DNA here is from genome assembly GCA_013397815.1 of Aleadryas rufinucha. Classification (NCBI taxonomy): domain Eukaryota; kingdom Metazoa; phylum Chordata; class Aves; order Passeriformes; genus Aleadryas; species Aleadryas rufinucha. The sequence continues at coordinate 209,833 of VZTH01011480.1, forward strand.
GATAATGAGTAGCAAGTTTGCTTGGACTTGAGTTGAAATGTCCCTTCACGTTGCCTTTAATTCACAAGTTCAGCAGAACAAGGTATGATGATTTTATATCTGCACAAATGCCCCCGTTGAGTTTTGATGCTGTTTTACTGGTCTGATGAAAATAAGCAATCTCCCATTAAAACTCCAGGCACATGAATGCTAAATTAGAGCCCAAAATTATATGGTTGTCGTGGTCTTCTACAAGGGTCAGAGGAACATGTTTCCAACAGTGAGGAACACAGCTTGTTTCACAGATATGTTAATAAGCAACACTCTTTTTTTTTCAATTGAATATTTAACATGGTCATTGAAGACTAAACATCTTTAGTCTAACCTGGAATACTTTCAGTGTGGGTTTAAAATGGGAAAGTTTTCAGTTAAAACCTTTTGAGCTGTAAAAATTGACTTTTTGCATTTTCTGTGAAGGGTTTCATTTAGTTAAACCAGGCATTTTCTGTCTAAACCCAGAAATATTTGATAGCCTAATTAGGATTATTTAGTTTATAGAGGTAATAAGCTAGATGGGCTAAGGAACCTCATGTTGCATGGGGACCAAGCATCACTGTTCACCCAAATGCAGCATTCTTGCCTTATTTTTTTTTTTTTTTGCCTCAAATTCCCCTCCTGCCAAGGGAGCAGTATTACATAGCCAAAATCCTTGGAAAGCCCCGACAGCCCAATGCTGCATGAGTAAGTGAGCATTAAACAATTAAAATACCACGTTGTTAACACCAAATACCATTTCTCAATGAAGTTAAGACATTCCTGGAGTCCAACCCTGACTGCCCGTGACATTCTTTCTTTCACGAAGAGCTGGGTGTTGCCTTGGGCATGTGCAGTGCCCCTTCAGCAGCTTGGGGCCAGTGTGGGTTTGGGTAGGTGCTACCAGAGGTGTAACACAGTGGGCATCAGTGCTGTGCCCACCTGTTTCTTGGGCTGTTGGAGATGGGGAGGTCCCAAAGGCTCCAAATGGGGTATTCCTGCAGCTCCCCAGAGAGTGTATTGGAGCCCCTGGGAGAGGAGCAGCAGCCCAGCCCTGTGCTCTGTCAGCCTTGCTGGAGGGGTGGTCACAGGACCACCCTCAGCCTCTGGGTTACTCAGGAGGTAACTCAGACGTTATCCAGGGAGCCTTAGGACAGCTGATGCCAGTGCAGCACTGCTGCTCTGGGACCCCTTACGTTACCTCTTGAGCCCATTTGCTCTATTCCAGGGGTGCAGCATCTCCCTCGCTGTGGTTCTGGGTGTTTCAGTGGGAAGGGAACACCCAGGGCCCATTGCTGGGACACTCAGTCATGTGAGCAGAGCCCTCCTATGGAGCAAACCAAGAGCTGGGCAGGTGACTGATCCACCAGGGTTTGCAGAACTAACCCCATCAGTTCATGAAATATTCCTGGTCCTTTTTCCTGTCCATGGATGTGCTGGGAAGCTGCATCTCCCCAGGGAAGAGCCTTTTTATGATCCCAGAGTGCCAGCTCAGATAGTTGGCTTAAAATGAATTCCAAGCAAGTGGCCTGACATCACTGGATAGGATTACTGACACCTGTTTAGTAAACAGCAAAATTACATCACATCTTTTCAGCACCAGGTTGTTAAAAGAGAGCTGGAGAGCAGATGTAACCTCCAGAATGAATGGGAGAATTCATTAGGCTTCAAGGCCTTTAAACTCATCAGGGTTAAACAGTGATTTACCTCCCACCATAACTGTTAGCAAGTGATTTAGTGACAAGGGATTGACAAGGTACGTTTCCCTGGAGGGCACAGTAAATAATTTTTTCATCCCAAAGTGTTTTTGCAGAAGTGTTTATGTATTTGAGTATTCAAAGTTAATTAATTCCCAGTAGTTTGACAGAAGGCACTTCTTTCTTTTTCTCAGTGACCAACAAAATCTTGTGTGAGTTCATCTCTTTTTACAGTAGTGTTTGGTGAGCTTTTCCTGCATGATCTAATCTCACAGTGGAAAACCAAATAAGAAGGTGTTGGTAAGCAGGAATGAGTTCACCAGCCTGCTCAGCTGGTGTTATGGGTGAAGACAATGCTCTCACATTCTGGAAAGAGTACTTTTCCTTGGACTAGGAAACCACAGTGCTCATATGGAGCAAACCTGTGCCATGGGTGTCCTTAGGGAGACCATCAATATGATCTTAGCTGGCTTTCAGACCCACTGTTTCTATTGGAAATGGAAAAAAGACACCTTCAGCTATCCAGGTTGTCTCACAGTATCTTTCCATTAGCATTTAAAATAGTTCATTTCCACCTCTTAGAGTTCTCTGGGTTTTTTTCTGCTTGTTTTGGTGGGGCCTTGTTCAGGTATGAGTGATAATGAGAAGCAACCATCAGACATGAGGCACATTCCTCCATATATCTTCCAAACAGCTCAGGGTAGTAGGATTTTGGTGTTCTGTGTAGTGCAAGCAAAGAGCCCAGCTCCTAAAAAAGAGAAAACAAAATAAATTCAATGTTTTAGTGATCAGAACTTAGATTTGCATCAGGCAGCATGTCATTAGAGATGAACATATTTGTGGGGGGTTTTTCCGTTACTGCTGGGCTGATTCAAAATGAAATATTTTGCTTTAAGGTGTTTTTCCATGATTTTTAGAGTTAACAAAGCGGAAATTTTCATGGAGAAATTTTTGGAGCTTTCCTCACTCCAAAATTTCTCCCAGTGGAGCATTTCCAGCAAGCTCTGGCTATTAATATACTTTAAAGCTAATGGCAGATTGAAGGGTATTTTAAACAGTCATGTCAAGTTTTCAATGCTTAATTAAACAGCCCTTTACTGTGTGCCCATTAAATTCAAATAATGCCACTCCAGCACTGATCTAAGGCTTTTAAATGACAAAGGGTTTGGCCTGCAGCTTGATTTGTGGTTTTTAGTGACTTTCCATGCCACTTTCCCTTTCAGAGCTGTCTCGAACTTCAGAATTCAAACATGTTTGAGTTGCCTTTCCAGTTCCATTTTTCTACTTGCCCATGCTCCTGGCTAATATGTTAAGTCCTTTAGGAAAAGGACACACATTCTCCTTCATTTCTGTTACTTATGGCACTGATTGGGGTTTGTTATCCTTTCTGCCAGGTTGTAGGCTTTGCTGATGTTTGCTAGGATGTTGGCATAGCAGCTCTTCCCATTCTTGGCAAAGGATTTCAGCAGTGAATTCCTCTGAGTTACAATAGCAAGGAATTGGAAGATGGTAAAGGCTCAGGAAAGGGTCTCTTGCACATGGCTGGAGTTTTAGCTGTGGCAACAGCCTGTCTGAAAATAGTTGCCTTAAAACATTTTGGATTCCATATTAGAACAACGTTCTCCCAGGGCAGGTCTGAAGCTGTTGAATGGCTTGAACAAAATGCAAGGAAAGTCTGATCGTGTTTAACCAATTTTAAAGCATCTCATTCTCTCTAGGACTGGCTGTTGAACTGAATCAATTTTCTTGTGTCATGTGAATGTCCTATTTTTTCTGAGTTTTGTGGGCAAGTTCAGTATTGGGGGTGGTGATTTTTGTGGTGTCTTCCTGGGCACAGAACTTGTGTATTGACTGTTTTGTGCACATGCAGTAAGTTACCCCATCCTGACGTGACTATCCCATTATCCCGGTCTCATTTGGGATCTCCACCTTTCCCACCCTTGTAATTGTTATCAGACTCAACTGCTGCTGTTTCAGCCTACTCTGTCCAGGAGTGGAGGTGTAGGGGTTGTGCTAGAGGACATGCATTTCACAGGAGCTTTAGTGCAGCATATCTGTGCAGCAGGAATTTCCCTCTGTGAAATTCATCACCAACGACTCATTTCCACGGAAAGTTGCACTTCCAAGGGCCAGCCCCTGAATGTACCGAGATACCGACATCACTTTGCGGTGACTAAGCTCCTTTGAAGGCAGGATTTAGACCTTTTAAACCGTGTAAGTGTTTCTGCAAATCACATGTTGGTTCATGAAGTAACGGGTGCTGATGCTTTCTTTGGCAGTCACGCTGATGGTCGTGTTCAGAAAGCTTCAGCCGGGTGTTTTCCAGTCCTCGCGAATATTTCGGGTCAACAGTCACGTCTGTCAAGCCTATCCTATAGCACTTGCAAGCCTGAGATACTTTGTACAATGTTAATGAGGATGGGAGAGGACTTTTCCTGTCCTGGGAACAGGCTTAGCATAATAGTTTTCTTGTGTCTGTGTAAGATTTGTTCTGCCGACGGGGCGGAAAGGAAAAGGCCTCTGCGAAAACAGGGGTTTGATTTTGCTGCTCTCCCCACGCACATCCCAGTGGCAAAGGACTGCTCTCCAAGTGAAAGCTCCTGCTGAAAAAAGAAAGCAAGAGAAGCACCAAGGTAATTTAGAGATGGTGAGGGAGGCATTCCTCCTTCCATGAGGAATTCCTCCCCCTGCCAGCCTGTCCAAATCCCTGCTCAAATACGGTGTATCGTGTTTTAATCCCCAAAGGCTTCCCGCACCGTGTTACTTGTGTAGGCTGGGTTTTTTCCCCACCCACCAGAAGGAGGCAAGAAAACACAGGCTCTAGCTCTTACACAGTTTGGCTTTTCCCAAGGGTTTGGAGGTTTTGATGGGACAAACTTCCCACTAGGTTGACAGCCCTTCATCTGCAGGCCAAGCACTTGGGTGGCAAGAGAAGGAACTGAACTGGCAAGTGAATGCAAATCCCAGCACTGCCCAGGGTGGATGCTCCTGCTCAGCTGCCTTCTGGGGGTTATTTAATGGCTTGTTTCCCAAGTGGATAAAGGCACTGTCACCCAGGCAGGTATTGGTTATACCTGTCCCATGATAACTGGCCTGATGTGTTTTCCAAGGTAGACAAGCCCCAGAGTGAGGACTTTTGAAAGCCTCCGAAGGGGTTTAGCAGCATGAGCTGATGTTCAGCAAGATTTGTGGTCCTCTAAAGAGCACTTGTAAAGATAGCCAGAGATGCCAGTGAGTGAGTGCAAATATCCTTTCCACTCCTGGGCAGCTGCTCCGGTTGTGCACCCTGTGCTTTGGTTCTTGCCCAGGGAGATGTTTCTGGTTTATGAAAGTCCATGGAATTCCCACCCAACCCCTATGCCCCTGGTACTGTGAGGCCACTTCCTGTGGTGGCCAGCCAAGAATCAGTAACTAATAATGAATAGCCAAAGTGAGCAGTTCACTAAAATCCCATAAGGTGTCATAGGAGAAATATCTGATAAACTTGTCAATAAAATGGGATTTATTTTCTTACTTTTTCTAAGGTGGATCAAAAAATATAGGAACAAAAATGAAATGTCAAATTCTTCTCTTTACTCTTTTTGCATTTTTGTTAAATAGTTGAACCATATATAAATTTTAGTTGACATTTTGAGTATTCTCTTAACTAAGCTGGGAAAAATCATGACTGTTTTAAGCAGGTTGTTTCCTTTAATTGCTTGCTTTTAAAAAGTGCATGGATTTATATTTTGAGAAATAATAGGTGAAAAAGGGAAGAATTAACCTGATTTTAAAGGAAAAAAAAATAACCAGCTCTATTAAATACAGAATTGATATTATGTGTTTAGGAAATGATGTTTAGATATATTTGTGCCTTAAAGATACAAATTTTATTTCTTACTCTTTCATAGTAACATAGTTACAATACGTTTGCAGTTATGTGGGTGGCAACCAGTTCATATCCCTGAAGTTAAAATCCTATGACTGAATAACTTAACATCAGATTTGCTCCTCATAGACATAATTTTGGAAACCTGGGCTGTAACTGCAGTGCAGCTGGGCTGTCACCTCCCTGTGCAGGACTTGGTGGCCCTGGCTTAGGCCATATCCAGAGTTTCTCTGTACCCACACAGGCACAGTGTGGTGCCTGGGTGAGTTTAATATAACTGGGGTCGTTGTCCTTACAGGGTTTAATGGTGCTTTTCACCTCACATGCGATTTCCAGCTCAGTTGCGGGCAGCAGTAGCAGGATTGAACAAAGGCCAAGTAGGCCTGCAGATCACACAAGCTAAAGGATGCTGGGTTTGAGATACGGGCATATAAATGAGAAAAGAAAGGGAAAAAAGCCTAAAGAAACACCAAGCATAGCTTATTTGCTGTTTCTGGGGCAATATGGCAATGGAGCACCATAAATACCTGGGGTATTTACCACACTGCCTGCATCCATCAGGGCTGGGCCTGTGTGTTTCACTCTGGGGCTCTACATCTGCTCTGCCCTCCCTTCAGTGATCAGCCTGTGACAAAACCTGGTTTAATACAGCAGGGTTTGATTGTGCTTATTTTTATAAAGCAAAAATTGTGCCATAAACAGGTTTCAATCCTTGCTGGTTCCAGCCACAGTCGAGCATTTGCTCAGCAATTGGCTCTGCTGCCTCTCAGCTCATTTTATCCAGCACTGCTGAGGTTCAGCGCTCGCCTGGGTTATACCAGGTCAGCTTTTCATGTCTTTCCTTTTCTTTCTTTCTCTCTTTCCCTCTCTCCTTTTTTTTTTTTTAATCAAAAAGATTTTTATTGGTGCTCTGGAAAAATAAACACAACACACCGCTGTGAGTTTTGTAAGTGAACCAATAAAAAATGAAATTCACTGATGGATTCTTTAATAGCAGCGAGTGAGCCCGGGTTCCAAATGGGTTTTATATTGTGCCATTGTGTATAAACAATGTGCAATGTGATAGCCCTGGGCTGGGGGGGCTGAGCTGAGGGGAGCACCCCGAGGACAGGAAGCCCTTCCAGGCCTCTTGTTCCCTGTCCCAAGGGGGTCAGGGGTGTTTTGGGGTTAAATAACCTGAGGAAGGGGAGCTGCTGAGCCCAGGTGCCCTAAGCCTGCTTCAAGGCTTAGCAGTTGTGCTCAGTCCCGTTCGGTGTTGCCTTTAGCGGTTGCTTTCCAGTCGCCCTGCTCCTGTCTGCTCCAGGTATTGCTTTCAGAGCCTCAGCAATTTTTATAAAAGCAGTTTTGAACACTTTTCATTTAATGAAACAGTCCCAGAGAAAACATTCAGAGCAAGGTTTTCAGTTCCACTGAGGAACCTCTAGGCAGGCAAAGGTGCCAGCTTGGACTCCTGAAAGCATCGTAGCTTTTTATATTCCCCATCATTTCTTTGAGGCCATTCCCAGAGCCCGGTGAGGATGAGGGACAGGCTCAGTCTGACTTCAGGGGGAAAATCCTTGGGACCAGTGTAGAGCAACACCAGCACTTTGTACTGGGCCTTGCCTCTGGCCAGAAGGAGCTCCCAGGGAGCCAGTGTGCCTGGGGGCCCTCCTGCTTTCCCTGTGCTGGAAAAGGCACTTCTGCCTCCTAGCAGGCACCAGGACGTGGAGCACAACAGTAAGTTCCTGAACATGTGTTGTCTGGCTCCAAAACAGAGAGATTTTTGTAGCCTTTAAAAACCAGCATAAGATCTTGCTCCACAAAGTGCAGTGGAAGCTGCAGAAAGCGCTGCCTGGCTGTTGGCAGGGCTGGTTTATAGGAAAATAACCGGGCTAAGTGCAGCTGGGAGTCCGTCTGTCAGTGCTGTGGTCCGAGGCTTGGCAGCATCGCCCTGAAGTGCAGTGTCAGGGCTTCTGTCTGTTCCCTCTCTTGGGTTTTCTTCCCCTACGTGTCTTGGGCTGAGAGGTGCTGACAGGGAGCTGGAGGAGGCCTGGAGCAGGGCTGCCCATCCTCTGCAGCACACCGGGGAGCAGGTGGGAAGGGGAGAGGGATGGGCAGAGGGCAGCGTGCTGAGTGTGCCTGTGTCAGGTGGAGGAAAAGGGCTGTGAGAGAGGAGAGAGGCTCATCTCCCCGGGAGTGCACACTGCCAGGAGGAGCAGAGAGCCCTTGATTCCACAGCCCCGATCTGCCCGAAGTTTGGGTTGTTATCTGCGCTGCGTTTTGCTCAGGCTTGGTCTGAAAAAAATCCACAGAACAGCTGTGGGGCTGTGAAAATTATTTTCATCTGTTTGGCTTTTAAAAATGAATTTGCATCAGTCTTTCCGTGGCTCCCTCCCACCCACACCCTCCCCTCTTGTCTCAGCTGTTCTTTCACAGAGGTGAAGCAGAGTTGGTCCAGGGAACATCCCCATCCTGCTCTTTTTCTGTGTCCTGTGTCACACCCAGGAAATGCCAAATGTTTTGCCGAGGTTGCTGAGGTGGGAGCTGTGCACAGGCTCTGACAGAGTGGAGACTCTCCCTCCTGGTGGGATGTCACAGCTGGTTCTGGTCCTTTTCAGTTTCCCCTCTGCAGAGAGGAAAGCAGGGAATTTGTTGAAGACTTGCTGATGCTGCAAGCAGGAAGAGATGGGGGAAGATGGTGCTGCATCTTCCACTTCCATCTCCCCTGTCAGCAAAGACATCCAAACAGTGCCCAGAGGAATTTGTTGGGTCTGCTCCTCAGGAGATATTTTGGGGATCCATTCTGCCCCGATGGGGTGATGTATGAGCTCTGGTGTGTTACACTCCTCCCTCTGCAGCACCCTGGGGCTGCCCAGTATCTTTCTAATGGAAGGTTCCTGTGGCTTTGCTGTATTTCACAGAAGTTATTTATCTTTTATTTTTAACTGCATATTTTCCTTTGTGCCTGTAACCCAGTGAGAGCAGAGCTCTTCTCCCAGGCTCCTGCTAAAGCTGGCTGTGTGTGCATGTGTGTTTACATGTGTGTTGCACATAAATAATCCCAGCCTGGAGAGGTTCTGCTGGCTTCAGGCAAAGCCGTGTTTTTGCTCATGGCATTATTGAAATTCATCTCCTGTGGACTGTAATTCCTAGGGAGGGAAGAGAAAAATAGTATCAGGTGTTCTTTTTTTTTTTCCCCTTGTTAGAAGACTATTTAATCTTTGTTGTAGGGTGAGAAGGTGAAGCACCAGACCTCAAAGTAGGCTGCAATAGGATCCTGGCAAACTTCCCACGTTATAAACTCTGTCCATAGGCAACGCTCGTTTTGTGCCAAGTTTGCTTAGCTAAAAATGACTGGGCCTGAGTTTCAAAAGTGGATATTTGGCAACAACTAGCACTGCATTATTTTTGTCCTAGCAAGGAAAGACTCAGATTGTGAATGACAAGGGAAAAAGTGTTGGGGCAGCTCCTTCTGGGTAAATGGAGGCGACTTCGTTTTGGTAGTACTGACCTCCCTTATAAAGTGGTTTTCTGTCCCCAGATGAGCTGTGTAGGGTGGCAGCCTGGTATTGCTGTCACAGGGCAGTAAGAGTACTGAGCTCATGTTCTTTATGCCACACTCATCACCCTGCTCTCTAGGATCAGTTGAAGTCTGGGGAGTTGTGCCAATTTTCCTTGGCTTATCTGTCTTCCTATCTTGTTTCTCAATTAGAGGAAGTAAATGATCCTTTTGTTTTCGTCTCCCCTTTCTTTGGGAAATGTTAAAGAAGGGTTCGGATTGCAGTGGAGCTGCATCATCGCCAGGGAACCAGATGGTGGATGGGGGACCTGGAGGCAGTTCAGGGGCTCGGAGCTGCTGCCTGGCTGGATGTGCACTGGGGTTCATAAATCGGGATTTCTTGCCTGCCCACTTCACTGCAGGGCTCCAGCTTTGCAGGCCTCCCCTGAGCCAGAGCTCTGGAAGCAGAGGAATCAGGTTCAACTCCCTTGCTCTCCCCACAACAGCACATGTCTATGATGTTCAGCAGGCTCCAGGAGTTGTGATCTAATTCATTATATGTTATCTCTAGTCTGCCTTCACAAGTGTTTTTATTTACTTATTCAAATAAATGAACAAGAGGGATAAATAAGTAGTAGGTGCTGGCCCTTACCCCACATCACCCTCGGGTTATGCCATCTCCTAAAGCATTCAGTACAAGCCTCTGTCAGAGAACCTTTTGCCAGGCTTCCCTGCAGTGATAGGTGAGCTAGGGGAAGGAATTGAGAAGCAGGATAAATTAGCTCCAAGTTTCCATGGCAAGATTGCTCCCAGTACCAGAACCAGGCAGTCTGAAAGGAGGTGATGTGCCCCATCACTGCTCACATTGCTGAACAAGGCACTTCCAGTTGTGGTTTCTCTTTATTTCTAATAATAAATGATGTTCCCAGGATGCCAGCATATTTTGGTGGATGCTGGGAGCTTTCCCACTGCCTTGAGTGGGAGTTTACTCTCAATGTATGGAAAGGGATATGAAGGCCCAGACTTTCCATGCCTGGAGATGTGGGTCACTTTAATTTGAAGGCACCAAAAATCCAGCTCTTTAAGGAGGCACGACCTGGGGGAGGGAAGGCAGTTGTTCAAGTTTTGTTAAAACCTCATCCTGCTGTAGGGTCTCAAGTCTGGCATTCAAGATCATTAGCACTCTTTAAATTTGGCCTAAAAATCCCTATGAAAAGTTACAGCACGTGCTGAGTAACTACTTTTCACAATGTAATAACTTGGCCCTTTCAAAGAGTAGGTTTTAGAAGCACATATTACTGACTAAAGGCTTGCCAAATTTCTTTTTTCCTTTCCAAACTCCACGTAATGATTCATGGAGACCCATCGATTTTGTTTCTAATAAGGTGCTGTTCTTGGGTACGTGAAACCGAGGGGAAGCAGAGCGACGTTTTGAAGAAATATGTTTTGTCTAGGAGCTGAGGCATCCAAAGCAACACAAGAAAAGCATTTTGAGATTAAAAAACCCCATGTGGTGTTATGTTAAAAATGGAATTTTAATGTGAATTTAGCATTTGCAGAAGTTTAGGGCTGATTGCACTGAGGTCTAATGTGCTCTGAACGAAAGTAAATGAACCAAGTATTTGCTAATGTGTGTGTACACAGCACTGATCTGACACTGACAGAGGGCTGGGCCCACTGATGGGAGTCAGGCAGTTCTCAGCCAGTGAGCTCATTCATGGTTTGTTCATTAGTAAGAAGTTATTCATTAATAAAATCACTGCAGCTTCTGATAGACCCAAGGACCTGCCCCTCTGAATGAGGATGGCAGCACTGCTCCTTGGTGCCAGTTCCTGGCACTTACCTGCTGGGATGTTTCTTGGAGGCATCAAGTGTTGGAGCATTGCATCCCTGTGGATCAGATTTGTCTGCTCACCTGGGCTGGGTTTGGTGCTCAGAAAGAGAGTCCAGAAACACAGCAGGGCCAAAACTCAGGGAAAGGCAAAGTTCAAAAATCCCTTCTGGCTTCTCGTGTGAACCAGACGTGGCTGTGGCAGAGAAAACCTCTCCTTTCTCCCAGTGCCTTTTCTGATCCTCTGAAAGTGATTGCTTGATCCAACAGCTCAGCTCATCATCTCTTCCTCATTCCTTGCAAGGTTCTGGTAACAAAGCCTGACCCGAAGTTGTGCAGCTCCCCCCTCCCTGCAGTCTGCAAAAGGCCGAGTCCACCTCTCTAACCATCTCTTTTTGTCAAGTCTGTGACCAGCCAGGCAGTTTACTTCAGGGTATGATCAAATTCCAAGCCACAGTGTGAAAGTGTCAAAGGTCCCTGGAAAATATGTAATTACATTTCGGATTTGGAGGAAACAATTAATGAAATGGAATTTCTTGGCCCTTCGCTCAGTCGGGTGATATGTAGTGGCTTGCCTGTGAGCAGAAGTCTGAGTATGCTTATGGCACAGAACAGTTTTTATCATTTTAAAACTTAATTATATAGGCTGTAATTAAGCTATATACAAAATGTCTGGTTCTTTGAAGTATATTAATTTTGGGGAAGTTCTCAAGCACCCAGTAGCTGCAGAACAATCATGAAAGAAGACAAGGCTTGAATAATGATGACAGTTGCAAGCCACAAATAATAGGAACAACCTTTCCAAAACAAAGGGTTTCACATTTTCCAAAAGTATGAGCATTATTATTTGTGTGTATTTGCAATTTGTACATGCCTTGGAGGGACTAACCTCAACTATAGTGCTCAAAATAATTGTGGGATGACATAAATGGGCACTTCTCTATTGAGGCAATCGCTTTTCTCGCAGCATGCCAGTTTTTGTTTGCTTTTTAAACAAAAAAAAATCATCTCTGTCTAAGTCTGCAATAATCAGGATGTGATATGGGACATAAATTGGTTGTTTTGGTTTTTTTTTTAAGGTAGATTGGTTTTCAGAAGATGTTTTGTGCATGTATGAATGGTTGAGGGGCTCAGGAGGGGCTGCCTGTTGCTGTTTGTCTGTACAGTACCTAGCTAGAGTGATGTTCCTGCAAGGGAAACAAACACCTCTGTGAATTTAGCATTGGAAACAAAAATACCTTCTCCGTTGTTTCAGCCTGCACTGTATGGTCTGTATTTTAATAATGAGTTCCCCCACAACGCTTTCGTGCTTAGGTCTATCTGCAGTTGGAGATGAAGGTCTTTATTTCTTCATTTAAAGGGCTGCTGTGAGCTTTAAAATAAACACAACTGTCCCTGGGAATTTTAACTATTTCATGTTCCCTTGGCTCGTGGCTGTGGCACATCTGGTGGGTCACCACGCCTGGCCCAGAGTCAGGATTTCAGTGTCTCAGTTTTCTCTGTCACCTGCTGCCCTCGGGTGCCAGCACCCGCCCAAGCACATCTTCCTTCTTCAGCCTGGCTGACACCAGAGCTTTGCAGTCCCACAGATCTGCTCACAGAAGAAATGAGATGTGTTTTTCCTGTGCTTCTTCAGGCAAAATCCTCAAGCTTAACTTGTGTGGCAAACAAAGATGGTTTGCAGACTCTTGAATGACTCCCCCTGTGTGAAGAGGCTTTCCAAGTGTGCCCAGGATCCTTCCAGGGATTCAGTTTCCTGTCATCGACCCTCGTTGTGGAGCCTTCTCTTTACCTGCTTTTCTCCAGAAAGGCTGATTCAAAATAACTTGGTTTTATTTGACTTCCTCAGAAACTACAGGAAAACTTTGGTTTAGCTGTGGTTTTATAAACAGTTCCCACTGCAAAAGATTTTTAGTCCAATGGGAGTCTCCTTAAAACCGAAGCAAGGTGTGGAGTGGGGAATCATTCCCCTTCCCTTCTGTCTGTGGAAACCATCGCTCTCCTGCTTGCTCACAGCAACAGGGAAGTTAATGGACTGGCTTTCTCAGCTACATTTCCTAAAGGCAAGTTATAGCCTGGGAAATTGGCTGTCAAGCCAATAAAATCATGTGGTTGCGTTTCACCTTTTTGCATTTACCATGCTTAGAAACAGAGATAAACCTGGAGAAATGGAAAACTCTGCGTTTTAGAAACAGCCATTCATGTCTCGTTATTTTTCTTTCTTCCTTTCTAAGGGAATTTTCTGGGGCCTGCCTTGAGGTAGGAAAGGCAAAATCCTACCCAGGACTTTGACTTTAAACTAGAAGGGGGAGATGTTGGGAATGCTTGTGGTGTCTCAGGTCATTGCCTTAATCTGCACACCTCCAAAGTGGAGGAATATTCTCAAAGCAGCAACTTAAATGATCTGTTCATCCAGAGGTGCCCTTTAGACATAATTCCGTGGATTTCAAACCCATGCAGGTTACCTTTAATGCAAGGAAGTCTGCAGGACCACGCTGGAGGTTTATTGTCCATGGAGTCACATCAGGGCAGCTGTCTGCATGTGATCCGAGTAGGAATGCACTTTGTTTCCAATTACAGACAATGAGCAATTAATGCCCTCAAATGGAATGAAAAGGAGGGGCTGTTTGCAAAACCCCTGCTTTTTTCTCTCCCTATAACCCATAAATCACTTTTTAAAAAATTGAGGAACAATTCAAAAATTGCCCAGAAGCTGGAGGAGATTAATAATAATGGGTCTGTGTGCATTGCAGCAACCCTCTTGTTTTCATGGCAGCGAGCAGGAATTCTCCAGGCCGGGTCTATGTCCACCAGCGGCGTCCTGCCGTGTGTCACTGGGGCTGCAGCAGCTAATCCAGTCTTTTAGAGGAGTGTATAAAAATCTAAACCTTTTTAGTTCCCTTCCTAATTGGATTTATGTAATTTTAGTTTCACTGGGGGAGGTTCTGAAAGGGACAAATAGAAGCCAAGCACCCTTTTTTTTTTAATATTTTTAATTGCCTCCAGTATGTTGTTACTTCCAGAGGTAAAACCCAAGCTTAAAGTCTCGCTGTGCCAGGAATGTTGAAAAGCACAGTTAAAGCAGTGGTGCTGCAGGAGTCTGGACTGTCTGTGGACATAAGGCAGACAAGGCTCTCAGGTACAGGTAATCTTCTTTGTTAGGTACAGCTGGAACAGTTTTGGGCACACAGACCCACACAGAAAAGGTTTGTGTGCCTGAAAATGGGATTATTTCTTCCAGCCGTTACAGCTCATCTAATTAAGGTTTGTGGGCAGAGTTACCTCCTTGCTCTGGCAAACAGAAAGAAAGAGCAAATAATCCATTTTAAAACATTAGGAAATACTTAGCTGGACAATCCATATTTCTGGCCTACAGAATTTCTTTAGATGTTGAAGCACAAGGTTTATAACAGCATTTGACTGTGGGGTCCTGTCCAGAAATCACCTCTGTGGTCTTGCTTCCAGATGGGAATTTATCAGCCTGTGGCAGGGAATCCTGGGCCATTGGTTGGTTGTTCTCATCACTAAATATCCCCATCTCCATCTGAATGTGTCTGGTCTCACCTCCAACCACTGCCTCTCACCCATCCCACTGCCAAGGATTAGTGCAGTGCCATCTTCAGCCTGAAAACTTAGCACAGATTGTGTGTGCTGCCTTTTTAGGGAGGAAAAGAGGTTTCTGCTATCTTAATTTTCCCTGCTTTCCTAATTTTCCTGTGTTTCTTGTCATTTTTATTGAATGGCAGAAACTTAATGTGGCTTCTCTAACACCTGATCTTAGCTTACAGCTGATTTTGACCAAAACCAGTGTCAGGGCTTAGGAAGGAGGAACTATTTCTAATGGCTCTGCAGCAGATTAATTCAGGATTTTTGCAGAGGCTTGAAGGACAGGTTGCTGACTGCACCAAGTAGGAGACTTGGAAGTGATTTTTCTGTGAGATGGCAGCTTGTGTGCAGGACAAAGGGATTCTTGGCATGTGGAAACCTGGTATTGGATCCATCCTTAGTGATCTCAGAGCTGGGAAAGAACAAGCAGAGAATACAAGTTCACAGGGACTGTCCAAGTTGGGTGAGTTTTTTTCGAAGCGTGCTGTGGTTGGAAAATGCTGATGTGTCAAATCTGAAATATCTCACAAGAAAAAGGTCATTTTCAGGCAGTTTTTCATCTGAAGAAAAAGCAAGGTAGCAAAGCCCATAATTGTCAAACAAAATTTTCTTGCATTTTTTAGATAAACGTTACGGCTTTCCTGTCTAAAACAATATGGTGTATAAAGCATTTAATGCTCACTGTAATAAAAATATTGGAAGACAGTTGTGTGTCCAAATCTGAAGGAAACATTACAGAAATGAAACATTTCAGTTATTTATTCAGTAAATTATTTCTTAAACTTCCACAGCACCCAAAATTGCCACGGTTGGGGGTGGAGCTGTCACTCACAGCAGCCAAGTGCCCTCTAAACTGGCAAGTGGGATTGAGACAGGATGGATCTGCAAAGGCAATTCCTCTCTGTGGTACCTGGTGGGAGAGGTGAGCCTTGTTCCCAGCTGGAACTGCCTGAATGTGCACAAAACTCAGCTTTGGTGAGGTTCTTTGCAGTCTCTTTTTCTCCAGGTCTGGATCACCAGGAAAGGGGTGTTTGTGTTCCACTGATAACCTGGGAAATCAACAGCTCTTGATCTGGGCTTAAAAAAATAAAGGTTAAGTAAAAGCATTGGAGGGGGAGAGTGTGTTTTGGGTTTTGTTTGCTTGCTTTTTTAATGCCAAATTTAGTTAGGACAGACACTTAGTGGTTGTCTTAAGGGGAAATGGTTTATTAGAATATCTCAGGAGCATTGTTTCACTGTAATCAGTTACACCAGTTTAATAGCTAGAAGTTTCAATATTACATTTTTTATTTCAATAGTAAAGCCATATGTGAGTGGGATAGCATCCACGAGGAGATAATTCGGTGCAGGGAACTGTTACTTTGTTTTGGAATTAGACTAAGCCATAAATAAACACTACTTTGTCTTTAGGTTAGAAAATCGTTCCCATCCAAACAGCCTCCACAGACATTTTCCACCTGTTCGAGGCCGTGTAGATTGGGAGTCTCTCATAACAGTGGAAACTGGCTCCGACTTTCAACGGGTTTGTAAAAAATAAACCGGCCCTGATTTATGAGTTGAACTATGACAGGGAACATGTAAGCAAATAAAAACAATGAACTGAGAAAAAAGCAAATATACTGTTGATTTGGCACCGCATGAATCATGCAGGCAAATCTGAGAGGAATAGGAGGAATGAGCTTCAGAGTGATGGATTGGGAAAGGGGATCTGATCCCTGGGTAGTGAAATGTGAGGGGGTCTTGCCTTATGCTGTTGACCCAGAGGTAGCCTGGAGGAGAGTGATTCCTTCTGACTATACAGTGTTAGTTAAAACAATCCCCTGGGCTCAAATATCAGCTATTAAAATAAATTCAGGAGACAGAGGAAGCGATGTTTATAAGTTGGAAGTTTGAGCTGCTTTTTAAACAATTGTGGATCTACAGATTCTGAACTGGAAACGTGATACGGCGGGAAGAGGGCAAGAGGAAATGACAAGAGGGTAAACTGGGGGTGAGGTGGTAAAGAGCATGGAGCTGGGAGGGAAAGCAGGCTTTTGGGGGTGGAGGGAAGAGGAATTCTCACAGGGCCAAGCAGAGGAACCCCCTACACATATTCTCACTTCACCTCCTCCGTTGGAGGTGCCACAGCTGTATAGGAAGATGCCAGAGAAACTCAGACATCCCAAAGACAACAAGGGTTTATGGCACATCTGGGTGTGTTTGGATTTTCAACCATAATTATAAGAGTTGGTCACTATTTTTCAACAGAACATTTTTCCTCCAGGAATGATTTGCATTGAAACTGAGGTCTTCCGTGGAAAAATGGATGTGGCTTAGTTCTGGGGAGAGAAAAAAGTTGAACTATTTATTTAATCAGTAATAAAACCAAGGATGTTAATCATCTTAATAGAACCCTTTCAATTTAGTTGCAGCAGCAGCGATACCACCACCAAAAGAAATCTTTAACAACAAAAGAAATTTTTTAGTTGACCACTGACTAATTTTGGGTTTGGAACAAGAGCCTTTTTTATAATAGTGACATTTCCCTTAAGTAATCGCTCGAGTTTCTGCATTTCTCCAGAGCATTGTTGGAAAACTGAAACTGTAATTTGGGTAGCAGCATGACCCAAACATTATGGCAAAGCACTCGAAATGGCTTTGCCTCTGCTCTCTCACATTACTCTCTGTGATACTGAAACAAGATGCTCTTCCTGCTATTCCTATTTCTTTAGCCTGGTATTTGGTTAAAACAGAGGATTTCTTTGCTGCTGAATGAATGTTGTACAGAACCGGTCTTGTTTTGGTTTCTAACTACCATAGTTATAAATAAGTTTGTTACATAAGTTATAAAAATGTAACTAGGAAATGTTATTGGTGGGTCTCTAGCAGGTGGTTTTGGATGTTTTTCTCAGTAATACAGTGAGCCTCCATACCACAGCTTTCTTTTTCTTCTCCTCGTGCTGCTGGAGGTGTCCCGTGGCTTTTCCAAGCGACCTTTCACCATTTAAGTTCTTGCTCGTGTCTGATAATGACACACAAGCAAATCCCCATCTGTTCCCATGCACATCCCTTTTGGATCTTTTGTTGTACTTAATATTTCCAGAGAGCTGCTCCAGTAGGAGAGTCTCACGCTGAGACTGTGCCCCTGCAATTTATGAGCAGGATTGGTGCCTGGAATTTCCCAAAGTGCCGGGTGAAAGACAGGCTCAGAGACCCCTTGTATACAATTCTGAAAAAAAAATGTGAAAGGCAATGAAATCTGAGCTCGGGCTTTCAGAGACAACTTGACAAGTCAATTGCCCTGTTAGGAGTTGACAACAGTGACCCTGATAGTAGAAATGATCCGTTTCCTCTGGTTTAATTTATCACCAGCAGGATTCTGAGTAGCTGCTCAGTAGCACAATTTTCAGATACTGATATAGCATCAATCCCAAATGGGACATTTTGTGAAGGGAGAGTTTACTTACATTCGGAAAAAAAAACCCCAAAACCAATCCCCAGGAAAAAAAAGTGCCCCAGGAATGTTCAACGTGTTTATTGTTAAGGGCTGAACCTGATCTATGTGAAGCCTCACATTTTAGAATTCCTTACCCAATATTGGATGCTGCTCCGTGGTGCTGTTCTCTTTCTTTAGGCATTTCAGTGTTCTCAAATCATTTCTTTCTAGAGATGTAGGGAGCAGTGTTCTCAGTCATTCAGAAGTAAAGGTGAACAAAAAGAGTCCTTACAGCATATGTCTGGGAAAGGACAATAATAGAAGAATTTGAATTTACTTCAGTAGCATACACAGCCTACTTTTTTCATTTCAAAAACACTGACAGGAAAGATGTTTGGGTTTGGGGGCCCATTCATGAAGCTCAGATGTTTTGTGGCAGTATTTTCACCAATGTCACCAGAAGTACTTTTGCAGTGATGCTGTGTTGTCAAGATCCCAGGGACAACCATTGGAAGAGAAAAAAAAAGGGGGGGGGGAAATTAAATTTACAAAAATATACTTGAAATATTTTCATTTTGTAACTTTTTTTTTTTAATCTGAAATTTGATAAATCACAGGCACCAATGAGAAATTTGAAATCCAAACTTTGGTCCTGCCTGGTGCATCTCCCACATCTATCCTGAGCTCAAGCTCAGTTTGGGTACTACTTTCTTCCTGTCTCTAATCCAGAAAATATTTCATGGGTGAGAAACTGAGCCCCAAGGAGGGCAGAGGTGATTTAGAGCTTTAGGGTCTTAAACTGGGAGCCTGTGCTCCCTATCCAGTCAGGGAGTACAGCTCTCCTGGAAGTGCTCTGCTTCCCCCCAGCCCATCTCACTCCTGTGGCTCTAATGGAAGCCTGAGCTCTTTAAGAGAGCCATTGAAATTCGATGTTTTGAGTTAGGTGGGTGAATTCCCCCCCGGAGCAGCGCGTCCAGATTTATACAGGAAGTCTGTGGCAGAGGCAAGAATTGAACCCAGCTTTTCTGTGACTATCTTTTTATTCCCAAGCTTCCAGTTAAACTGTAATCCATCTTGAACCACTTACTGGAAATAGTTCCCTAAAAATAAATTGAAAGTCTAAGTGATCAGGAAGTTTACCTAAACTTCAGAGGCAGGTTAATATGAGAGTACTTTGGACTGACTCCTTGGAATGGCTCTTCTTGGAGAGGGCAGAGCATTACGGGTGCTCTCCACTCCTCCGTGGAATTGCCTCATTAGTCTGCTCCTGGAGATCAGTTGTTCCTACCAGATACATCCTTCCAAATCTCAGGAAAAAACAGCCACTGATGAGATTTGGGCAATCGATTAAAAAATGAAAATAGAGAGTCTCAGATGGGAAGGGGACACTTTGCATAAAGTACTGAAAAGCACCTTATCCCAGCATATTGCAAACTTGGGTTTAATTATCCAGGAGCTGTAGGAAGGGACGTTCCCAGCTCCCTACAGCCAGCAGGAGGATGATGTTTCTCACCAAGCCCTCATGACCAGGAGGGAGGCTCTCAGCCTGTCCTGGTCTTCCTCTGGCAGGGCTGAGTGGGAGCCAGTTTCCAAGGTAGCATTTTATGCCAGTGGTGTTCTCCGTAAGTGGCTTTGGAGCAGGTTTGCTGGGAGAAATCAGCCCATGTCAGAAGTCTGACAAACTTGAGAAGTAATTTGGCCTCTTATATTTGAGCTGAATTACTCCTGAGCACAATATGTGTGCTGCTAACAAAGATGAGACTGTTAAATAAGGTGGCAGGACAAAAGTTAGCTGACATAATAAACTGCTACTATTTTGACAGTTTAGGGTTTATTTTAAAAAACCCTCAGCTTGCAATACTCTTGGAGGAGATGCAGAGAGGGGGGTGGGAGCAGCAGAACAAGCTGCTCTGATGTGGAAGGGACTGGCATTGCAAACATGCAGCTTAGGTGACAATATTATTATAATGCTTTTTTATGTATTTATTACACATATATATAGATATATACTTTTGTGCACGCATGTGGGTGCAATTTATTAAGATTATTGAATGTGGAAATATACAAAAGAGTTTAAATTCCAGTAGAATCACTAATTTCATTGCATTTTGTGGTTTCTGTCTGAAATAGCACATTTCAGCTGTAGAATGGGGCAAAGGGACACTTGTGCTTCATCCAGAGGCAGAGCTGTCCTTTTGAAAACTAAAATCCTTAAACCAACTCCATCCGGTCTGAGTAAAGTCAGGCATTGCCTAGAACTGGTCAGAAAACAACCAAAGGGGTTTTTTCACCCTAATGTACGTGCAATCTCCATGGGAATGTTTGCATTAGACAAGTGCCTGCCAGCTTTATGAGGACAGCTAAATCCCAGTGGGGACGTTGGATACCCCTGAGCCTCTAGGCTGAGGTGAGTTCTCACCAGAGCACGGTGCAGAGCCTGTTTCTTAAGTATGAGGAGCAAAGAGGTTTTGTTTTCAGGGATATGCTCCATTGTGGCATCCCAGGCAAATCTCAGGGCAGGAAGGTGGGTGGTTTGGCAGTTTAAACACTGCACAACAAACCCCATCCCGACAAAATGCAAACCCCACTGAAGGTAGTGTGAAACCTGCCTGAACTGGAAACCTCTAAATCTGGCCCAAAAAGAATGCCATTCCCTGTGTTTCCTCTCCAGAGACAGCATCCTTTTTCACATCCTGGGCTTCCTATGGAGATCTAGATACCTGTGTGTCTGTATGCAGACTTTTTTACCAGAAAAAGCACCCCCAGCACTCAGTAACCCCTGTGCTGAGGGCAGCTCTCCTGTAGGGTTTAAACCTGCCCGTGATAAATGTGCTGTTATTCTGGCTGCAGGTTTTTATTTCTGGGGATATCAATTGGATTCTTATTATGAAAGCAGAAAATTGGAGTTACATCTGGTGGCTGACGCATGTGACAGTATCACTGCGAGGAATTCCAGTTTCCTGAAGCTTTTCAATTAACTCGGAGCACTTTTCCTCAGGTGCTGCGCGCTCGGGTTTTCAGCGTGCGCCTGCTTCCAAGTTGTAAATCAAGGAGTGGGTTATTGTACTTTCCTAGGAGCTCTTGTGCCAGTAAAATGAAACAGCAAATAATAAACCCCAAGGAGATTTATATAGCCCGAGTTGATGAAACAATTACTTTCTCATTCCTAGGCTCGCTCAGAAAGGTGGGTTAAAAATAACTGAAAATTTACAAGAGCCTAAAACCGAATCTGAAAAGTACAACCTCAGCAACTTATTGGGCTCAGCCTAGTGAGCGCCAGATTTACTGTTTGCAATTTCTTCAACTTGTTCAGTCATTTTTATTATTTTTATTTTTTTTTTCAACTGCCCCCTCCCCAGGCTGATGACAAGCCTTGGCAAAAACATCTGTGCAAATAAAGCAGGGGAAAGAGTTGGAGGGACCTGGCCAAGAGCTCCCTGTGTCTGCTATTGCAAAAATGTTTGATAAAAGCATCCTTTCCCCTGAAGTCTCTGGGGTTGCATCTGATGTGGCAGATGAAGATCCTGGTGTGGTCATGGGTGCCAGGAGCCTCAGCTGGGCTCCCCAGGCTGCTCAGAACAGGGCTGAGAAACCTCCACTGTGCTTTTGGGGTGAGTGAGGAGCCTAAACCTGGGCAGGGTGGTAACATCTCCCCTGGAGCTCCAGTCTCTGCGCCCAGCACTGTTAATGGCTTGTTCACAGTGATTTTTTCCCACTCAATGTCCATGCAGTGGTGGGAGCAGAGCCAGACCTGGTTCTGCAGAGCTGTCACCAGCTGAGCCTGACCCATGGAACGTTTCTGCCGACAAGGACCCTGTGTGGAGGGGGTATGTGAGGGTTTAGGACAGGAGCCTGCAGCAGTGAGCCCAGCAGATGCCAGGGCACCAGCAAAACACAGTCAGTGTGTCTGGGAGCAGGGCAGGGCAGAGAGAGACCAGCAGGGAGGTGGGACTGAACTGCAGTGCTCCAAAGGGCTGGCACTGTTTTTATCCCAGCCTGATCCATTGGCTTGATAAGTGCTCTGCTGACAGCGTTGGGATTAAGGTGACAGCACTTTCCAGTCAGGACACGTGGGGAGGTCCCACGTTCAGCTGGAGCACTTGGGGTAAGAAAGAAACAGGTCAGTGGCCATTTCCCTCTATCCCTGGTGATGGCAAATCCTTGAAATAGTGCAGTGCCCCTGCTTTTTGCTGTGCTGGTGACTACACTAGGAGCATCTCCCCTTGCACAGCCAAGATGCCATCATGTCCTGGTTGTCCTCTTCTTCTGTTTGAGGTTCCATGAGTCTGTCCTCTTTGGGAGTCATTCCTGACTCACTGTCACATCGAGGACATGCCAGGTCCCCACACACCTGGGGACAAACACAGGATTGTTGTCTCTGTGTGACCCCAGCTTTGACGATGGGGTTCAGACCCTTTGGAAAGCATCTCACGCTGCTTCCTGCCGAGACCTCCCGAGGAAATGGTGATGTGCTCCAAAGCCCTGCTTCAGGGAACAGCTTGGGGTTTACAGCCTTTAAATAGCTTTTCTGTCCTACTCTTCCCTTTTTCCTGGAATATGGGCAGATGAATAACATGTTCCAGATTGGAGCAGCGAGTCCTTCCCCTTCAGCTCTGCATCACACCATGTCCCACCTGCTACCTCTATCCCAGCAGGACCACGGTGGCCAGCTGGGACACTGGCACCTCCTTATCAAAGGCTACTGGTGAAAAAAGCGTTAGCCTACATTTTCCTCCACAACTTTTGTAGAGTTCATTCCAAAGGCAAGGTGGAATGAAGAGATTTGTTTGGTTTCCAGAGATGTTTTTAGTCGTAAATCAGGAAGAATACAAGAACATAGAAATGGGCTGTTAGATGGGGGTAGGAGATTTTGTTTTCCTTTCAATGGAAAGTTCTTTCCCTCTACAAATATGTTTGGGTTTTTAAAAGATACTCTTTATTTATTTTTTTTTTTAACAAAGGAAAGCATCAACACTTTGCTTTCAGCTGGCCCTGTAACATCCTTGTGACTCTCCCCAGTGAAATTCAGCTCTCCCCAGCCAGAGGCCATTCCCCAGCCACCATCAAGCCGCATCTATCAGTGCCACAAATCCTCTAATTAAAAATGGTGGCTAAAATAATGATACGCATTTTAACGGGCCAGTTTCCCCTCTGAAGGTTGGCATGTGATTCTTATTTTCTGTTATATAAATCTAAGGGTGGGATTTTTCAAAACCACTTGGTTCTGCCCTAATTCTTCTCCTGTTGAAGTCAGTGGGACTCTCTTACCCCTGGACTGTAATCAGAGCAGTTAAGCCAGCGCTGAGAGTTTATGAAAACCACATCCTAGCTATGCTCCCAGACCTCACCCAGTTTTCTGCTTTCATGGCATGAAATTTGTTTTCATCCTATTAGATGTGCTGGAATGCTGATGTCCAAGGGAAGCTCCCAGGGATTGAGTAGAATATTAATTCTGGCCGGGCTTGGCTTTGTGGGTTACGGCTGAAGCGTTTCCGTGAGCGCGGCAGGGCCGTTCCTGGCACAAACAGCGTCAGCGGGGTCAGGACAAGTCAGAGCTGGGCATACCCTGCTCATCCCAGGGCCTCGGGGTTTAGGGAAGGCACAGGAAGCACCTTGGCCTCCAGGCAGGCAACTGCCTGGACCAGATGACTCCACCAGCCATCCCAGTGCCTGTGTCCTCAGTGCTGGAGACAAGTCTGCTGCGAGGGGGTTTGGGGCAATGTGCCTAAAACAGTGCTTGCTGCCGCTCTCGTGGAAATCAGTGTCCCAAATCTGCTTTCTCGAGTGAAGGATCTTGGCCGTGGGTCCCTGGAGCTCTGTTGGCTCAGGGCAGATCCGGCCTTCTGAGAACAATGCTGGGAAACAGCTTGTGTGGGGATTTTTCAAGTAATTGCACTTTCCACACAGAACCATTTGGGTAGAAGATACCTGCTCGTTCTTCAGAGAGAAGTGCCAGATTGCTGCTCCTTGGGAGCTTGGTCATTTCTTTTTGTTTTGATATTTTTTGGGTATTTTCCTTTTTTTATCTTTTTTGTTGTTGTCGTTTATTTGATGTGTCATTTGCAGTTGCTCTAAAAGTTCTGCTTTGCTTCTCAGATTCTTGGTAGAAAGTTGACCTCTCTTCTTTTGTGAAAAAAAAGCCAAAAACCAAATCAACCAAAATCTGACAAAACAGTTCCCTAATTTTAGGGAATTTTTGTCCTCTTAATGTCACTGTACCACCTGGCCTGTCAGGCATGCTGGCAGAATCCTGTCTTTTGTGCTTGAGTTAATTTGGAAGCGACCATGGAGAGGGAAAGGTGGCCATGCCAGGTGATTTGCTCGTGCTCAGCAGCAGATAGGATGTGATGGATCCCATCCCAGTGACCTCTGCCATCTTGGGACTTTGTTGGGAACCTGGTGTACTGTAAAATGACTCCACTAGTGAAAGTTCATCATAGGGAAAAGCTTCCACCCCGGTTTGCATATCCCAGAGATGAAACCAACTGGAAAGAGCTCCAATCCCTTTCCCTGTAGCCAAGAAAGTAATTTTGTGTTCCTTGCACAAGCTGGACTGAACTCGGCCCACGGATGATTGCTGCTGTCGATCCAAATCTCCCAAAAGGCTGGTGTATTTTCCTGCTAATAAATGTCCCACAAATGTTTTGAATTTCTGCACTCATTAGGGCTTAGGGAGGCTATTTGTCAGGACCAAAGACGTCTTCCACAATAAAGCAGCAGCTGTCTGCAAAGGGTGAGGAGACGTTTGTTGCCGTGAGCTGAGTCTGCTGTCAGCAACCAGGCCCCTGACCAGCTCTAGTAAATGTTTTATTGATTTAATATTAAATTAACTGCCTGGGCATAAGGAGTGCATTATTTTTAATGGCATTCTGATATTAGGGACTGCAGTTTGCTAGAATGCACCTGTAAAATTAGTATCCCCCAGTATTCTGCAGGAGCCATAAAACGTAATGCTCGTGGTGCTCCGGAGCTCGACGTGGGTAGGGTTACACGGGACCCACTTCCACCCTGATGGCTGCACCAGTTCCTGCTGCCACAGGAGGAGGAGGTCAGTCAGCTCAGAAGGCTCATTCCAAATTCATCTCCTCTTTGCTCTGAAATGGGGTGAGTGGAGCCTGTGAAGCCTGAGTCCTAATCCCAGAGCATCGTGTCTGACAGGGCACAGTAACTCACGGTAATGGCAGGGCACCCTCTGCAGGGGGGCAGTGCCAGAGCAAATTATTTTCCTCAATTTTGGGGTTTTTTCAGTAAATGGAATAAAGAAGAAAAAAATTGAAATTAAAAAGCATCGCTTGTTCAGCCCCAAATGCTTGGAATTTACCATTTTAGTGAAAGAAAAAGCATTTGGAAACAAACAGATCTTGACATTTAAATAAATGAGCACATTCTTTAGTTTAAGAATGACTTTTTGGTTTTTGGGATTTTTTGTTGTTTTTTGTTTTTTGGGGGGAGTTTTTTTGTTTGTTTTTGTTTGGGTGTTGTTGTTGTTGTTGGGTTTTGTTTTGTTTTGTTGGGGTTTTTTTCTTTTGAGAACTGGACTGTGAATTTAATACAGGGAAAAATTCAGCCCAAACAAAAAATAGTTCAAATACAAACTAAAGTTCAAATGAAGTCCTCCCTAGCGACCTTTTTCTTGTCCTTAAAGTGTGTACCTGGTAAATGCTGCCTTTGGGTTTATTAAGGTTGTAAAAATGCCACGTTTGAGCTGTTTATATTTTCTAACTTCCTCAGAAAATGTTAATTACAGAGTCATATCTTCTTAAATGGCCTTCAGTGGGGGATTCTGAGAAATCCCGGGATTTCTGGGAAGTTCCTTTCACGTGGATTTCACAGCGATGAATCACAACTCCGAAACAATTATGGATCCAGGCTACACCAGCAGGCACAAAACCATGGTCTTAGTATGTCCGAGTTATAAAAATAAAAACCTTGAATTAGAAGTTGACAATGTCAGGAGATGAGGTATGATACCAAATTTTGTGTATTTTGTCACTGAAGTTACTTTAAAAACTGGAGAGCTGAGGGGCTCCACATGGGGTTGAGTGACCAAGTTAATTCTGAGCAGCAGCCAAGGGGATTGGGATCAGCATGGGCACCCAGCAGCATCTGATACAATGCATTTTTCAACTGCTTTCACTAAGATCACTCTTTGTACACCTTATTTGATGATCTGTCTTCTGCAATTGCTTTCTTGGACATATCAGTGAATGAAATCCATGTTTTCTTACTCCTAAGGCAAATGTTGACAAGAAAAGTGTATTTTTTGTCATGACTTTCCAGGTGACATCTAAGTTTCCTTCAAAAATAGTTGAAAATTTCACTGAATTTACTTTTTCCAGAGTTTTTGGCATCAAAATTCAATTATCGCTGTTCTGGGGAAAAAGAAGGAAGATGGGGCAGAAAATGGAAACATAATTTAGTAGAGATCAATCATTGTAAATATTGTCAGTTCAACAGCCAAGGTTTTTGTAGGACCAAATAATGAATTTCTGAGGTGATAAAGTCTACCTGGGATCTCTCTGGATCTGAAGCTCATGAGTGCACCGAGGGCATGGAGAAAATCACGGAGAGAGGATCTGGGCAAAGATTTCTGTCAGCTTTAGTAGGTACTAAATCTTGACAGGCTCCTGGTTTTATAACATGATGTTGATGTTGTTCTTCCCGTCTTTGCCCACTTTCCCTCTTGGTGTGTGACACTCATTTGCCACCTTTCCTGTGGCATTCAGAGGCGAACACAAGTGGGTCACTGTTGGGTGATCGCTTTTTGGTTGACAGATACAGATAATTCCTTGCCCAGGCAACTTGAGCTGACGGAGTCAAACCATACTTTTTTCAAAGGATGTGGTGGATTTACTTATTCCTGTTTCTGTGTTTGATTTACTACCACATGATTTCATTAAATAAGAACTTAAAATGGGGATTTCTGCCAAGCAACTTTAGGCAAGGCCCATATTCCACAAATCCCTAAATTTGAGGGTGGTGGGTGGGGGAATAGTCATATTTTTCTAGCAGATGTCCATTCTGCCTGTGGACTGGAGTTTGGGGCGGTTTGTTATGACCGTTGTTGCTTTAAAAACCTTGTTAAAGATTATGTTTATTTTCCTCCCATAAGATAATGAACTTAAATTTTTCAGTTCCATGAAGTTGCTGATAACTGTAATGGCTATTCATTCTCTAATTAATAACAGCATCAGAGGGAATAAAGGAGAAGTCTTCAAACAGGCAGCATTTCAGGCTTGAACTGGTTTCAGATTCAGACAGGGCTTCTCCCCTGCCCTCCTCCAATCTAAGGCCCTGCAGCCCATGTTTGTTGGTATTTTTAAGTAGATAAAAGTATGTAAGAAAGTTCCTCCCTTTACTGGATAGAAAATCCATATCCTGGTAGCTCAGCTGTCCAGATCATGTTAAATTTCAGTGGAAGAAAATAAGCAAATGCAAAGAAGAAAATGCCAAAGCAAATGCAAGGAGGGAAGAGAAAGTGATGTAAGTTGGCCAAGAAATAAGTTACATTTCCTGGCCCAGGCTCTGCGGTGGTGTAAATCATCACCACACAGCCTCCGTGTAGCCATTCCACTTCACCAACGTTCTCAGCTTCACTGGTTGTCAGCTTTGAGCAGAAGTGATAACAGTCTGAGTTACACCAGTCTCAAAGCAATTTTGCTCACTTCTGAATGCTGGTCTTCGCCCTCAAACACTGCCTTTGTCCCAGTCCTCGGCATTAGGGTGGCTATGGATGCAAACTGAGGTCACAAAGTGATGCCATAGCTGAAAGTTGGGCTGGGGAGAAAGGCACACCTGGGCAGGTCTTGTCTCCATTTCTGAGCTGGGTACCCACTTCTCTGCTCGAGAAGGATTTCTAGGTGATACCCAGCACAGAGAGGTTTGGGGCATTTTGGTGGTCCTGGTCCACTGCCCACAGAACAGCCTCAGCAGGCTGCTATTGTTGCTTTGAACTGTTCCAGATGAGGCTCTGGAGATGTTTGGGAAGCCACTCCTTGGAGCTCGTGCAGCTCCCCCGAGCTCAGGGTCCAGGCCAGCACACGCAGCCATTCACCAGAGCAGGCTGGCAAGGCAACCTCCTGTGGGTCAGCCTCAAGGATTCCTTTCACTTCATTCTGCTCCTTCTTGGCCAGGTTGGGTTTGGCTTCAGGTGACAATGACCATCAGCCATCTCCCACCCAGCACCTCATGCCGCTGCTGGCCTTTCAAACATCTGAAGCATTCTGGCCAGTGGCAGAAGGAATTGTGTTTACATCTTCTCTGAGAGACATCCAGAGTTGAGAGAAAAAAAATGGCCAAGACAGCTTAGTGCTTTTGGCTTATTGTTTGAATATTTAAAGACGTTGCATCTGGAAAGTATTCCATTAATTTGTGGCTAGCACCCATATATCAAATTCATGAGCTTCCAAGTAAACAGCTGTCACTGGAGCTGCCACGGAGGGAAATTGGCACTGCTGGCTTGTGGTGAGCAGAGAGGGAACACGCTGGTACAGCCTAATCCAAGGAGGAAACATTAACCCAGATGTGTAGAGGACAATGAATGAATTGTTCCTCAGAGCTCCTCAACTTCTCAGCTGTAGTAACATGAGACACAATTAAGGCCTCAGACGATTCTATTCCCCACCCCATGCACAGAACTGCACACACCATCACAGCCAGGGAGGTGGGGTTGCATCCTATAGCCATAGACCATAAAGCAGCCTCTGA
Organism: Aleadryas rufinucha; assembly: GCA_013397815.1. Classification (NCBI taxonomy): domain Eukaryota; kingdom Metazoa; phylum Chordata; class Aves; order Passeriformes; genus Aleadryas; species Aleadryas rufinucha. The sequence goes on from VZTH01011480.1 coordinate 238,447, forward strand.
GTTGTGTCTGAGGGACAGCTGCCATCTGTGCTGGAGGCAAATCTGTCTCCAGGCTGCTGGGATCGTGTAGCTGTTGTTTGATATTCACACAGTTTGGAACACCGATGTCCACGGCTTCCTCGAGGAAGATGCCAGGACCCGTCCAGGTGTCGGTGTAGCAGGGGGTGCAATGGGGTGATTGTCAGAAAACTCCAGGTACTGTGAGGCTGTTGGCAGTGCCAGGGGCCTCAGCTGGAGCTGGCATTTCCTGTAGGAACAATGCAAGGGGTTGTACCTGAAAGTGCCGAGGTGAGGGCTCAGCTTTGGGTTTCCAGTGCTGCTGGGGTTGGCAGAGCTGTTTGTTGTGCAGCCCAGGCCAGCAGGGTGAGGGCCTGGTAGTTCCAGTTGCCTGTTTGATCCATCTGTTTTCCATGAGGTGCTCAAGTAAACGAACCCATTAATGAAGAGGAGTTGTGTACGTGGAAGTGGGACAGAGATGGTACCACAGTTTGTGTTTTCTTGGGAGGGGCATTACAGAAGGGCTGGAAAACCCCATGGGTGTGTCAGGGCACCTGGGGAGGCTGCAGCTGAAATGAGGAAATGCAGCAAGAAGGGTTTCCCATCCCCTTTCCAGAAGGGAGGATCTGAGGCCTAGAGAGAGGAGTCCTCCAATGAGGTGGGTGCATCAGTCTCTGGGGAAACATGGATGACATGGGAAAACCCTTTCCCACTCCTGCCCAGAAGCTGTTCTGGCATCTACTCTGGATGCTCTGGCACCCCACCGGGCTCAGGATTTACCTTCTGTTTACTACCCAACCCAAAGTGGGTTTGAACTGGTGACCTAAAGGTGAAAGGCTCTGCATCTTATTAGAATTACTGTGAGCTGCTGAACAAGTCCCCCATGGCAGTTAAGATTTGATTATGGTTCTAGAAAATGTTCAGCTTTTACAATTAGTGTCAAAGCAGTGGTAAGCCCCTCTTTGATTCCTGGGTGTAGGCTCGTGCTTTTCTTAACCTCACACATATGCTGGCATATTTACAGTAAGTGCTCAGGGGTTTGTTTTTTTAATTATTATTTTTTTATTTTTGAATTAAAAATGAAAGTTCCCTAGGGAAATTATGCAATGGGAAATAGCCACTTCAATAAACTTGACTCACACATTTTATTGATTATGGTAAATTTAATTATTCCATTTAAACTTTGCTTACACACACACACAAAAAAACTTATCCTTTTCTTCCTACATGTTTTTTCCTGTTTTTGTGTCCCTCTCTGCAGACCCAAACTGTGCTATATGTTATTTTAAACTTTTTAGAGAAGAAATACTCAAGGCTAAGCTTCTTCCTCATAATTATAAATAAAAATTACAGAACATACCATAAATCTTACTCAAAACATCTTCAAATAGAACTACTAATTGGGAAACAGCAGTAATTATGGCTTTTAATGTAGCTCTTTTGCTTCCACCATGTATTACGTGCACTGCTTTCACTAAAGAAGACAATTATTCAAGTGCAACGGATATAAAAAACCCAAAATAACAGCAAAGCATAGAGCAAAATCAGTTTTTCTCTTACTCAGGACTTCATTAGGTGACACTGTTTGTTCTCTTGATACTCAGATATTACCCAGAGGTTTCAGTCTTGCTTGGAGATCACTGCACTGAGGTTTTTAGAGGCTACTGCCAAAAGGCAGTGAAAGAGCTGCTGGTTCCTGGCTCATCCCTGGGTCTGAAAACTGATTTCCCTTTTCCTTCTCTTTCAGGGAGCTGCTGCTACTTCTTCCAACCTGCTGAACTCTGTTCAATCCAGGTAATCACTTTTTTCTTCTTAAAAGTTATGAACAGTCTCCCCTTCCTGGGGAAATGCATTTATTCATTACCTTGTGACTGTTCCCATGACTGGGGAATGTTCCTGTGGATACAAGTCTGTGGGACTGAGGTCAAGGCAATCCTCCATGGCTAGAAATTAGGGTGTAGGAAGTGGAATTGTCCCTAGAGATAAAGATTTAGAAGTAATTCCCAATCTGTGCGCCCTCTTGAATGAGGGGCCTATTCAGAACCAGCCCATCACAGCAGTGAGACAAATAATGGTTGGTCTTCCTCCCTGACACTGCAGAATTGTCTGGAGAGGGGCTATTTGGGGTTCTGGAAGCTGAGCTGACCAGTTTTGAAATGGGAAGAAGGGCCCAGTGTTTGTTCAAGGCTTTGCTCCTTCCAGATACATCTTTCATCGAGGTTCTTTCATAAGACTGTCAGAGCAGGGCTTGTCTGAACCCCACTGCCAAATCCTCATCTGGTAAAATCCGAAAGGACCCCATTTCTTTCAAGGGATCTGCACCCCCTCAGTCTGTGAGAGCACAGGGATGCTCAAGGTGAAGTGTTGGGACTGGGATGTGGAAGGATCTGGAGGCTGCAGCTGAGCAATGTCTCCTTTGCTCTCCTACAGTTCCTCTCCTGGTGGCACATTGGACTGCCACCATTCTGAGCACAGTGACCAACCCAGCACCTTCCTGGGTATCCCTTCTTGGCAAAAGATGGACTGGGGAGACCTTGATGCCATTTGCATCCTTGAGTTTCCTGCATTACAATGTAAGTGATCCATTAATCATATTTGTCCCACGGCTTCAAGAAGAAAATATAACTGGGATGCTCTGTGTCCTAGTAGGTTTCAGATTTATTTGCTTTATTCATAAAGTATAGCTGGAAATAAGTACTTGCATACTCCTAAATGACCTACACTTAAATATAGCCACAATCTGATGTAAACTGGCGAGGCTCACATGAGTTAAATGGATTCACTCCAGCTTGCACCAGCTGAGGATTAGGCCCCGAGATTCAAGCAAGCCCTGTTGTGATGACCATGAAAAGAACTTTGATTAAAGATGGCTTTGGAAGCAATCAAACCAAATCATAAACTTGGCTGATTTAATTTGTTTTCCTGGAAAGCCTTGGATTTCTGAGAATACAACCTTGTTGCAATGTGTATTACACCAAATCCTTCAGCTGATGAGTCCATTGCCACAGATGTCACTCTCTGTGCCATAACTCCCCAAAACATTTCCATTTCCTTCCTCTTAACTGTCACCACACTTGCTCTGGCCACCGTGGTGAGGGAACTCAGCCATGTCCGATCCCAGACCCAGCTTTTGGCCTGGATGACACTCAGAATTATTTTGCAGATGGGCCAGCCTAGGACACGTGTTGTTTGTGGGATCGGCGCTCTGCTCCCCCCTCACTGCCTCCTTAATGAGACTGAGAGAGCCTGGACCAGCAGCCAGCTCCTCAAATGGCAACAAAAGACTCCTTGTCATTACCCAGGCTGGCTCAAAGTGGAGCAGAAAAGAGGATTTTTTTGGCAGAGCTGCGGATTGCAGTCACAGTATACAGCTCATCACCTACTGCTGCCTGTGATGCTCTCTGCTCAGTTATTAAAGTCACCTCCTTGCTCCTTGCCTGCTTTCCACAGCTGTGGCCATGGGCTCAGGGAGGATTGGCACATCAGGAGATGTCATGGGTGGCTCCCGTGGTGATACAGAGAGAGACACATGGGCAATTCCAAATGGAATCCCTGGCAAGAAGGAACTTTGAAACCTGACTTAAGAGTTCAAGAATAACCCCAGAAGAAAAATTCTTCTTCTACCTTCCCTCCTGAAAAGTGAGCCTGAGTCAGTTGTCTCCATTCCTGCTTTCCATGGTCTTGTATAAAACAATCTGCATGAAAACTTGAAGGTGAGAAAAAGCCAAAAGCTTCGTGCTGTAAATTTTGAAATGGCACAATCGCAGCACTCTCGGCATTTTTGGTTTTCTTCTGGATGTTTTCCTCTCAAAGCAAAGTGCAGTCAAAAAAAGCAGTCTTTTTTTGCTAAGTGATTCCCTTTTGGCATATTTCAAAGAAAGAGATGCGTATTCCTTATATTTAGCCTGTTAACCACATACACACACAGTTACTCTGAAGTTTCACCAACCTTTTCTATTTACTACTGCTTCAGACAAAGCAGGATCCAGGAGCCTTTTGGAATCCTTGTTATCCCAACACACACAGACCTCAAGGTTGGAAGGAAGCTGCAGTATTATTTCTTCCCTGCCCTTTGTTATTATCATTGTTATTAGTGACAACAGTAAGTGCTGTCCAGTGTGGTGCTGCACATCTTCAGCTCCCATGGGAGTCCCTGACTCCGTATAGGATATGTGCCTGGGATGTACAGGCACTGTGGTCAGTCCTGGCCACCTTCCAGCCCATCTCCAAATGCAGGAGGAAGGAAGGGCATTGCCACTGAGGGAGAATTCGGGGGTTAAGGAGCTCCTCACAGGCAGGGGGTCCCAGGGTGCTTTGGGAACATTTTTTGCAGTGCCTTAAGCCTGGTTAGTGCTGAAGATGCCCAGACACTGTGTGCTGACCACCTGCTTTGATTCACAGCAGCATTGTCACATTTCTTGGGCAATAAATATTTCCTCTCCCACTCTTCACGGGAGTCCCTTGATTTCATGGGGCTAAAGAAGAGCTTAATTTTTCCCCATCTCTTCATATTCCTTTAGCCTGTTTGATTCACTGATTCATTTTGTATACTGGAAGCTGCATTCAATTTGTAAGCTTTATTTGTTTCCCTTTTTCTGTTTCTTTTTGTTGTTATTGGTTATCTCCAGAAGGAGCAGCCTGGGTGCTTTATCTGCCCAAAGGCACAGGCACGTGGGTTTCTTACTTTCCATCCCTCCCCAAGATTTCATTACATTCCCCTAGAATTTATCTGTAACATGCACTGCAGAGCTGCTCCCTCAGGAGAAAAGGCTGGGTCCTACATCAGTAGCTGAGCTGAAGCAAACAGGTGAGGACAGCCCTGTACCCTCAGAGCCCTCACCAGCCCCTGGGCCATGGGGACATCGTGGCTGATTTTCCTGCTGGCCAGGAGCCCCGTCCGTGTCACTGCAGAGCCCAGGCGTGCCCAAGACAGGAGCAGCTGGTCATGCCCCATCTCTCCTACTGCTCTTTTCTCCTTCCAGACTTTACTGCATTTATCCTCTTAGCACCTCTGTAATTATCTCTCTGTAACAGATGAGAAACAGAAGAACGTGGAGGTTTTGCAATTTGAGCTGGGCCACGCAGGAGCTCTTTGGCAGAGGAGGCGGCCTCCCGAGGGGTGAGTAATGTCCTTTTGTCAATCCCATTAGAATCCTGGTTGTATCCTCACACACCTAGAGACAAGCTCGAAGTCACTGAACCTGACCCTTCAGCCTTTCACTGCTGTCCCCCCCCAGTTTCCAGCACAATTCCCAGAGACCTGCAGAGTAGTTCCACTCTGATTCGCTTTGAAGACTCAGGTCTTATTTATGCCAGCATTATAAACATCATTTTAGCTTGACAAATACACAGAAAATTCACAACAGCTGCAGCCGTGGTGTGCAGTGTCCTGCAGAATAAGTTTGCCCTCACAGCTATATTTTAACCAGTGTGACTGGAAAAGGGAATCAGATGGTGCTTGGCCTCGAATGCGTGTGTATGACCAGCTCTGCTGAGCAGTTAAACCCAGGAGAGCTTTACCAGGAGCCTGATTATGGCTTTAAATTCTGAGTCAGCAGCAGGAGTCGAGCGGAGGCAGCCAGGGCAGCTTCAGGAAGGCTGAGCTGAACAGAGACTCTGTAAAACAGAGCAGGAGACCAGGTCTGCTGAACATCCTTCCTGCTGAGTGAGTCAGCAGCAGGTTAATTAGGCATGGCTGGGCAGGGAGCAGCAGTTATGACAGAAGATGCTTTAGTTGATAGGATCATTTTCAGCACAATAATATTAATTAGCAATTGCGATAGGGAACATGAGGCAGGTGGAGCACTCTCTGTCAAGGTATTTTTGTAAGGAATTAGCCTGTATAAACACCCATTGTAAATACATTGTCCTTGTCAGGTGTAATAACTGCCTGGGCACATGGCATCCCTGCTCACAATGGAAAGATAATTAAAGACGCAATTCCACACTCCGGTGCTTCTCCCAGCTGCTAATTGTGTCACCGGAGAGATCCAAACAATTATAGTAGGAAAACACCGGGGGACTGTTAACAGTCATTTCCAAAGTGTGGACAATAAATAGATTGAGAAAATGCTGTGAGCGTTGAGCCAGCCTTGGAAAAAGCTAGAGGAAAAACTGTATTTCTGACGCAAACATGGAAATTTGAAATGGGAGTGAGGTGCCTAAACATCTTGGAGGAACTTAGACCCTGAGCTTTCTGAAGCCAAATCCCACCCTAGCCTAGAAATAATTTCATATTTCACAGCCTTCACATTTTCCTCAGATGAATGTTGTTCTTAGAAGCTTGTACAAGGAGGGCGAATCCTGAAGACATTACTTAAAGGAAATTTCTATTCATGTCGCTGAATATTCACTACTGATAATCCTGGTAATAATTCTCATGAAAAACTGTGTTACATTACATGGTGTAATTTATGATGTACAGCAAATATAATATATTGTATAACTCAATATTACAGGTCTGCATTACATACCTGCAATATTATGCTCTGGTAATTAAACCAATTAAAGTGCAGTTATGAGCTCATTAAAGCCAAGAAATATGAGATGTCAATCAATTCTGTGTTTATCAAGATAAAATCTTATCAAAGTCAAATGATTCAGGCCTTCAAACCAAGCGTTCATTTATGTCTCCATTTAACACACCCGGAGAACATGATCCAGAAAATGCCTGTATAGACAGATGTGACCTGCACACACAGTCCCACTGCACAGGGAACTGCTGCTGGATATTTTCACCTCTTTGGTTCCCATGATTCACCTGAGTGGGATATTCTGTTGCAATCATAATGTTTTAAATATTTAACACCATCACATGAGTCTTTACAGATCTGGTACAAGCAAAGCACAGCTCCCAGTCAGGTGTGTGAGTTTTGCACATTGTCCCTGAGAGAATGCCAGAATGACTTAGGCCGAGTTATCCTGCTGTGGTCAGATGCCTTTTCCCAGGTGCTGCAGTTCCTGAACTGGTCCTTGCAGACTTGGCAGGTCCAGCTCTCCCTCTCGGCTCAGAGGTGATCCTGAATTAGTTCTTTTGAAGTCACCTGGGACTGGTGCCTGCCTGCCTGGAGCAGAACATTATACTCTGGAATAAACATACTTGGGGCAGAAATCTCCTTCCCACTCAAGTTCTCCCATGGCTTTTATGGTGGGGACAAGGTTTTGGACAAAACCTCACTGCCATCCCAGTCAGTTGCTGGGAGTGTTTGGTGGAGCTGAGTGATGGCAATTCTGGGCTTTTGCTGCGTGTTGAGAGGAGAAATTTGGTACAGCCATGGTGGTGGTCCCAGAGGCTGCAGAAGGAAGAATTCAAATCATACAGAGAGGCAGCAGAGGAATGGCAGTGACAGGGACTTAATTGAGCTGGGTCCTGAGAGTGTCAGGGATATTTCAGGCTGTGGAGGGCAAGGACTGTCCTCATGCTGTGTTTGTACAGCATCTGAGCACTCATCAGGCCTTGGTCCTGTCTGTCATCTCTAAGGGGGGCTCTAACACAGGCAATAATAGCACTGATGATGATGATGATGCAAATGAGAGTCTGATGATAGTGACTTTTTCACACGGTCCAGAAAAGCCTCATGCCTCAGGTTCAGCTCATCCAGGGCAGAGGAGCTGTTTGTGTTTACACTGATTTCTGGTGGGAGGAGTGTTCATGCCCCGAGATCAGGTCCGCAGGGAGAAAAAAGAGTTATGGAATGATTTTTCTATTGTGAGTAACAAGATTATGATCAGAAAAAGGAGGAGGGAGAGAGGAAAATGTAGATGATGTTGTTATTACCAAAATGAAAGAATTTAGATATAATCATAGCAGTTAGGGAAACGTGTTTTTAAAGACCTTGAGAGAGGTCATAATGAGAGTTTACTTTGTAGATCTAATCACAGTTTACAAGACCATGTGCCAGTTCCCAGTGGTGTCCATAGTGAACAGCAGGACATCAGTAATTTTCCAGATGTGGCTTTTCCCCCAGAAGGAGAACAAAACCAGTGGGAAGAACTGGAGTGACCCAGCACTGGGGGAGCCTCTGAACTCCTTTTGACGGGGATGCCCTCACGAATAGTTTGGTTGTTGCCTGGTAACACTGGCATGAATTCTTCTCCAGTGTGACTGAGCCCACAAGAGAAAAGGAGAAACAGAGAGAGATCATAGGTTCGAATTTTATGGAAATGTCCTCATAAAACAGAGCTGAAGCGTACATACCATAACATCTGTCCCAGATACCTGATGAGCATTTGGAGCCACATCAGTAGTGGGGGAGAGGGGAGGGATATTTGGTGCCAACAGGGCACCTCGTGAAAGGTGCCAGTGCAGAGAAGATCACAATCTCAGCTTCTGCCCTAAGCTTTCTCTAACTTCAGAAAACATGTGCTTGTTTGGCTGCCCTTTGCTCAGATCCTTCCCTCACCCGCCCATGGGGCACTGCCCCAGTCCCACTGCAGCACAAGAACTTTTCAGGTCAGAGCAGAGGGAGGGTTCACAAGGAACTGTGGGATCACCAGGTCTTCTCCTGGTTTTGCTTAGAGAGAGCAGTGGTTGAGGGTGCGGCCTTTTGGAGGAGTGGACTTGGAAAAGATACCCCAGTGAAGGAGGAAAAACGATGTTCCCCAGGAAAGGAACGTGGAATCATTTGGTGTCTTCTGGAGGTTGTTCTGCCAGCCTGGCACCCTTGCTCCAGGTTGCTCTTTACCTCTGCCTTATGAGCTTTGTGTGCCCATTTTGTGACTGACATCAGCTCAGGGAAAGGAGCTGCCACAGTCTGGTGACGAGGCAGCAGTTCCTGGTGTCACCCTGATGCAGCTGACTCACAGCTTGCTCTGGAGGAGCAGGGAACAGTCTCAGATCCACCAGAAGCAGCCAAGTGCCTGCACGGTGCCTTCAGGCAGACTCTAGCATGGGACTGGGCTTTGCTCACACCTCTGGTTGCAGTCAACGTATTGTCATTTCCCCAGAAGAAACAGAGGGATTGTGACAGTCACATCTTTCCATGGGAGCAAGGAGTGGAGTTTCCTAATGAGCTGGAGAGGGAAGGAGGAAATCCCAGTCGGGGACTGTTCCTCTCAGGGCAGTGGCACATCAGGAGCTGCTTGGCCAAGCGAGCTCTGCCTGCCCAGGCGCTGCCGAGCCGAGCGGGAGAGCGGCTCCAGCCAGGGCTGTGCCAAGGAGCAACGTGCTGCTCTCCATGTTACTGAGGGCTGGGCCAGGGGCTTGGAGAAGCAAAGGAAAAAGCCCTCATGGGAGATGGCCTATTTTTAATGAGCCCAAACCTCTTCCACAAATTAAGTGAAATATTTTAAAAGGAAACAATATTACTTTGGGTTTATTTGTTTCAGCTACTTAGTTACAGCTCCACGTGGACACAATTAATGGAGGAAATAGAGTATTTTATAAGCCCAGGACTCTGAGATAGATATTTTGTGACCATGTGAAATTCTTTGCCCTAATCACCACACATTCCTTGGGAGAAGGTTGTATATTGCTGAAGATTATTAACCTTGGTTCCAAAAATGTGTCTAGTCATTGAATGGCAAAGGTCAAAAATTGTCAAGGCATTGCTCAGTGACAAAGTTTGCTCTCCACTTTCCACTAAATTCCCTGCTGTCCATCTCTGGCTCGGGTCTGTCCTAATAAAGTATTCCTCAGCAAGAAAGAGAGAAATATCCTTTCCACTGGAGCAAGTTTGATTTCTCAGATCCCTTTCAGACTCCCTGTGACTTCATGTAAATCATTTGAACCTTCAGCACCTTATTTCTCCATGGTTTGGCATTTTTTTAAAAATAGAATATGATTTCCCCTTTATTTCCTTATTTACAGGATGATTTTTTCATGGCAGTAAATCATCTTGTTTTGGTGGTATCTAATACCAACCTCTCTGATCTTTGCTGGTCAGAGAATAAAAACAGGCTGAGGTAAAACCTGGGGATGAACATTGTTTAGATAAATTTCATTTGTGCCCTGTCCTGCTTTCTTGATGATAGGCAACAACAAAGAAGCCACCCTTAGAATTAAAAAAAAATAATGTTTTTTCAGTCTTCTGGGACTGCCTCAAATCTCAGAGATGGGACTCACAAAATATGAGGACTGGGAGTTCTGGCAGGAGCGAGTCGGGCAGCAGGGTGTGATTTCTGGACGGAGAGAGCTGATCATTTCCTCTGGTGATACAGGTCTATGGGCCTCATTCATCAGCCATCCCTTCTCCCAGGCACACCTAAATATTCTCCCTTTCAGCTCCCAGAGCTGTGCTGGACAGATTGCATTGCAACAGGCTCCTATAGGAGGAGGTAAACAACACCTCCTGGATGCAGTAATCTCTGCAAATGTCCCGACAGCGAACCCAGCAGAGGAGTAAATAAACAAACAGCCCCCTTCCCCTTCCCCTTCCCCTTCCCCACCGCCCCATGATAAATTTGGGTTACTGTACACGTCACTGCTCGGGCCGTGCAGGGCTGCTGTGAATCCATTAGTAGGGCAAGGGTGAGTGACTTCTGACTTCAGCGACCCTTAAAGTTAATCCAGCATTGTAGGGGCAGAATTAAATGTGATGAGCTCAGAAAGTGTGATAAAACCAGATTTAAGTGCACAGCTGGACAGCAACCTATAAAGGCAGAATTTAAAACCGTAATAAAAACTTTGTAATCTAATTACGACAGCAGAGTTAAAGGTGAGGTATTTGCAGCATGATTCACATGCACCATGGCTAACCTCTGACATCTTGAATATATTATGTGGTTTCTTCACTACAGGAGTAATTTTTGAGTTATTCTCTCACACTACACGGTTCCCTATATTTTATTCTCGTGCACTGTCTCTGGAAGTTGCAAGGCAGGGCAAAAGCCTCTGCTTTCCTGGATTTCTGTCTCAAGGGGTCTCCAGGCTGCTCCTCCCCACGCTCTGGGCACCCGGGCAGGGGTTGCAGCAGGTGCATGACACCTCCAAAATATTGCAGCTCCTGAGAGAGTCTGAGGAGAAATCACAGCAAGTGACCACGTCTAGAGCTGGTTTTAGCCTAGCTAGACTTAGTACCAGCAGGAGGGAGGATGCAAAGGAAGTTAGAGCTTGGATGCAGGATACAGTCCCAAGCAGCGTCGTGTTCATCCTGTGGTCCTTGCAATTGGCACCCAATTAACGCCACCCCTGATAGCAGCCTCTCTCTGATTTCAACTTTGGCTTCTCCAAACACCAAAGGGAGGGGAAAAGCCAAACTGTGAACCCTGCCTGGCTCTCTTGGACTGCTGCCAGTGCCAGGGCTTGCTTTGCCCATCTGGTTCAGAGGGCTCTCACCAGGATGGGCACTGCCAAATGAGACAACAACCTCAAGTCCAAGTCTGACTTCTGCCAGCAGAGGGGTTCAACACTAAAGCAGAGCTCTTTTCCCTGGCTCTCATTAAGCCTTGTCCATCATCCCAAGAGCACTTCATGTATTGGGAGGTGTAGTGGTGGGATTTAAACAAGTTTGCCCAAGTTGGTTGGGCAGTTCTCTAGGAAAGGCAGCTGGAGAGAGCTCGCTTCCTTCAGCCAGCCTATGTCAAGACAGAAATTTCAAATTAGGAATCTACCCCATGTGATAGTTCTGATTTTTTTTCTGCATCCTGAACACCAATTCAAAAATGGAGCAAAAATGTCAGAAGAAAATCTTTCTATACAGTGTCTGTAAAGCTCTACATTGGGGTTTTTTGAGCTAAAATAACTTTATGGCATTTCTGAAGTCAAGTTGCATTTAATTTCATTCTTTTTGAATTTAGCTGAAAAGCCTTCTTTTAAGTCTGATTGGCACAAGCTATATGCCTATAGCAGAATGCTCACAGGAGGGGCTGAGGACAGCCTTGTCTGTAGAATCAGCATCCCAAAATAAACTACATCTTCCCTCAAGGCAGTGTGAACCCAGCTGATCAATCTCCACAAATGTTGTTCTTAAACTGATGAAATATTTCCCACGTTTGTGAAACCAAACTGAAACAGATCTGTTGCTCAGGTTTCCCCAGTGAGTAAACCAGTAGTATTTGTCCTCAGGGAAATGAATAACTTTTTAGGGTGCTGTGTTTCATAACATGTCTCTCTTTTTCCCCTTTTATGAAGTTCAGAGGGGATCAGCAAAGCCCTCAAGGACACTCTGTAAAGAATTCAGGGGGATGCTCTCCCAGAGGAAGAGAGGGGTTGGAGAGGCATTGGCTAAAATAGGAGATTGATATCAGCAGTGGGTGGGAAAGAGGTGTGGCGTGCTCTTGGAATGGGACTGCTCAAAATTCCAAGTACCTTTGTGATCATGGGCCTATCTCAGTACTGATATTTAAGAGGCAGAGATCTGCTTTTTGCTTTAGAGAGAAAAAGATGTTATGTGCATGTTTTGAGTTTCCATATCCACTTCTGTTATTCCTGAGATCACTTCATCCCAAACTATCCTTCTCTTCCTAGAGCTGTACAACAGCTACAGCAGGAGAGAGCCTTGCACAGGACACAACAGCCTCTAAAATGTGATCGGGGACTACCAGAAAACACCACAACAAACACCCCAAAACACAGGAAGGAGCCTGCCAGCTGCAGGAAGACAGCAAGGATCAACAGAGCAACATTCCAGGTACAAAGAGGGTGAGATCCCACGGAGCCCAGGCCAGCAGCCACACACTGCCTGCTCCGGTGGGGTTAGAAATCCCATCCTGTACAGGGAGAGAATAGGGGAGCATTTAACACTCTCAGTCTGCAAGACACAGACAGGAGGTGGTAAATACCTTGATAAGGAAACTGGAGTGAAAATACCAGCTTTAGGCAATCCAGATTTTATCAGGGAAGTATGCAGGAATGAGTAACTGCCTGACATGCAGATGTGCCTCTGCACAGTGCCAGCAGCCTGCCAGTCCCCACATCTGGCCCCAGGCGACACACTCCCATATCCAAAGCCATGTGATTTTGGGGGTATGGTGGGGAGGTATTTTTGCATGGGCTTCTCACTTAGGCAGTGGCAGTGCCCAAAATGAATCTGCAGCTCCGTGCCTGGCAGAATCTCTAGACTTAGCACTGGAGACATGTTTTTCTGCTGTAAGAAGCAGCTTGGCTTGTGAGTGAAAGCTGTTGCTCTGCTTAGCAATGACATGCATGTCACAGCATGGGAATCTATGTGTGCCGGTCGAAAACAAGATCCTGCAATCCAAGGGCTCGGCAAAGACATAAAGAAATTAATCTTGTGTATTGCTCAGTGAATGGATGGTGTCTCATGGACCATTGCTGTCACTGTGGGACCAAAAGAAGACTTGTGCCCAGTCCCGTAATTGTCTCTGCAATGTGAGTCACAAATTTGGTGGGAATGGTTGGAAACTGAAGTGCTGTGAACTGGCACAACACATAAATTCACACGTGAGGAGATGTGGAGATGGTGGGAAAAGAACCCCAGGGAAGTTGTAACACTACCAAGCCTGTCAGAGTTCAAGGAGTGTCTGGATGATGCTTGTAGTCGTATGGTTTAGTTCTAAATAGTCCTGTGAGGAGGTGGGGAGTTGGGCTCAATGAACTTTATGGGTCCTGCCCAACATGAGATATTCTGTGGTCTGATACAGCCCGTTTGAAGAATTGTTTCTTGGTCTCCTGCTGTAGCCCTAGACTCCAATAGAAGACAAAGGACCTGAGTGTTGGCTGTTCTCCCTCATACTCCAGATCTCTAGGGAACCCATTGCCTGGGCTGTCATCAACCAAGGTGGAAATGTCTGTTCAGAGAGCCTGTCCCTACTCTGGCAATGCTCTTCAGGTGTCTTACAGGCTTTGGGACCTTGTTGCTTGGTTTTGGCACTGATTCTTCATCAGGTTTTCAATAGAAGGTACAACCAGCCCATTTCTTGGTGAGAATGGGAGAGTAGGAAGAGCTTAGCAGCTCAAAGGGATGTGCTTGAAACCTGAACAAGGAGAGAGGAGAGCCTTGCTGACATGATAAGGGGTTGGGGCAGCACTCATTGCTGTGCCACGCCCCAGCTGCCAAAGGGACACAGGGAGTCTCCTTCTTAGGGTGGTGCTTAGTGGGGCTAATGACAACCATAAGTAGGAAAAATATGGATGCTATTGGAGAGAGAGGCCCAGGAATGGATAAAGAATAAATTGGCTGTGCTGTGTACAGAGAGGGCCAAACAGATGTTGGGCCTGATCCAGAGCCCATTGAGTTAATGGAAAGGCTCCCTTTGGTTTCATTGGACGCTGCCTCAGACCCATTCCAGCTTCACAGGAAGCAGTGGAGACCAAGAGCAATAAGTCGCAGTGGCTGGAGTGGTGTGAGTTGCAGAGGTGTGGGCCGGGGGGGTTCATGCTGAAAACAGATGGGTCTGACAGACCGGTCCCTTTGGGCTGGGTAACCCCTCTGCCCGCTCCCCCCACCTGGCCACGAACAGCCTCATGCAGGTTTGTTCTTCTAGCCAACATTTGGCATAATTCTGAGCAGAGCTGGCCTTTCTGCCTTCTGACACGCTCTCCTACTCAAGGAGGTTCCGGTGTGATGGCGTGGTGGCCCAGGATTTAGAAACCAGTGATTTGAGCCATCCACAGAGAAGGAAGAAAGGAGATCTGCTGAGAACTGTTGACCAGGGAAGAATTTTGTTGTGGACCAGCAAAAAAATAATGTAAAGCAGGTGTTTCTGCAATTGTGAGACATTTGTAAAGCCAATGTGTCCAACAAGTCTCCCACTCACATTCTGGTCCACGTGACATGGCAGGGTCTGACACGGAGGACCGCAAATAGAAAACATCTCTCTGTACTACTTGGCGTGCTCCAGGGCCTCCCTCCCCTTCTGCTCTCTGCTTTTCTGTTTATTTAGGTGTGTGCCTTTGTTTCTGTTTTTACATTTAGCACAAGTGGAGAGGAAGTGGGATTTCATACGGCTTAGGAGGCTGGAGCTCACCACGTTTTGGAGCATGGGCCTTGATTTGTCCTCACTCCGCAGGTGTGAGTGTTCACAGGCCAGACCCTCACTGCTATGAACTGCCCCAGGCTCCATGAGAGCTCCCTCCCCTGAGCCAGCCCATCTGAAGAGGCTTGTGGGATCCAGAGATGCAGGCACAGGCCATGCTTAGGCCAAGCTGGTCTCATGGTTAGGAGTGGGAACTGGAAGCTGAGCAGCATCCTTTTTCTCCGGGTGATGGTACTGGGAGGAATAGATCAAGCATGGCACGCAAAGATGCCTCCACGAACAGCAGATGCTGATTTGTTCAGGGTTGTGAATTGACTGGAAATGTAATTTGGAGAATACTTTAATTTAGTTGAATTTAGGCCAACTTGGAGAGGGGCAAGGAAGAAAGTTTGAAGGGTAACTTCAGGGCTCTTCTCAGGACTCCCTTCCCCTCTGCAGCTGCTTCCTTGCCCACACATGTACACACAACACCAGGATCAACCATGGCTTGGGCTGAGCTGCATTTTCGGTAGTTCACAGGTTTAAATCATGACCCTGCAACACCCAATCTCCAAAATAGTATCTCTTGCTCTTATTGACAATAGTGCACTTCTAGCCCTGTTCAAAAAGAAGCTGATACTGAGAGAAGCCGCAGAACTTCTGAGTGAGGTAAGGTCAGTTTAGGGCTGGATGAATTGCCTGGCAGGAAGGTTGTGTGGAAGTTTGGCTATCCCACCATAACACAGCTGAAGGAGAACGCCCCAGGCCTGACTTCCAGTCCTCTTTTTAACCATGCTGGCTTGTTTACATTTGGGTGGTAGATGGGTGGAGCCATTACTCCAATTTTTTGGCTCATATCTGTCCACTTGGATGTCAACGTAAACTGCTGCAATTATATCATAATCGTGGCCCGCTATTGGAAATGATTAGTCTGTTCACTTTCCATAAATATTGGCTGGCTGGCTTCACCTGGCAGAGGCTGGGAATTGTCATGGCAGAGATGAAAGCCCAGAGAATATGGGGATTCGTAACTCCATGAGAGCTATGGTGTTTCCAGTCTAATGAGACCATTGGATTTGGACATAAGCAGGATGCTGGACTGGGATTCGGGGAGCAATAGAGAAAGTACAGGTATTTCAAAGCAAGTGCTGTTTTAGTCAGAAAGTGAATTTCTTATTAAAATAAGCCCCAAACGAATGGGGGAACTTTTAAATGTCAGGGGAAAGTTGAAAAATATCCAGGCTTTATAATTAAATAGCACTTCCCATTCCTACATCTCCAGCATGGCAGCCTTTGCTCTTCCACACCGACCAGCTCCAGTGGGCAGAACCACGTGTAAAATGTAGCCGTGTTTGAACTTCAGGGCTATTTATTCTACAAATGGGCTCCAATTCCAAATAACACTGATGCCAACCAGGTTTTTTTCCCCAGGACTCAGGCATACAACAGACTTTCCGCTTTTGGAGCTCATCATTCCGTAACTCCAGAAATTGCAATATAAACCTTGGCTACTATGCACGCTTCAACTTGAAAACACAGCAGTGATCTGGGATTTTAATTCGAGCAAATTTGAGAGTGGATTAGAAATAGGATCCAGATGCATCTCTAATAGTGAAAAGAAAAATTAGCTGAACATTGGAGCTGAAATGAACTCTGTCTCTCTTTCAGCTTTTTTCCTCCCTTTTGCTTTATAAGAGGAATTACATAGACCTAAAGCACCCTAATTAAATTGTCATTTGTTCCTTGCCTTGATAGAAGCTCTGCCCAGCTGAGCACATCTCGGTTTCCATCCTGGGCATTTACCTACATCATAGGGCTTGGGGCAGGGGGCAGTTTCTTACTTGTTTTAAGAAATCAGGAATCAGAGGCATGCACAGCCTGTCTGGTAGAGTCTTCAGCGAGCGAGCTGCCAGGCTCTGCAGGTTATACATCATTAGCACACAGAGTGTCCAGGAGAGCCCAAAGCTTGTGCAGGTGTGCTGGCAAAGCTCGCACCACTTCCCTCCCTCCTCCCTCTCCGCCGCACTTCCAGCAAGCTGATACTTGAAACCCGATGTGGCAAAATCACAGAGAGCTCCTCTCGAGTTTGTCAGCTCCCAGCTCACCCAGCAGACGTGACTGTGAGAGGGCGCGTGGAGCCTGGAAGGGACTCACTGGAAAAACAAAACCATCGAGTCAAAAGCTTAGTGTGTTTTTCCATGAGTGTATGAAAAAAAGTGTGAGTGTTTTTTTAAGCACTTTCAGATATTAGAAGTTTAGTGAATGCAGAGACAGCTTCTGTTTTTTTTTTTCCTTTTTTTCCCCTGGCCTTGAACTTTCGGAATGACTATAGGGAATATATCCCAGGCTGTTTTCAATGACCCCTTCACATGGTGGGTTTCTTTCAGCCTTTCCCAAAAGGGAGTGAGCTTCATTCGACCTCTGCTCTGGCATTAGCTGCCATTATTTGTGCATCCTACTCAGATAATCAATACAGTGAATGGCATCTGAAAATAATTATGCACACAGCTCTTCCCCAGCTTCCAAGACGAAGACAGAAGCTGGGAAAGGAGCCTTTGCATATTCAGCACTTGTTAAAAGAATGAAATATAGTGCTGTGTGTTATTGTTGTATCCCGAATCCTGGGCATTCAGCAGCAGTTTCTTTTGACATTGCGTAGCACTCTGGCCACATGCACCTGAACACAAAGCTCATCAGCTTTCCCATCCTTCCTGACTTTGCTGGAAAAGTTGTGCTGTCTGCTCGTGTGGCACGCCAAAGGGCAAGAACTCCTGCTGGGAGGAAGGATCTAGCTGGGTCAGTGCCCTCCTTTCTTTAAGGGACACCACCACAGCTGCATTTTTACAGCCAAATGTCCCAGCCCCAAGCCAGCGTGTGGTGACAAGTGAGTGGCCTGTGCAAGGCATGGTCTCTTTCTGGAAACTGGGATGAGCTTTTCCAGCCAAAATCCATGTTCAGCCCCCCACCTAAAATGGCTCTGTCTCTACATGGCTCATGGCAAAGTCACTTTGAGATGTCCATCACTGCCTGCTGAAGAACCTGATTCAGGTTCTCCATCACCCAAGAGAGTCCTCCCAGCCAGGAAAGTAGTGAGTCATGTTGTATTAGAAGATATTTAACGTCTATTTTAGGAGGTTTGCAGCCTCAGACTCCCTTCAGGCGGTGGCCAAGATGAACCATTGGCGTGAACCTGAACATTCCCACTGCAGCCTCCCTGAACAGCAGCAGCACAGGATGCCAACGCGGGGCCTCTGAGCCGAGCAGGTGGTAGGAAAAGGAGAGGCACAGATTTTGCCAGGGCAGGCTGTAACTGCAGGGTGAGGCTGTGTCCTTTTCCTCCTGCAGCCCTGGAGAAGCTTTGTGCTGCACTGTCACAGTGGGGACTGAATCTTTGCTGTGGCCCAGTTGGCCCAGTTCAGGTTTAATGGTCTTTCCTAGGGGCCTGTTCATGGTCTCCATTAAGGACAGGAGGAGAGGTGGTGGAGCAAGGGTCTGACCAGCATGGCTGTTCCCACATGTTTCATTTAGACCTTTCTCTCCTGAGCTGCAGAAGGAATGCCATGGCTGTACAGCCTGGAAAATCCTGTGATGCCTGCAAGAGCTGACCACTGGGGACATCCAGAGTCTGGCAGCTGCCTCCCCAGCAAGAGCTAAGGACATCAAGCAGCCTGCTGCTCCCAGCGGGTTTCCCAGGGCTATTTCACATATCTGGACAGCAACGATTACAGAGGAGCAATTATTTTTGGCCGTTACTCTGGGGTCTCTGCTATCTCCTAATCTAGGCAGCAAGCAGAAGTGTTTGCTGATGGGCAGCTCCATTGTCCATCCCCAGCTTTTCTCCGTGGTGGTACATTGTTTGTGGTGCTGTCTAAATCCTCCTGCCAGCCCCAACAATGCCTCACACAACCCCGGCGTGTCGGGAGCTTCCAGGCCGAGGAGAAACTGATCCCACTGAGCCCAGCTCCGTTTGTGGCAAAGTGTTTGTGCAGTGATTAACTCCTGCACGGACACACACAGCCACAAATCTCCAGGTTGTCTCACAGCCTTTTCATTCAATTAAGTCTGTTGACTTAGTCTCATTTTGAGCAGTAACTGGATTTAGATAAGGCAGTGGAAAGCAAAACATCAATTGTGTGATTCCTGGCCCAGCCGGTATGTTGATCCGAAGGGAATGTTTGTGTGGATGATAACGGAGGCAGTGCAGTGATTAGGACAAAGTCATTTGGTGCAAAGACTTCCAGAGTACAAATGGTCTGTTAAGTGCAGGCAGTGGCCTGAGGAAGCAGAGGCAGCTGCCTGCTTCCACAGACTCCCTCTTTGCCTCACTTGATGCGTCTGCTGTGAACACACGGTGATGGAGAAGTCCTGGTCTGTCTGAAAGAGGAATCACGGTGCACTCGGGACTGGGAGATCCCACTGGGTGAATGGGCTGTGCTGGAGCCCAGCTCCCAGAACCAAAACTGCTGCAAGGTTCTACAGGGATGTAATCATTTGGGATTCAGCCAGTTACTCTTTGTCAGAAACAGACCAAAGTTATTCTGGGATAATTCCTCCCCACAAGCTGTAAGGCATGAGTTTACAAGGAGTTCCCTAGGGGCTTGATTTGCCCAACATCCTTGGGAAGAGAAGATGCAGGTGATACATCCTCAGCATCCACTCCTTAGAATACAGGTGGTCCAGGTGGAAAAATCCTCTATATGCAGTAACTGCTGTCTCCCTGTATAGGCAGGAGGGAAGAAAGCTCTCCTATTTGCTAGCAAACACTTTTGTGATGCACTCCTGTGTCTGCTACTGCTTTCAGGCTGTAGTCAGAAAATATATCAAGGAGATATACATTGTTATATGTTAGTCAAAAGTGCATTTCTATGCATGACTTTCTTGGTCGCTTTGTTTTCCAGGTCACTGTTAAGTGATGGGAAACATAGGGCATTCTTGACATCCTGCAAATCTTCAGCAAGCACCATGGAAAAAGAGTGCAGAAAAAGACAGTGAGAAGACATTACTTCCTATGTCAACTGAGGATAAGGTATGCCATTGGAACACAGCAAATATATCACTGACTTTTCTGCTTTTTCACACTAGAGAGGATTTCTTCCTTTGATTCTCATTTGTGTCCTTCTGTGACATAAAATCTGTGACATTAAGAGATCGTTTTAGCTCTTTGCACTGTGAGAACATTGAAGGTGGACAAGTACATTGTTGGTGGTTCACAAACGATGGGCTGTGGGCAGCCTTAGTGCATCTGTTCCTCTGAACAGCATGGCTTCACCAGTGGAGGAACAGGGGGATGTGTTACCTCAAAGGACTTTTCTTCCCATTCCTCCCATCTGCTCATTTCCCTTTTGGGCCACGCAGCACTTCTCATAGAGTAGCACTTCTCATTCTCATAGAGGTGATGCTGGCAGCAATGTAAACCCAGTGGTTTTGAGAGAAGTTCTGTGCCATGGGGCAGTGATGCTTCACATCCTCATTCCTGTGTATTTTAGCGCACTCAGTATTTCCATCAGTGGCTCGGACCATGGCGTGTTCATGGCTCCCTTGCAGCAGGACACTGCAGGAGTGGTGCAAGGGCCCCCGGCTCTGGGGACTCTGTGCCCAGCACAGGGCTCTGCCCCAGCAAGGTGTGCAGCTCCTGGGCTGTGTGTACACACACACAAACACTTAATTGTTGGCAACTTAATATATATTAAACATCTTCTGGTAGCGATGAGAGATGGCATCCTCCCAGAGTTTTGCATGAGCTAATCGGCCCTTTGTGTGAAAGTGTAGGTGGGGACTCTTCTAACAATACAAAGTTGGTTAGCTCATCATCTTGGCTTTTAGGGGCATACTGATGTGCCCATCCTGCTTTCACAGCCATGAATAATCCAGCTTTGCTGCTGTCCTCTTGTAAAAAAAAAGGGAGAGAGTGTAGTTTCAGGGCTTGGTGCTCAAGCCTGTTTCTCCGTACAGGGGATGAGCGGGGATTCACCTACTATTCACTGGTATCACTCTTGGCTTCAGGCTTCTTTGGACTGCTCTTGGTATCAGAAATGATACCTATCAGCATAATTGCTATTTTTCAGCCATCAGTTGGAATAACACCCTTGAGGATTAGGCAGATGTGATTCACTGTCAAAATGAGAGGACCATCCACAGAAGTCTGTGCTGCTCACAGTTCATTTAATTGCCTGTTAACTGCCTGGATGGTGGAGCAGTAGGTTAAACCAACAAAATAGGCTGGAAGACCCCAACTTTGGGAGGAGGATTGATCTTAAATGTTCTTAAATGTTAATGAATACACTTTAGAAATAACCTTAGGTGAAAAAAGGAAGTGCATAATAAAAATACACATAAGGAATGAGGTCAAGGTCCTGGCACTATGCCAGGGGAGCTGGTGGAGGACAAGCTCCAGTCTAAGTCTATCTACCCTGTAATGCTGTGGCCAGAGAGATACTTGTTATTAAAAGGGATATTAAGAGCACCCTCTGTATGGAAGTCCTCATGGTGCTGGAGAGGCCCAGGCCTCAGATCCACACTCTAGACTTCAAATAAGATGTAAACTCCAGAGGAAGTCTGGAGGAGGACAATAGGACTGATAAGAGGTTTCACAAAACATGACCTGTAAGGAATTATTTTTAAAATTGGATTTGTTTAGTCTAGAAAAGACTGAGGAGAGCTATGAGAGGCTTCACTTGTGAAGACAGTAGCTGAAAGGGGTCTTGTAAAAGAGTGCAATGGTCATGGGTCTGTTTGCGTGGGGAAAGACAAGACCCACTTGGTTTTATTGTCAGCAAAACAGAGGAGGTGAGAGTTTAGGAAAGCTGTATCCATAAAGAGTGGGAGATGCTGGAACTGGTGACGCAGAGATCTCCATCTCTGGGAGTTTCTAAGAGTTTAGACTCATGTGCCCCATGAGTGGCACAGGCACAGGCACAGAATGACACAGAAGGGTCTCTCCACACCTACATGATTTGTTCAAATCCATTCTGTGTGGTTTGTTGCTTTCTCAGCAGTAGCAGAAGGAATGTTGGACTCAAGTTTGGTTGCTAACATGGAAAACATGCTGATAGGTGGGTATGTTTGCACAGAAAATGTTGATAAGACAGGAAAAATGATATCGTTGTCAGAAACAACAGCTGAAAGTTTTGGAAGTTCTGCTTCAAAGAAGTGTATTTAAGGAAAACGGCTCCTTTGGCAAAACATCTTTCATCAAACAAAAGATTTAGCTGGAAAAATTTGCAATGAGCTCTGCAGATTAGCAGCCCAGCACAATCCCAAAATATGTGAAGTGTAGTTACTGATCCTGGAAATGGTTCTTTTCACCATTTGGGATTAAGCAGAGATAACACAACACCTCTGTTTGCAATGGGGAGGTGAGGAAAGAGATCGTCAGGGCAGCCGGGAAGGAGCTTCACCTGCAAAAAAGGCCATGGAAGAATAAGGGTCCAGAAAGACTCTGCAAGAATGCCAGATTAGGAGGGCAGTGGTGTCTGTCAGAGAGCCAGGGAAGGACTGTGCTTCAGGGGTGAGAGGCAGAAACCCAGGGCTCAGACACTGCTGGTTCTCACACAGCCTGCACTTGTGTGTGCTCAGCCCAGGCAGCCGGGGAGTGGGATGTGGAACTGCCACGTGTTTATGCAGATGCTCCAAGCATGTGTGCTCCCCTTATGTATATGGGCTTCATACCCAGCTTTCACATTGGGTCAGAGTCTTCCAGAGCTCCAGAAGGAAACTCCTGAGAATTTACAGACCTGTGATTAATGGTTCTGGACAGCAATTTTGCTTTCCCCTATTGAGGCTTGGGAAGACAGAGAGGAGTGCAACAGGAGATTCACACCAAAGATCAAGGCAGACACATCTGCCTGGCTGTCAGATTTCACACCAGCAAATTGGAAGAAAATTAAAAAATCCAAAGTCAGATCTGGTCCTTGCTCTGGGAATGCAAAGAGGCCCGAAAGGCTCTGACATAGATATTTATGCCTGGCATAAAACCACCATGGAAACTTCTGTTTCACTGGTTTTGCCATCCCTTTAATAGGATTATGTCAAGTGAATATGAAGGAATGAGATCTTATTGTTAGAATAGTCTTGAGTTGGTGTCACTTCACTTAAGAGGTGGGTGCAGTGTTCAGCCTCTGCCCACCACAGCTCAGCAGCTGCCCTCCCAAACACTTCAGGTTGCAGGCTTACACCTTAAATCAGCAGTCCTGCAGGTGTGGGAGACAGGGGACCCTAAATTCTCAAAAGTGGTGGTTTTTACCTCCGAAGCCCCTGGGACATTTGTACCCTGAGGTGCCATCCTTCTGTCAGGCATGGAGGGTGAGCCACCTTCATCATCACTGCTCTTAGCTTTAATTTCCAGCACAAATAGCCCAAACCCCTCTGGAGTGGGGGCAATATGAGGCAGACACATTGCCTCTTAATACAAAGTCAATTGTGTTTACTCCACTACTCAGTTCCTAATTACAAGCCTTATCTCAGAGGAGCTTGGGATGGCTCTATAGTTTCAGAAACCTCATGGTAGAAGGGGTATTTTTTAAACACAGTGTTTTCCAGAAAGACTGTCTTAAAAATATAGTGCAGTTCAAATCCTCTGCTTCCTTTAATGCTATTTTCAGGTTGGTTTTTTTTTTGAAATTAGGTTTAGCAACATGCATGAGATGTTAGATTAAAGGGACAAGGCTTGGGTTTTCCGTGCCTGTACAGAAATAGCTGTTCCCTGGGTGGGCCAGGTGAAGCTGAGCAGAGTTATTGTCACTTGACTTCCTCAGCCTTCTGGGTGGAGGAGGCAGGGATGGGACTGGCTGCCTGCAGGAAAGTCTGGCCAAAAGCACTGGGCCACATCCTTTGTGGAGGTAAATCAACATTGTCTGGGTGGCGTTTCTGGAACCGTGACTATTTTCATCAGGATCAGGCCTTTTCCATATGCTGAGGAAGTGGTAAAGATCACAAAGGGAGGGAAAGCTGTCCGTGCATGGCAATAATTGCAAGAATCTATGGGGTTTTCCTACGTAGGTGGTGTCGTTTTCTCTGAAGAATGAAAGCGTGGCTCTTTCCCTTTAAGGAGACTTGCTGAGTAGCTCATCCCAATAAGACAACAAGCCCAGATGCCCAGAGGAAGAGCAGTGTTGTTGTGAAGACGCAGCCCCAAAAGGCAAAATGTCTGGATTTTATTTGCAGCTCTGCCACGAACTTCCTGGATGATTGTGGCCAAGTTAACCAGGTCCGTTGCTCCAGCGGCGCCCGAGCCCTCTCTGCGCAGAGTTGTGCGTTCACTCGAGGCTTTGCACTAAAGTCCAACAAATGCAAAGCTGCAGAGAACCACGTGCTGCCCTGCTTGCCCCAGGAGAAGGGGGATGGGTTAGTGAAGCTTCCTTGACAGCAGGGACCTGCATCCAGAAACGGGGAAGAGCATCAGAGCAAAGCCCACCTCGCCCAATGGCCCATTGCTGGCAGATGGTGGATGTGGGTGCCCGGGGAGGAAAACAAAGTCAGAGTGAGCAGAGCTGGACTTCCAGAGCTGGGAGTGGTTCGTGTGAACTCAGCAACCCTCAAAGGATTTCTAAACCTGGGAGCATGAGTAGTCCAGGATGAGTTCTCAGGGCACCTTGGGATTTTTAGCTTCCTTGGAGCAGGACTCATTTCTTCAGCTCTACGTCAGACCTGCTGGGTCACACAGGGCTTTTGTAGCTGCTGCAAAGAACAGCCTTCCCATGGCTGTGTCAGCTCTCACAAGGAAGTGATGCTGCCTGCCAGGGAATTGAGGCTAAATGCACTGGTGTTTCCTCATGCTTTGGAAGGGAAGAGAAGTCTGGAGAGAGTTATTGTTGTGGTGTACAGGAACTTTGCCAGTATAATGCCCTGTAATAACAGCTAGTCTTCCTTCAGGTCATTGTTACCTATTTTTTAGTATTCTTGTTCATGACAAATAGATCATGAGTTTAGAGATGCCCTCTTTCTCATTCCTTTTTCCTGACTTACTAAATATATTTTGGATGTTTTCTTTTTTTTTTATGGTGGTGTATCCAAATGTCCCTGTTTAAGTGTCATCTTCCAAATCTTTCCTCCAAGAAGCCATGACCAGATAACCAACACTGGTTTGTGCTCTGTCTCAGTGGGAACTAAAGCATGAGGAAATATTCTGAAAGGCACTACAGATGATGAAACTGGATTTAGGATAAGGAAATGTCTGCCTGCTCTCAGAGATAGTCTCCCATCTGCTTTGTCCGTGCCCCATAACCAAGCTGCACCCTGGAAGCCACAGAGCTGAGTTAGGGTGGGGGTGGGTTGAGCTTTCACCCCAGCTCGTGGTGGGGGCTCAGGATGGTGTGAATGTGGGTGGCTGCATTCCACCTGGAGATGGCTGCTGTCCAGTTGGCTGGGAAGGGGGCTGGATGGACAGGCAGCTGTTGGCATCGGCCAGCAAGGACATGCCCAAACTCTCATGTGCTACTGGAGGGTACTCAGATATTCCAGTGATGAGGGCAGTCTGAGAACCTGTTTAGACCAGAACATGGGTTTCAGTGGCAGTTTTCTGGCTGATTAATTGGGTGACTTGGTGCAAGTCTCAGCTTGCCATTGCCCTATCCAATAAATGGGAATAGCAGCATTTGTCTCCCTTTGTAAAACACTTTGAGGTCTACGGATAATCCTCCTCCTTTTTCCCACCCATCATTATGGGACCAAGTGGAATCTTACGACACATTGAGTTTCTGTGGTCTGGCATTTGCCAAGCATCTGAGAATGACTCTTTGGCTTGAGTTTGCAACGTCTGTGAGTGCCACGTGATTTGTCATGGCAGCTCCTCGTTGAAACCAGGTCACCACTCACCTGAGAGCGCTTGAGATGGGGAGAGAAGCTGAAGCGTGCACCAGGAGGATACAGACCCTGGGGCACACACATCAGCAATCCATCAATAACCCACAGCACCTTGTCGTTCAAAGCTCTGCAAACACTTAAGAGTGGAAAACTCCAAACAAGAGAAGATTCCTCCTGACCACCACAGTGCTCTCTGTTACCCTGGTGAGCAGCAGGCAGAGCTGGAGAAAGACCTTCACTGAGCATTTGGAGATGTTCTCACAACACAACGTTCAACAGTTTGAATTCAAGGACCTTGTGCTGCTGTGCACAACTGATATTTTAGGGCACAGTTTCTTGTTCCTGTGGATTGTCCTTGGAAACACAGAATAGAATGGATTGGGTTGGAAGGGACCCTAAAGATAATTTGGTTCCAACCTTCCTACCTGCCATGAGCAGGGATGTCACCCACTACACTGGGACCCCATCCCACCTGGCCTTGTCCAGGGACATTTTCTCCTATGTTGGGGTGCAAGTCCCTTCTTAGATCTCATCCCAAGCAGGTACCAGCAGGATGTGCTACTGAAGTTAGGCTGTTTCTTACAATGACCTGAAAGAAAACCTAAATCATTGCAAGTAAATATTACAAGTTAATTGGGAACCGAAGAAGGGAGTGAATAGTTAAGAAATCAGGTTGCTGATACACAGAGATCTTCCCAAAGAACATTGCAAGGCTGTAGGAGCCTTGAAGAGCCAGGAAACCAGCAGAGATCGGTATCGGGCAGCAATGAGCTTACAGGAGAGAGGCTTGAAGAGAGGCTTGATCACAATCTCCAAGCACTCACAAGAGGAAGGGAAATGTGGAAATGAGGCAGATGTATCCAGACATCTTCTGGCTGAAACTTGAAGCTGAACATTTTTTACTTTTTGTGGTGGTGAGGAACAGGAGCAGTAGCTTCCTGCAGAGCAATGCTCCAAGGCTCCTCTAAGAGCTCCTGCAGTCCCTGAGTGGCTGGGGGCAAGTGTTTGCAAAAATAAGCTGTAGTTGTAAGAGGAATGAGCTGGAGGGTGTCCAGTGGCCTTTGCCGTGTGCAGGAGCAGATTGGGGGATCCTCCTGAGTCCTGTAGTTCAGAAACCGCTGATTTGGGTTCCTTCAGCCACAGCAACATTAGAGACAACTCCATCTTCTCATTTTGTCAAGCACTGAGCCCCAGCAGTGAGGGTAAAGCTTTTGAGAGGGAATAATGCTTCAAGACTCGACTCCAAACACCAGGAGCTATCTGGGCCAGCTTGAGCTGCCTCTTTTCTTGTCCTTTGCCTCCACTGTATCATTACAGGATGACAGCATCAGAATTACCTGGTGCTCTCATTTCTCCCTTAAATCAGAAAGAAACCCAAACAAACAAGTGATATACCAAGAGCCCATGAGTGAGTGCAAATGAAAGGCTGCAGTTTCCCAGAGCAGTGCTCAGGGTCTGCTCCTTGGATTGGGGCTGTGAGGTACTCAGCACCTGCCTAGGCTGGACCCAATGGCTGTGTGTTTCATGAGTCCTATCAGATATCCTCTGTCCATACACAAGCTGTGTTTTACTTATAAAGTAAATTGCATTACATGGGCTATAATGTACAATTTCAAAGCAGACCCACCTTAAAAACATTTTGTTTAATAAAATAACTTAATTAGAAGAGAGCTTCTGGCTGATGTGGTTGAGGCTGTGATAATTTTTCCTTCTCAAATCATTTTCTCTGTTTATTATACTTAATTATAGTGTAATTATGTATCCATCCTCTAGGCAAATTATGCAATCAGAAAATGTGAGTGGTTCATTTGCCACTGCTGTTGGGACCAGTGTTTACATCCCTAGTACAAAATATGAGCATAATTTCTATTATTTATAGCATTACGTATATGCATATATATAAAAGGAGTTTCACACAGAATGAAGAATTGGTGTAAATATTTTATTGGCACTCATTTTTGCATCATCCACTCAATTCATTTGTGGCCTACTAATATTGGAGACACCCAAAGCTCAGGTAAGTAAAATCCTTACCATAAATTTTCTCGAACACAAATAAAAGGCTAAAAGGCTGAGGGACAGTGGTTTTGCATGGCTGAGCTTTAATTTTGGTAGGATTATTATTACTTTAAGAGCTGTTTTTGCATTTCACTTCCTAATACTCCAGGATTTAGCGCAGCAAGAGAGAAAGGAACCCCACAATATGCAGTTGTGGAGTGTGGATTTGTGTTCACATCATGAGTTCAGACTAAGCTATTTTTAGCCATGTGCTTCATGAACTTTCTAGCCATGGCAGCCCTGACTTTAGCAGACTGGGTTGTTTGTTCTTCCTCTTGTTTCCCTTGATGGGAGTTGACAGATCATGTTTGAACATACCAAAACGTGAAGCCGAATGTCCAAATCTTGAAAACCCTCCTGAGATGGATGTTTTCTCCTTCTTTGGCCAGCTCTCAGCGTGAACACAAACTGAATTCCCACTTGGCAATTTCAGCTTCTCTGTCTGTGCTTATTTTGCAGAATGAAGCCACGCTCACCAGCAGAGCAGGTGGGGGAGGTGACACATCTACTGCTGGAGCTCAGCCCCCCGTGTTTGTTACAGCTGGCAGAGGTGAGACATCCTCCTCACCATCCCACCCAGAGAAGGAGAAAGAAGGTGCTTCCTGATCATCCTCACCAGCCCTGCAGCTGCCCCATGGCCTC
Organism: Aleadryas rufinucha; assembly: GCA_013397815.1. NCBI lineage: Eukaryota > Metazoa > Chordata > Aves > Passeriformes > Aleadryas > Aleadryas rufinucha. The sequence goes on from VZTH01011480.1 coordinate 266,800, forward strand.
AAACAGCCTTTCCCTCTCCCCACCCTCAAAATGCAACCACTGCCCCATTCCTCCCTCTCCCTGAGAGGAGAACTGTCAGTTGTGGTCTCTGAGGGAAAGGCAGTGCCCCAGCCAGCCTGGAATAAAGCTACAGAGCGGAGAATCAAAGCCCAGATCCAGGCAGATACTTTGTGGTAACCTAAGATCCCATGAACATCTGGGGAGATTTTTCAAAGGAGCCAGCGAATACTCCTGGCTAGGGGCTGTTGCTCCATCCTGGCCTGCTGGAGAGCTGCATCCACACACACAGGTGGGCCAAACCAGCCCAAACAGGGTGGAAATAGCCACACCACTGCTCCCAGTGCTGGCTGTAGCAGCAGATGGGACCCGGCACATGGAATGCCACGTGCCAAGAGCCCCAAGCCTGCAGCAGGCAGCAGCTCCATGGAGAGCTGAGGGACCACAAGACCGGGCGCTGACTCAGTCCACAGCAAGGAGGCATCTCCCAGAGCGGGATGAGATGGGAGCAGTAGGTACGTAAGATGTTTTTGTTTTTTCCTGATGTTATCCCCATTTTCCCAGGTCCCAGGCTCAGACAGCCGTCTGCCACGCGCTTTGGCCAGACACCGAGACGCTAACCGTGAGCTGGCATTGCTGCCACGAGCAAAGGGACAGTGCCATGGAGTGTCTGGGCCGTGCCAGCCTGTTCCCACAGGGATTTTGCATGGGGTGAAGTAGGTTGGGACTGGGCAAGAGGTGCTCTGGCTCTGGCCCCCTGCCAGAGAGGATTTGTCCGTTATAGTCTCACTTGCTTTTGGGGTGTGGTCTGAGAGGGAGCGTTGGAATATTTGTTGGGGGTTTTCCACATTTTGTTATGAAACCCTTGGGTTTTCCATGCCTTGAATTTGGGAGCACATACCTTAGTAAGCAATTTTACAGGTGCCTGGCTCCAATGTGATGCTTCCCACCTGCTGGTTTGTAAATGCTCTGGAATGAGTGGTGTATTTAACTATTTCTGAGCAATGGGGAAGCTGTGGTGTAGTTTACCTGAGGTCAGGCTGAAGTCTGAAGGAAGGGCTTGGAGCAGGAGTCAGACTGCCAAGTCCCCAGCAGCCAGGCACAAGTGGGGCTCCTCCATCCTTTCTGTCCTTCCCTGGTTTTGTTTCCCCTTGTATTCCTAGGGGGGGAAATGAAAGAGGAGGAAATTAAATGCAGGTTATAAACTCCAGCATCTGTGCTAGGGGAATCTGCAACCAAGTGCAAGTGGATGAATTTGATCCTATATTGGCCACTGATTCTTAAAGAATTTCTTGTCTCAGAGGGAACTGGTTCAGAAACCAGCCCAAGAGCTGAGACCCCACAGCTCTGAGCGAGGACAAGGGCCCCCCTTCCTAACTGAGGTTTAATCAGTTGAATTTCAGTTATTGGGAAGCCACAAGGGAAGCCTGGCCTATTTTTATATCTTAGAGCCCCCCTGGAAGCCTCAGCCCCAGAAATGTGTTCCAGCACTGCTCCAGCACACGCTGAGCCTCACACAGTGTCCTGGGGAGCATTGCACCCATATCTGAGCTGTCGTGAGCTAAAGCCAGCAGAAGTAGCTTTCCATTCACACCTTCAGTTTTCATGTCAGCATGCCATAATGACATGAGGCAGCAGATGGATGCAGACCAGGAAGAATATTTGGACATATTAGGCAATGGGGATTGGTCCATGCAGCTCACACATCTCCAGCTGAGACATCACAAGGCTGCAAAGGACCAAACTGAAAGCTTCTCATAAAGAGAAGCAAAATGGGCTTTGCCCAGGTTTATTGAACATTTTATTTCAACCACCAGCTCTTGTCCCAGTCTGCAAAACCCAAACCCTGCCCTTTAAATTGCTAACAGAATGACCCCATTTTCCTTGGGTTCAGTCTTTCTCAGAGCTGACACGTTTCCCCTCTGCAGAAGGGCTGAACAGCAGACATCCAGCTAAAATATGTGTCAACAGATAAAGGTAAAACACACTTTTCACTCAGCTATGGGATATGTTTCCTAAAAGCTCTGGTATCTCTGGTCTTCTCTACTTTGTCTGTGAAACTATTACTTTGCATACTAGAAGGGAACAACACTTGACCATCTGGTAGCAGCACCATCTACGTAGAATTTAGGTTGCTTCACTCACTCGTCCATCAGCAACAGGAACAGAGCTTCCTTCTTGTTTCCTTTGATCTCTCAGCCCTGTTCTAGAAAGTCAAAGCCAGAAGCAGCCATGGGGGAGTGAACTGTACCCTGAACTGGGTTTTGAATTTTGAGGGCCATTTCTGCTTGTGAGTGAGAGTCCTTCACAACCAGGACGTTTCTCAATTCTGTGTGAGCAAAGGGATGAAGAACTCAGTAATCCCAGTTGGGAGAGGACACTGAGTATCATCCTATATGCAAATACCCCTTTCACCTCCAGCAAAGCCTGGGGACTGGGATCACATCACCTGGGCATTGTGCCTGGGGAATCACCACCGAGGTCGGTGTCACCAAGCAGCACCACACACACGTCCAACAGGGCAAGTGTGAGGGAGGTGCTGAGCCCACTCATGTCCAGCATGGAGAGACCTCCATCACCCCTGAGGGACCCCTCATCGTGGGGACCAAGCCACCTCTTCATCCCCATTGCTGGTTCTCCTAGAAACCTGAACCAGGGAAACTACCATTTGAAAATATTCCTCTATGTCAGGAGGAATATCCAGACCTGTACTCCTGTTTATCCGCCCTTGGTGAGCGTAGTCAGACGGTGAAGGCCTGGATGCTGGAGTTTATGGCTTAAATCAATGGGATTATTCATGAGTTGAGAGATAACCATGTGCTTTTATGCTTGGCTGGAGCGGCGTCTCAAGCTGACAGCTGGGAGTCAAAAGCTCTGAGTCACCGGGTCCCTCCTCTCTCTCCTTCCTGTGTGACCAGTCTGCCCGTGTCTGCTTCCCTGCCTGCCGCATAAGGAGGATGACAATCGCTTTTATCTGATGGTTGCTTTCAAATGGCCCTAAAGGCCTCTTCTGGCCTGATGAAAATTCAGTAGAAGCTGGACTAGCGTGGAAAGACGGGAGGACATTTAACTAATGAAAGCGCTGGGGCTCAGGGAGGCAATTAGATCCTTTCTTCCTCCCCACATTCCCACACAGGCTACTGGTGATGGCTGCAAAATCTTCTACGGGCAGAGAGGAGTGGGAGGCCATGGAAAGGGTGAGACAAGGCCTCTGAGCTGGGGGAAGGCTCTGTGGGGTGGTGGTTGGGGTGACCAGCACAGCAGGTTCCCAGCAGAAGTTACACCTTAAAAGAGGCTCCTTTCAATTAAAAACTTGATCCTGCAAGCCTCTGCTTCACTTATGTACTTTGTAAAACAAAAACATGCACAAAAACTGGAGACAAAGAGAGATGCATGGGCCAAGTGCATGGATTTTATGCCCCAATTTACAGTAAGTCCCCAGAGACGTGACCGAGAAGGGTTTCCACATTTAGCGTGTACCTCTCTAAATAAAAGATGCTTTTAAATATAGACTCCATCCCTTCTCCTGCTGTGGGGTTTCTCTCCCTGTGGACCTGTGCAGAGCAGGCAGGGCAGCACTGACTTGCAGGACTCACTCAGTGCTGAGTTTTAGGACAGACAAGCAGTGCGAGCTGCCCAGGGTGCGAAGGGCTGGCTGGATCAAGGGCTGAAGGTGCCTTTTCCTGGCCCTGTTGCCCCTTTACCACCATTCCTGGGAGGAGAAGTTGCTCCTGCAGCCCTGCTTCAGTGCACCCCCATTTTTGGGGGATGCTGGCTTTGGCATATGCCTGTAAGATGGGCTGTTGTGCACCTCCCTGTTGGTTAGCAAGTCAAATAGGAGAGTGTGAGAAACCCTGTGCAGCTGTGCCCAGGAGAGTGTGCAGGCAGAGGAGCTGTGGGCATCCTCCCAGCTGCCCCAGCATTAGTAAATACAATTGCTCTCACTTTCCATTGATAGACATCAAAAAGCAATTAAGAATCAAGCTCTCCAAATTGATAGGTCTCCTGAATTTGAAACATTTTTCATTATTTGGCTGGTATCACTGCCTAGATTAGATTATTTTTTTAAAGGGATGATTAAAATAAACAGTATTTATGGTTTAATTATTTGAATGACTAAGAAGCTCCAACTTTATTTTAACTTCACAGAGGACCAGGAGATGTTTTTAATGATATGTTTTACTCACACAGGACCTTTCATCCAAGAATCTCAAACTGCTTTTCAAATAATTAATTAATCCTTGTACCTCTCCATGAGACAGTTATTATCTCTGATGTTACTGATGGGTAAGCAAAGGCACAAAGACGTCAAGGCACAAACTGTTTTCCAAATACTAATTAACTAATTCTCTCACCACTCTGTGAGACTGTTACTATCTCTGCCACTACCAATGGGTAAAGTAAGGCACAAATCTGCGAGTAACTCACCCGAGGCCATGCAGGTGAGTCAGGAGCAGAACTGAGAATAGCCATGACCAGTCTCTGAGCTCATTGTTTCCAGCAAGCCCTACACCATATTCCTGTCAATGGGCAGCACATTCCCTGGTGTGAAGCACAGCTGAAACCAGCTGCTTTATGAAAATACTTCCTCTGGTCTGTCTTCATCCATTGGAGATTGTGTTTGCCCACAGCAATCTGCAGTTTCTTTTGAACTTGTTGTGGCTGGTGGAAACCAGAGTAACTGTGAGGAGAAATGGTTGGTTTAAAGGACCTGGGGAGCTTTGAGATGTTCTGGTGGTGGGGCTGTCCAGCAGCACAGTGGTTCTGGAGCTCATCCCTGTGCCCATCCTGTGTGGCAGCCTCAGGCTCAGCCAGGCACAGGGTGCCACATGCAGGGATTGGTGCCGTGGCTCCTCTCTCCTGTGTCCCAGGTCCCTGTGTCCCCTGCAGCCCCGGACCAGGCATGTGCAGGGCCCAGGTGTAGTAACAGGAGCTGCTGAACCTGTGTGTGTGCCCTGCCCTTCCTACCCACCTCCTCCTTGGGCACAGGAGGGGTATCTTTAAGGATCCCTGCAAGAGAATGTGGAGGAACGTGGGGACCCTGAGGGCCAGGGCCCCTCAGCAGCCAAACCCACCCTGTCCCTTGCACAGTCCATCAGCTCAGACTTGGTATGAGTTTATCCCATGGAGCAAGAGCTTTCTGTCCTCCCCAGGAGGAAGAGGAAAAGGCAGGAAGCTGGAGGCACTCTCTGCCCCCAGGAAGGGTCCAGCTGTAGCATTCTCTGCACAGGCACCTGAACCCTCACCACAAGCACATCCCAGCTGAGCTATTTCAGACATGGGCTTGGCCCCATCAAATGCAGTCTCATTTCCACATGAAAGGGCTGGAGGAATATGAAGCCAGCTCATCTGTATTGATAAAAATTTGGCATTAGTTTCCCCCAGTTATCTAAACTTTCTGTGTACATTAATCACAATGCAAAATCCTGGAGGATGGGGTGCATCTCAGCCGTCTTTCTGGGGGTGGCTTTTTTATGGGTGAGTGTTTTGGGCTTTTTTTTTTTTTTTTTGTTGGTTGGTGCTTTTTCTTCCCTAAACTTCCTTTTTCCAGTTCCACTCTGCTGGAGTCTGATTGCTCTCTCCCCTCTGCAATTTGGATGCCTCACTCTTCGTGCTCCAGCTCTGATGCAAGCGCTGGGGTGCCGCGTTTGCCAAAGCTGGCACGAGCAGCCCGCGCTCGTCTAGACACAATCTAACTGTGGCACTAATGCCAGGCTTCCACGGGCTGAGCTCGGCGTTCCTCAGAGCTCTGCCCACGGTCAGCACTTTGATCTTTATCCTTGAAAACCACAGCCATTGACAAAGGTAAAATGAATTTCTGACTTTGAAAGACTTTGATGGCATTCCCCTGTTTTGGTTTGCGTTTTGGTTTTTTTTTTTTCTCTTCTCCTTTGCTCTTCCAGCTGAAGTTCATCATAAAGCTTCTGATTACAGCTGCAGCTCCAGGACCAGAGAGAGGTCACGCTGTCTTGCTTTCTGCTGCTTTAAAATCTGAAGGGGAAACCCTGGGACGCTTCTGAAACAGTGTGCCAGTGAGTGAAATGTAAACTGTAATGGGAATCGGAGATAGAGGGCCCTCAGGATCTGGTCTTGTACCGTCTTTAAAAAAACAAACCAAAACAAAATCATCCTGAATAGGGCCAAGTGCCAAGAGCGAGAGAGAATGAGAACTATTTGGTGTTAGATTTCTAGCTGGAAATCTGCAGCCTGCCAAGCACTGCTCTTTGCCTCCCACCCAGAGGCTGAGCTGAGGCAAGGGCCTTCTAGCAGACATTGTATAGGCACGCTGTAAGAGATTGCCCTGCCTGGAGGAGCTCATCATGACCTAAACATGGTGAGCAAATCCAGTGTTACTTCTCCATCTTCTCGATGGGAAGGGTCACACAGGGCACCTGAATTCACTGAAGGGCTCCAGGTGCCTTCATGGCAGTGATCTCATCAAGGTTGTCAAAGATGACAAAGATGACATCTCTGCTGGCGAGCTCTTGGCTCCAAAAGTGGTGGCTGTGCTGTCACACACAGCTGGGCCGTGGTCCCTCATGTGTGCAACCATTTCTGACACTTTCCCTGCTCTGAGTCACAGGGTTTGGCTCGCTGAGGGGAAGCTGCACATCTCTGAGCAGCTCTCTGCTAGAGAAAAAGTCAGCAGCTTTGAGCCAGAGAGACTTTTTGAGAAAAGAGACTTTTCTCTTCATATGGTTATAAAAGCCAATTGTGAGGTGTCTTGTCCCTTTGAATTTACTTGAGGGAGCACTCTACATGAGGGCTCACTTCAGTGAGGCACTTCCACCAACCTGGATGAATTTCAATGGAAACAGAGGAGGGGGCTCCTTCCACTGGGCCTGGAATAAGAGCAGGGATTTAAAGAACTAGAGATTAATACCACGGACAGTGCAAAAGGGGGAGGCTTTGACTGAGGGATATGGACAGTGTATTATCTGCATAGCTGTAAAAATCTTCCAGGGACTGGGAGTGAAATCCAGGTTTGCTGAGGTCAGTGGGATTTTTGCCACAGATGGCCAGGTGGGCCCAGCTCTGTCCCTAAAAACCTGCATGGAAAAGTCTGGAGGCCTTAAGTGATGGTAGTGCCTGGAAGCACCAACAGGGATGGCCAATCCCAAAGGCAGAACATCCCAGAGCAGATTTTGGGGTGTCCAGCTCCTGGTGAGGAGAGCCCATGGTCAAAATTGGCTTTGTTGAACAAACAGGCAAAAAAACCCCTCTGCCTTCAAGGTGATGGGCTTATGGCTGGAGCTGGCCGAAAACTTTCCTCTTGTCACATATAAATATCACACTTACACACACACAGTTGGCAAGCAAAACCTTTTACAGGTGGTATGTCTGTTCTAGATAGAAGGGTGTTTACATTTTTTGTGTATAAACTCACATAGATATATATTCCTAATATCTAAAAAATTTTCCTTTTCCTGGACACTTCACCAGTTGATTCACAGATGCCAAATGTTGAGACAATATGTTAAATAGAAATGTTGACAGTTTCCCATGGAGAGTTTTCTGCAGCCTTGGAGAAACTCTACTCAACATTTGTTTTGAGATTTGAAGGAATTTGATTAACATTTTGCTGTTGCCCATTCCTGAGCACTCTGAGTTGAGCCAGGACCAGAGAAGCACTGGATGAGTAAAGCTCTTCTCTTATTTACAGCCTCGTTGAAACAATGAAGTAGCAGGAATCTCCTTGGAGAGCAATGGATCACAGCACTTGTCAAGATGACTTCCAAATCAAAGATGACTTCCAAGGAGCAGCAAGGGTATAATTTTGGAGCCAATCAAGCCAATGGCAAAAATCCCAACTTCTGCACAATATTTTTAATGGAGCCTCTAAAATTTTGGAGCTTTGCATGTTAAATATTATATTATATATTATGTTATGGCTAAAAGGTCCAGTCCAAATTCAGCATCTGTGTGCCTTACAGAGGAATGACCCTAAAAAGGAGTGATGAAAAAGGTCAGCCTAGTCTGAAAACAAATACCACGTCTATAATGAGACCAAAGGGAGAATGAAAAATTCAGTACTTAATACTGACACCTGCCACTTGCAAAACATCTCCACCACTAGAAACAAATATCTGGGAGAGTTTGGAAAAGTTTGGTCACTCATTTGTTCCTCCTTTGTTTCCATTTCAGTCACTGTCCATCTGTCCAATGACAGCACTGACATTGCTAAATGTCACGAAGTGGCGCTGCCGGAGTTGCTCCATGCGCTGCTTCCAGGTGAGATGGCAACAGGAACAGCCATAATTCTTACCAAAACAAAACAAGGCAAAAGAATATTTGCTGATGTTTTTGGATATAGTTGTTAGGTCCCAGGCACAGAGATTAGTCAGTACCCATAAATATCACTGACACTGAACTCTGATTTCCAAGTTCTTTGCTCCCAACATCCACCAGCTTTTAAAACCCAGCCGAGCTCTGGCTGCTGGGCTGGGAGAACCGTCTGGGATTTGCCCAGTTCTTGGTCCCCACCAGACCAAGACTTCAGGAGGGGAAGCAAGAGGCACATCCATATGGTGCATCCCCCAGAAGGAAAACGCCCCCATTGAAAATCCTGTGGCACAGGTGACCTTTCAGGCTCCATTCCCAATGTCACGGGTTCCAGTGACATCGTTTGGAAGGGATCAGCCCCAGGGTGATAGAGCAGATGTGGAGCCTGGCAAAACACCCAGGGCAAGTATCAGAAGTGCTCAGGTCAGTTTTCACTCATCTCTGCATGTCTCTGTTGGGAACCAGAGTCCTGGTCCCAATAAATATGGCAGTTCTGACACTGCCATTTAAGAAAATTCAGTTTCCCAGAGAAAACCTCAGACAAAAGAACCAACCCAAGATATTTATCACTTCACACTACGTTAATGCAAACAAAAACATTGCACGCTGCAATAAATCCATTACAAAGCCTTACCAGAACAAACTGGTATTCCCATGGGGCCAATTTCAAGCTGGAAGGGTTTGGATTGGTTTTTGTTATTAATATTCTTTCATAATGGAGAAGGCATTTTTCAATTGAATGAAAAACTTTGCCTCCAAAAATGTCCAGTTGCATTGAAAGATTTAGAGGTTTCAACAAGTAAAAACGAAGACCAGCAATTCAATGATTGCCTGAGTGAGAGATTTCTTCAGTGTTCCCCCTTTCCCCATCACCTCAAAAAAGTCAGAAAGTAAAATATTAACTGAAAGAACCAAATCCATCCATGTCATCAACATTTTTCATGGGGGAGAGCCATAGTCCCTGGCTCCCTCCATCATTTACTTTTCAATAATGATATGTTTATGTGTTAACCCCAAAATTAGCTCAGCCACTCCAGGAATGCCCACAACGACTCTCCGAGGGACGAATTTGTACCTGCAGAGCAGGACTGGGTGCAGTCACACACAGGCAGGGCCCGCCCAGGAGAGAGTCCCTGGATTTGCAGAAGCAGAGCTCAGCAAAGCCTGGCTGAATGGCACCATTTAAGCCTCAAAGGAGAGCCCAAGTGCCAGCCAGCACAAGGAGATAAGGAGCACCCCGGGGAAGGGCACAAAGGTAGCACTGATGAGCAGCGCTTGGCTTTGCTCCCACAGGGGTCACAGCTGGGTCCTCTATTAAATTTTTCTCAACACAGCAGTATTGAGAATTATACCAAGCTACTCACTAGTATTTGACAGTCCTGGCATAAGCAAAGACAGTCAAAGGCTCTGTTATCTTCTTTTATAAGCTGGGGAATTTGGCTCTGAGGAGAAAAAGGTCTGGCAGAACATGTGGGGAGTATCACTCGTGTGAGTAAAGTGGTACCTTTGTCTCTCTGAAGGTGCATCCTGGGCTTAGCTACAAGAGCCTCCATCTGGAAATACCAGTGATTGGTAAAAATGTGCCTATTCTGAATTTTTAAAAAATTATCTATTACACTACAAGGAGAAACTGTTTCTGTTTCATTACCAGTATCCTTTTGAAGCTGAAGTTCCTGTGTGCACATGCAGCATCCAGGTTCATCAAGCCAAATCATCAGTGTGGCAAAGTTGTTCCCAGTCTTTTCTCTGTTTATTTTCAGTGTCCCATCCTATCAGCTCAAATTGAGTTGGGAAGAGGTAGAGCAACAAGAACGGGAGGTTTTTAAGGTTGCACCGAATAGAAGGTAAGAAAATATAATAAATTTTATTTCATGCCTTCTTGCCAATTGCTAGAAATGTGCAGTCCATATGAATGCATATAACAAGGAGGGAATGTTGGGAAAACCAATAAAGATTTTGTGGTCTTAACTATAATGAATGTAGTTTGATATAGAGTCTGTTTTTCACTGCATGGCAAAATGAATCATAAAATACTGGACCTTGAAACTCCTGCATTTTTTAACAATAGCCTGGGGACAGTTTACAGTGTAATGAATTGTAATTAACCCACCTTCAAAATCTTTTATGAGTATTTTGCCAATTAGCTTCGCATGCTTGCTAATGACTCATGGCCAGCGCATGTCTTTACAGAGCAGGGTTGACAGCACACACCAGCCTGGGAAGGCAGCAGAGGGACACAGGATGGGGAGGGAGATGCAGGTAAGAGCCAACCAGTCCTAGCAACTGACATATTTCAGCATTCAAAGAGCCTTTGCTGCTCTCCCAGCCCCAAAATAACTGCAATAATGTATAGCGACGTCAAAAGGCTTTGGTTTCCCAAGGATTGCGAGGAATGCAAAGGGCTCAAGTCCTGACATCTGTTGTTACTTAGTACCAACATATATAATGCTGCTAATTGCTGAGCCATCTTTGTTTTCCTTACTTAGCACTAGGGTTAGAATTATTTTATTTTTGTGGTTCATGGCTTCCTGCCACTTGCAACACAAAGTCCACTCTAAAGAAAATAAAACAACTACCAGGCTGCCTACTAACAGTGTGCGGAGGGCTGGGGCTGTTTCTTCCCCCTCTTCTGTTTTAGGTTGTGTTTTTGTTGCTTTTTGGGTTTTTTTTTTAATTAAGGTAAGAAGAGACAGCAGAGCTGGGACCTGACCAGTGTCACAGCAGAAGGCCACATGGGCCAGTATCCCATTTCCCAGTACCCCATCTCCCAGTATCCCATGTCCCAGCACAGCAGGAGGCGATGCAGGCAATGCAGAATCAATCCCTCCCCTGCTGCACCCTCCTCGCTCCAGGCAATCCGTGGTTTATGGACTTCCCAAAGCAGACGCTGCCTCCAGACCAGTGTGTTTTAACAGCCACCCATGGATCTATCCTCCTCAAATGTTTTTGATCCCTTTCTCAAGCCATTTATAACTTTTGGCCTCTGCAACATCCTGTGGCAATGAGTTCCACAATTTAATTATGCTTTGTATGAAAAAGTGCTTCCTTCTGTGGGTTTAAACCTCTTGTGTGACAGCACCACCAGGTCCCTCTAATTCTTAGGAGAACCAGTGAACAGCCAGTTCCTATTTGCTTTTTTCTGTGTCAGTCATGATCTGACAGACCTTTACTGAACCTCCTGCTTCTGTCACCCCTTTCCACCCTGAAGGTTCCTCATCTGCTTATTTTTCCATCTTTGTGGAAGCTGTTGCCCATCTCTCCTCATCCTGAATGCTTTCCTTCCTGTGCTTTCCAGTTCAGCCCAACTCTCCTGGAGTTCCATGGCCAGAAAACACACTAGCATGGAGATGCAGTTTCACCGAGGAGTGCTGTAATGATGTTTTCTGATTTGTTCCTGCCTCTTTGCCAGCTCATTCCTAACGTGATAGTTGTCTATTCTGATGGACTTTAAATGATATTTGCAGAGGCCTCCCAGCTCTCTTTGCTCAGTGTTATTTTTAGGGCTCGTCTGTGTGGAAGTACAGTGAGGGTGAGTTTTCTGCACGTGCTCTGCCTTTGTTGACAGTGCCCTGCATCAGCCATTTCACTGCCCAGCCACTCGGGATCGTGAACCCTTTCAGTGCTTTGTGGCCAGATGTGCCTCATCTGCAAAATTTCTCTTCTCTCTGTTCATCCTTTTTACCAGACTACTTATGAATATGTCTGAACACTATCAAATTAGTATTTCAACAACAACTCAGTTCTCAGTAATGCATGAAACCTCTCTCACACAAAGACGTGGCAGACACCAGCCAAGGCCTTGAGGGGACCCAGCAGTAACCTCCCATGACTATGAACGTTCAGAGATTTATACCCATCCTCCAAAAACACAGCCTTTAACTCCTTGTAACTGCAGGAAAGAACTTTCTTTTCTCATCTCTTATCATGAAGCCTTGTTGCAGACAGTTTTTAGGCATTTGTGTTTATTGGCACAACTCTCTGAACTCCTCTGAGCATGTTATCAATACTGAGTGGGTAAGCGGGAGAAATCAGTGATAAGAAGGCCCATCTGGTGTGTCAAGTATTTCATTCCCCAGCCAGGGATATGTCATTCATCAGTTTATTATTTTTCATAACTCGCAGTCTGTCTCTGTTGGTTGTGCAGACCATGGAACACAGGTTGGTAAGAAAGCCTCAGCTACAACAGTGCCTTTTATTGCCAGATACAGAATCACTTCTGTTTATAGGTGACCTGCACACCTTTTGCTCTGAATTCCCAAAGTTCACCAGCCAAACCTGCAGAATCTTTCCTGGATGTACTACTTCAGGAGACCTGAGAGGTGGGCTTGGCTTGGTGTGCCTGGGGAGTACCCATTGCTGCTCTCAGCTGCTCTCTTTTCAGCGAATTCTCAGCTACCCTGGAAGTGTAGTTTCACCTGAGACTGCCCTGCTTGCACACTCTGGCTGAAGAGATTTTTCCCTTTGCTGTACCATGGTACAGATCCAGTTCTCCTGGAGGATCAGCCCTCATGGCAGTGTGAAACCCCACGGGGCAGTTAGCATTGCCAGGCCATTTCCTTGTGTCACTAAATGTCACCACTGCTCTGTTCCCCCACGTCGTTCTCACTTCCCCGTCAGTCGGCTGTCCCAGGGTTTGGCAGGAAGAGCCAAACTTGTGATAAACTTCACCTGAGACTCGGATTTGTGCCTCATCCTTGAAAGCTGTGTGTTTGGGAAGCACTGTGACTCAGGTCTGCCCTGGCTCTGTTGTGGTGCCACATGGAGTTATCAGGAGTTTGTGAGCGTTACCCCTCTGGGTGTTGCTCTGTGCTCCGCTGTGCACCTGGAGAACCTGTTTGCTGGACATGCAGATAATCCACTGCAGAACTGCATCACAAACATGAGCCTGGTGCTTGCAGAGAGCCTCCGTGGAAGGGGAGACAAGATTTACTGCAGAAATTGTACAGTTCTTGCTGTGACTCTTCAGACTTGAGCACCATGTTTGGACCACAACTTTTTCCAAAGAAAAACTGCAACATCTGCATATTTCCAACCGCACTGATCCTGCTGTAGTGACCTCAATTGCAATCCCAAATCTTCAACCTGATTTTCCTCTTCTTAGTTCAGCAGGAGCTTTGCCTGTACTGTGCAGGACTGCACCATCTGTGTACAACCAGGTCATGGAAAAATATTATTTCTGTACTAAATGAGATCAGTGTGTCCCCAGTGTAGAGGGACTGCATGTACAGTCCCAACCACTTCACACACAGCGTGGACTTTTCCTCACTGGGGCCTGTTCCCAAATCAGGGAATGGTGGCATTAGAGTCAATCACGGCAGGATTATGTGTGTTATTTTAGCCCATCTAACATGTCACAAAAATATGTTGAATCTCTTTTTTTAAAAGAGCAAAATAAAACATATGGTTAGATAATCAGTGGGAATCACTAGACACCTACACAGGAGAACTGCAAGCATGGAAATACTCAGATACATATTTGAAGTAACACCACAGGTTTTTTGGGTGGGATTCTTTGCCCTGCTGCACTACATCTGGACAAATAATTTGGATGTTGACCACTCAGGTAATGTAATCCAAAATCCTGTTGCCCGTGTTGCAAACAGAAGAGGAGGAGAGAACATTTCATTCCCGTCTCAGGCGGAGCAGAGCACAGCTGTGGTGTTTCATTGCAGGCAACACCACTGCTGTAACCCAGCAGAGCATTGCTGGGGGGTGTGCACTGAAATTATTGCTCTTCTGCCAAAGAGCTGAGGCAGAACGAGTTCTTTTTTACTTTTTTTTTTCTTCTCATTGACTCCAAAGCACAAAAGCAATCAGTGTTCCTGCAGTGCAATAGAAACTGCACGTGTGACCCTGCCATGCTGGGAGCTGTTTCTGTGCACAGAAAGGGAGGTCTAACATGGCTGGGTGGGAGGTGATGGAGGTGCAAGGACTTCCAGACTGGCCAGCTGAATTTTCTCATTCTGCTGCTGTGCCTTTCATCTGCTGCAGGACAGTGCTCTCAGGACTGAAGCCAATCCAGGTGGGCTGGAATTATCACACATCCTATCAGAGAATCACTGAGGTTGGAAAAGACCTCTGAGATCATCGAGCCCAACCTTGATCAACCCACTTTGGCAACCAGACTGTGGCACTGAGAGCCACGTTCAGTCATTTCTTGAACACCTCTAAGGACGCTGACCCCGCCACCTCCCTGGGCAGCCCATTCCAATGTTGACCAACCCCACCAGTGAAGAAATTCCTCCTGATGTCCAGCCTGAACCTGTCAAAACTCTCAGGACATATCTAATCCCATCACTGATTAACATTTTTCTTTTTTATCTATTTTAGCACTTCGCCTCTAACGCTTGGTGGAAATTTGAAAGGCTGGAAGTGGCCACTGCACCCTTGAATAAAATGCTGTCCATTTTACAACGGGCCAATTCATGCATTTGTCTGTAAATTCCACAGTGCCTCTTTGTTTAGATGCTTGCTCCTTATTCAGGATTATTCACTAAGCTCTTTTATTTTTGACATCACCCACAGTTTAGAAAAGAATCTTTCTCCATGCTGACAAGCTGTACATGAAGCAGCTCCTCAAGCTGGGGCAGCTCAGTGGCTCCCCTTGGATCAGTGACACTGAACTAAGGACAGGTTTTTTGGGAGGGTCTTTGTGACCTGCATTCTTTTGGTCTAAGAATTCATTTCTTACGCAGAAACGTCATTTTTATATAATTTTTTGTTCCCTGATAATCAGATTTTCTGATGTCCTTTCCAAACAGTAGTTGGGAACCTGGCTCTAATTCCAGCCTAAATCCATCTATGGCATCTGTTACCACTCTTGCACCACTGCACCCCTCTGCCTAAAGAGTTCTTCTTTCACTCTTTAGACAGAGAGAGCTACATCATACTCTGTTACAGAGTATAGTTATACCAAGTGACCCAGGGACTTCTGCCAACTTGGAAACAAGAGATGAACTAAAGAGTTTCTATTTTTGCATCAAAATGGAAACAGGTGGGAAGGACGCGTGGAACTTATCAAGCCAAATAAATACTTTTTTTCTTGTTCAAATTCAAATGGAATGGAAATTACAATCTTCCAGTGTTGCTGCAGAGCAGCAATATTGGGTTTCTCCTTACTCAGCCTTCAGCAGTAAGGAACCAGGTGCAATGGAGCTGGAGTTGTGGAATTTGCTTCCTAACCCCATCTAACTCTCTCCTAGGTCTGCTCTATTTTGAATTATTGCTCCACCTGGCACAGGGGATGTTATTGGCTCTGGAGTGAAGAGTCAAGTCTTGCAATTGGTTTTTTTTGTAGATTGCTAACTGGAGAATAATAACAGGAATGAACTGTTGGATGGCAGAAATCAGTGGTTTTCCCTATTCCTATGTAATTTATGGCAGTGAACCTCTGCTCCCACACTGAGTTAGGTGCTTTGGCTCAGCTCTGGTATTTGCTGAGTGTCAGCCCCGAGCCAGTGTGTGTGGTGGAGAGACCAGAGCCACAGCAAAGCTCTGCCTTTTGAACCAGACCTCTCCCACCCCCTTCCTACCTCCACGTTAGAACAAAATCTGAGGGAAGTGCCCCAGCTGAGGTGGAGCTTGTTCCTAGGAGGACTTCCTAAAGTAAAACCCACGTCCAAATAATTTTTAAAATTATGATGTAGTATAAATGGGACAGACTTTACCAAAACACTTGGTTATCCATTGCCCAGAGGGTAGGAGCAGCTGCAGCACTGGTTGGACAAATAAGTAATCAAATGGGTGGACAGACTCCTGACTGCCTTCACCTACCCTTAATGAACTGTTTCCAGTAAATAGCCCTGGCTCTGACATTATTTTGGAGCAGGAAGGTATTGATCCAAGTACTGCAAATACTACCATCAGCCCAGCCACAGACTTCACCCATGTGAACTCCCACTGGAATCAAATGGATTTGTCCAACTGCATCTGTTCAGCTCAGCAAAGAGCCTGTGACCATGACCACGAGCTGTTCCAGTAAAATGTCCTGCTTGGCCCATTCCATGGGACTACACGACCTCTGCAGTGCTCCATGCCACAGGCACTAGGGCAGCCAGCTACTGGCAGCAAGCTCCAGGTCTAAATGAGCTTAAAAGGGGATTCAAATACTTCTCCTGTTATCAAACTGCATTTTTAATTTGAAATAAGAACAGCTTTCTGTTATGTTAAGGTTTGGAAGGCTGGCCAGTAATAGACAAATGTATTTAATTTTTTTTACCATTTTATGCTTCCTGGTGTTTCTTGGTTTGCAACAGAATCTGAAATCCAAAGAGCAAAGTATTTGCAAAAGCTCTACGGCCTCAAGGTCTTTGAACTCCCCGGCACCAGGAGGAGATGAAAAGCTCACAGGACAGGCTGTTCTCCTGAGGCTCTCAGCCCAATTTCCAGGAACTGAGGCAAGTTGAGTGCATCCAGGGGGATGGACTGAAGGAGGGAATATTCAGGTACCGTTCAGCTGCACAACCAAACCATTTGAGGTTTGCCTGTCACTTGTCTAGACACATGTTTCAAAAGGGAGTAAAATAAAAGGAAGAAAAATACTCTGTCTGGGAATTGTTACCCAGTGACTGGTGCAGCCCAAGAGCTGGGTAATTCTCCTCAACTGAATAAACATCGGAGGCAGTCTGAGAGCAATTTGGCTCCAGGGCAAATATTGTTGCTGGATTCTTTGCACCTGCAATGGCCAGGGAAATGATAATACACCCTTGCTGGATTCTTTGCACCTGCAATGGCCTGGGAAATGATAATACACCCTCTCCACATCTTCCTGTGCCGGGCTTTGGAAAGCAGCCAGGAAGCATCTCCCATCTGCCACAGCACGGGGGTTTGTGCGGGCAGGGCTGCAGGTGAGACCCCCTGGTATGATCCCAGCCCCATCCCAAAGGGAGGTGTGGGTGTCAGCCTCACAGAGGGGAGCTGCTGGCGGCCTCCTTGGGGGATTCAAGGAGCAAGCAACTGGAAAGAAGAAATGAGCTGTGGGTGATGGTCTCCCCTGGTCCCACCTCAGGCACATGAACGCAGCGATGGCTGATGCCCCTGTGAGCGCATAAACTTGAGCTCCATCAGCACCGAGGCTGCTCAGCTAACAGGGCCTCAAGACAGATAAAAATAGGGGATAAATTGTATTTTAAAATGTTTCTGCTATAAAAGAACTTTTTCCCCTGGAAGAATTCTAGGCAGAAATATATTTGCCTAATAAAGAGACCTTGCATCTCACTTGGAATTTAATTCAGTCCTGAGTCCCAAGTTACTGGGTTTATGCTACTCTTTGAAGATATTGGACTGTATTTCCCTTAATTTTTAGTAAATTTAGTGAAATTGCTGTGGTTCTGTCTTGTATAAAAAACCTTTCAAGTTATTTGCCTTTATCAAAAGCACAGAAAAAAATGGCCAAGTTCTGTGTTCCCCTGGAATGGTTTGTCCTCAGTACATAACTGTTGCATGACAATTTGTCACCCTGCATTTCATTAGCTGTAGAATTCAGTCATTTAGTCCTGTACAAACACCAATAATTTGCATTTTAAATATAGAAAAAATAAAGAATGCATTTATTTGTTACGTAAAGCACATGTAGTTCAACAGGCTAGTGTTGAGGTGGGTTTGCTCACTCACAGCCCCAAATCCTTGCACAGTAGCAATGAGGGTACAAAGTTTTATACTGTGAGGAACTCACTGCCTTAGGAGGGGTTTTTTTAATTTTGTTTTTAAATTATACCTACAAACACATGCACAGGGTCCTTGTTTTTAGTCACCTCACCATTCTCCATCTCTGTATCAGCTGGCAGGTTTAAGAACGGGTGACAACAAAACAATTTGGGCTGAGAAAAAAAATTCTGGGTAAAGAGGAGAAAAGGTGAAGACAGGGATCAGATTATTAGGAGAGAACAAAAAAGAGACAACACTGAATTACAGAACCTAAATTCAGAAGAATTATGCCAATTTCAGTTAGCTAAGTAGCTGGAAAGACTACCAAATATTCCTTATGATTCTTAAGCATATTAACTGATAATTATTCATATCTGTCCATGAAAATTAACCCTCACAACAGCGCAATTTAATCACTGCAAATTCAGATTGGCAGAAAAAGCGCTCTGGGCTTTGTATCACTTGACTGAGCTTAGCAAATGAAAACACAGGAGATTTGGTTGATCCTCCACAAAGCTTTTGGGATGTGACATGATCAGAAAGGAGCAGGACAGTCTCGTGATTAGGTTTTGATTGCAGGATGGTGCTGAGCACTAAACGGGACTTGTGAGCTGTGCTGCTTCCGAGCCCTGCTCTGGGGGGAGGATGAGACCCTGGGATGAGCACGATCCCTCTTTGCCTCTTTTGTCCATTTGGCCAAGGAGCAGGATGTGCCCTGGCAAGGTATGGATGTGGTTCCTGCAGCAGCACACAACTGATTCAGGAATGAACCTGAACAAAACTTGACATTTTCTGCCCAAAAAAGGAAGGTGCCCTGTAAAACTCAGTGCATCACAAAGTGTTCTGCTTCTCTCGCCACACTGACAGAGCCTGTCACCTCATCCACCTGGTACCCCCAACCATTCACCATCCCTGCTGAAGGCATTCCCACAGAGGCACAGTGAATAGCTGGAGCATCCCAAGCTCCCTGAAGGAGCAGCCCCATTAGCAGAGCCTCTGATAGATCCAGCCCAGACTTCCCCACAGCACCACATCATAAAATCAGTGTGCATCTGGCCCAAATTTAAGGCACAGTTAGCAGAATTGATACAAGAAAGAAACCAAGGACTGAATTTGTATCCCATGAGGTTGTTTGGGGTTTTTTCCACGTCCCAGATGAAGTGAGGAGTCATGTGGAGAAGTCCTGCATCCGCCTCCAAACCCTTCCCAAACGCTCTCTAGGTTTTACACTCTTTCAAACACCTTCATTACCTGCCCTTTTTTTTTGTTGCCAGGAGAGGTTAACAAAATTACCGAGGGATGAAACATTCTTGAAACATTCTTTCTGGCTCATCAAACAGGATTAGCTGATGAATTACACCGGGTGGTGCACACCTGAAGGAGAGGGGCGGTGGGGCTGCACCATCACCTCGTCCTCTTGGAGGAGTCACGGCAGAATGTGGGGTGTGCACACACGTGGCTTGGGGGGTTTGGAGGGGAGGGAGAGGGATGAACCCCCCCAGGTGCTGGGGTTGCTCTGTGCTTGGCCAGTGCTGCTCCAATCACACCCAGGAGTGTGGCACACCCAGGGAAATCCCCCCAACACCTGACCCCGTGGGCCTGCCCGGCTGCAGAAGGGCCAGGTGAGCCAGCAGGGCAGAGCTCCACACCTTGGGAAAGCTCAGCTCTCCCTGGGCCTTCACCTCCTTGCTGGGGCAGGCTGTGCTCCTTGGCAGCACACAGATGTGACAACCAGCTGGTTCTAAGCCCCAGCAGGGAATGGCCTGCTCTGCCTATCCCTATGAAATGTGGTGTTTCCAGCTTCCCACCAGACACTCTTCCTACCAAACTTTTATTTCAATGAACTGCACAGGTTATCAAGACCCTCCACGTGTGACTTTGCACAGCACCTTTGCTCTTCCAGCAACCTGGCCTGCATCACTGACAGGTACCACTGTTCCCAGGGTGTGAGTTTGTTCCCTCCTTTGGTCTTTACTTTTGATCTGTCACCACCAATGAGTTACAAAATGAAGCTCTGCATGTCCCTTGACAATTAGATTTATGTAGGTGGCCCTGGCAGCCCAAAACATTTATGGTCATGGCAATTTAAAACTTTTTGTTGCAGTCTTGAGTATCTCCTGAAAATAGAAATTAAAACGATTGGGAAACACAAATGTTTTATAGATTATATGCATGTCTGCTAGAGGTAGTAGCCAGCTAAGCAGAAGGTAAGGGGAAAAAAGCAGAGATTAAAATCTAGGTCAGAACAAATGTTGGCCAAGAGCCCACCCTGTCAAGTCCCAGGCATCCCACAGGAGAGAGAATGAAAGGGAGCAAAAAGGGATTTTTTTCTTTTTTAAAGGAGGAATAGTGGCCTTTGCAAACATCCCATATTATAGGAAAAAAAAAAGACATTTCAGAAATGCTGTTGCTCCATTCCATCTCCTTCTAGGACAGCCATTACTGGCCACTAATTTTACAGATTCTTCGTTACTTGTGCCGCTGGCTTGTGCTTGTCTTGCCCTGCCCCTCCTTCCATCCCAGCCTCACCTCTGGCTTGCTGCTCCCCAGTCTCTCCTGCTCCAGACACAAATCACCAAGTGCTCTGTTCTGCTTAGTCCCCACAAAAGCAACACAACCCCCTGTCTTTCCTCCAGAGCAGCCAGACTCGGGTGTTCCCCTGCTCAGGTGGGTACCAGCAGCAGGACCTGTTTGCACTCCCTGTGCTCCTCTCTCGATCTTCAATAATCCATGGGCACGAGGGCCAGTTTTTCCCAGATCCCAAGCATTTAGGTGCTGCAGATTTCACATCCATTAACCCCAAAGAGGGAGAGTGAGCCCTGTGGTTACTGCAGGGGGCAGGACCCCATGCTGGCTCTGGGGAGGGTGCAGGGATCGGAGCAAGCCGAGGCACAGCCTCTGCCGTGCCCACGCCCCTGCCTGCAGTGGGAGCATCAGCAGGTGCCGGGGCTGGTGTCCCGGTGAGGAGACAACAGCCACAGCCACTGAGGACTGAGGTTTGTGCTGTGCTGAAGTCACAGCCTTAGGCTATGTTTTTTTCAAAAGCAGCAGCGTTATTTTAAATGCTTCACTTTCAGAAGTAACTCAAGCACCTCAGTGGTGAGTCTTGCTGCCTCACAGTGAGGTTTGCACCCGTAACTGCCTTAAGTTACCCCTGGAATAGGCTCCAGGCTCCCAGCATTTCACTGCTTCTCTCACTGAGCTACCAGATCTTCCAGGACAGGGACTCTCACCCCATGAGATTGGGTTTTAAAATCCATGCCTAAATCACTGGTTTGTTTGGGTGCCAAGATGTCCAAAATAATGGTTGGTCTTTTTGTTGTGGGGCTGACTCTGCCTTCCTCGTGGAGTCAAAGCTCCCTTCACTTCTGAAAGGTGCAAAGAAAAGCAGCCCACCATCTTGTTGCCAAATCATTCTCCATGGGAGATTTGATTTGAAACTCACAAAATACCAGGATTTATAAGAGGAACTGGCCGCAATGCGATCATAAGAACATACCAACATTGTAGTTCCCCACCCTTTGATCTTGGCACTTTAATGATTAATTAGTGCTAAAGTGCTGGAAAAATACCTCACTTGAGGCAGTTTAAAGCTTCTCTTTGTATAGATACAAACTATGACTCACAGGAAAGGATAATCTAGAACTGCAAGAGGGTGAGATTAACACAGAAGCCTCTGGTCACGTGCAGATGTTTGCCCAACTGGACAAATGGAGAATCTGCTCAGCTTTAGGCACTGTTTCCATTGAACTGCCTACATTTTCCATCACTTGCACTGCAAGAAAGGCTGTCAGCATGGAGGGAAATCCATCCCTTAGAAAGAGATGTTCAAAGAGGTGTGAGCCTTAAAGGAGGATCACATCCTATGGCAATTTGCAGATAATATTCCTCACCTGGGGTGGTTGGAGAGAAGCCATTTTCCCCTTCCTCTGTCACAACTGTGCATTTCAATACTTCCAAATATGCTCCAGTGTGTAAGTCCCACTGCCACCAATGCTCAGGACAAAGCATGACATGGGAGGGAAAGCTTTTCTTGTGTAATCCTGCAGAGTTTACAAGTACTGCACCAAAAATGGGGTGCTGGCCTTATGTATTCACAGCCCTGCCTCTCACCCTTCTTCTTTGGCCACCTGTTCCTGTGCAAGCAACCTCTCAGGGATGCAGGACAGGACATGAGCACTCAACCCATCAGAAATGGCTGAAGTGCCTCCTCAGCCACAACCCACTGCAGTGTGGAGACCCCAGAACTAAAGGTCTCTGTAACATTTCTTCTCCTAAAGACCTATGGGCCAAGTCCCCCCAGCACTGGGCTGGGGCAGGGCGGTGCCTCCAGGCTGGATTTCCACCTCTGCCTGCTGGTGGGAGCAGCCACAGCTTCCCAGAGAGGGATCTGTGTGCGGGGGCTGTACATGGTCTGATAAACCATGAGACCCTGCCAAAATAAAGTGAGGAACACACAGCCCTTTCCTTACCCTCATTCCAGCTGAGTGCTGCAAACGCCTTCTGATGGATGTCAGGTTTGCAGCAATGCGCATGCAGCCTGCTGCCCACAGCCTGCAAGTGGAGCTGACTTTGTTCTGGGACAAATTTCAGGAAAAGTTTGCTTGGGGTCTCTTTTCTTTAGGGGAACTTCCAGTGGAAGTGTTTGACTTGGACTCACCAGAGCAACAAAGATGGTTTGCTGAAGATGCCATAACACCAGTTTTAGTTTGGGTCCTTCACACCTCCATCACTGCCAGCCTCTGGGCCCTCAGGATGAGGCACCATCCATTATGGCACAGTTTGCCAGTGAATTTAGGATTCATTTCTCCACACATTCAATGTTTCCATCCATAGCATGGGTGTGGGATAACCCTGAATTCATTTGCTTTGAGATCATCACATCAAAGGTGCCCTTGAGCAGAGATCATTAGTGCTTTATTGGCAGTAAGTAGATTTTAATGTTCACTAGCAGAGCTACTGGAAGTGCTCTTGGTGGAACCTGAAAGGCTCCACCATTGGCCGGACTTTGTGTTCCTTACAAGAACTGAGGCTGAGCTCAAGTCCAGTGAAAGGGCAGCTGGAGCACAGCCTGGTCAGGTAACAGAGGGGCAGGGCTAGAGGGATTGTGGCACACCCACATCACACAAAACAGGGGAATTGTTTTCTGGATTTGACATCCAAACCCACTTGGCCTCAGAGGAATCCCATATGATCCCCAAATTGAATCGAAATCTGAGGCAGGAATACAGAATTCCTAGCCTGTGCAATGACAGCTCTCTGCTCCCAGTGCTTTGGTCCTCTCCCAGTTAAAGCAGAAGGGAAAGGTTCATACAAATAGCATTAGCTAGAAAATCAGAACTCCAGCTAGGAGGATTTCTGAGCATGCAACATTAGTTGTGCTGTGAATTTTGGAGGCAGCAAGGATCTCCTCTTCCCTCAAAACAGGGCATTTGCCAGGAAGAGGTGGAAACCCAAGGCAAGTAACTGATCTCAGCCAAGCAGGGCCATTGCTTGGACTCTGGATTCCCACATAACCAGGAATATCAGACACTAGGCTGGTGCCCAGAAATACAGGGATAAGAAAGGGAGAATCCATCTGCTTGTGTGTCTATCTGTTCTTCTCTTCTCTTCCCTCAATTCCATCTAGGACTAAAGACCTTATCCCTTCAAACAACCTCTCAGAAACTAAACCTCTTCTAGGTAAAATTCCAGCCTGAATGCTGAGAAAGACTCTTAAAAAGTCTAGGAATAAATATTTGAAGATCCTTATTATTATGTACACAACAGCAGCTGCTTTCATCCTAAGCTTGAGAGAAAATTGCAGGATGGAAAATGCAACTCACAGATGAATAAGCAGCAGTTGTCCTGCACTGCAAATGAGCCAAAGCAGGGAGTGCAGGGAATCAGGGAGTTGTGCACAACTTTGGCCAGTGGCTTTGGAATCTCCCTCATCACAGACAGGGAGCTCACAGGCAGCCCAAAGAAGCTCCAGCAGAAAGCACCTCAACGCCTGACTAACGAGTAACAGAAGATTCCTGTGCAGAGCAGGGTGAGAGACACCAGGACAGGCAAGTGGCAGCACAGGGAGGTGCAGGGTGTGCTCACCTTGTCCTGCCACGTCACAGCTGCTCACCATCCTCAGGAGAGGCCACCACCTTGATCCTCTTTCTTCTCTTCTCCAAAGAGCAGACAGAGCCAGGAGCTGGCCTTTGGAGCAGGGCTGTGGATGGAGCCCAGTGCTTGCCACGTGCTCTTCCAAGCCATCCATTCCCATCTCCCTGTGGCAGCTCCTTCATCGAGTCTTTGGGTCTGGAGTGAAACTCGAAATCTTGGCAGATTCCTCACGCTTCTGGATTTCAAAGGGGACACCTCTGCAGGTCTGGATCCATACTGGAAACCGGCCACTGCTTTTAAGACATGAGTGCTTCGCCCTAAAAATAGTTAGCGGCGCATTCAGAGCTGGAGAAAACAGAGACAACACCTCTGAACTCAGCTCTGAGCACTGTTTACCCCTTAGGATATCCAGTAATGTTTCCTTCCAGGAGTAACCACTGGGAGATATCCACACATCTGCCTGGCTCGCAAGGATGTCGGGAGAAAAGCTCTCAGCAAAGAGCTGTATCTTACATCACACCCTCGATGCAGGGAGCCCCAGGGCTTTGGCATACCTTTGTGAGGAGCACATTCCTAAGTCGAGGGCTCTCTCTTCACAGGAACACCCTATCCTCCAGCACCAACACACTTAACCCACAGCCCCATGGGCAGAACTTCCCACCACCCACAATTCCTGGGTGATGCAGTGAATTCTGTTTATAGCCAGATACACCGCTGGCAACCGGCTGATTACCCAGCAGCAAAAGCAGAGGAATGAGAGTCAAAGAGCCATTTCCCAGTGCCAAGCTCCCCAGTTCTTCCTCCTTCTCCCTCTCTCTCTGTCCCCAGAAAAAGAAAACCAAAAAGAGATGGCATGCTCAGCACATGGAAGTGCTTTGAGACTCAACTGAGCAATCCACTCATTATTTTTCTCTTCAGAACTCAATAAACTGGGATCTGCCAGTATTTCCAGACACAAAATGCAACAGTGAGTCTTTAGCTCCTGAGGTTCCATGTTCTGTAGGTGTTCTTGTGCATTTCCCCATTACAATTTCAAAGGAATAATCCCCCATTTTTGTGCTGGTTATCTTTGAGAGATTTATCAGATCAATCCAGACTGGTTGTGTCAATTTGAGCGCATATTGGTGATGCAGATAGCTTTGCAGCTGGACACAATTTTTGGAAGGAGAAGATTCCATCTTCACTTATTTCTCTCAGGCTCATTCCAAAAAGAAAGCCAGCTCCTGCCCTATTTTGGACAGGTGGAGGAGAAAAATGGATGTGATGGACATGTACCAAAACACGTGCTGCAGGACCAGGCTCATTTTTTCTGGTAGGAGGCCCTGATGCTACTGAAACACCAGAAGGAAAGACCCCCAGCCCCACCAAGAACAAAGGCAGGAGAACCCAAACCCCGGTGTGAAGGGCAAGAGGTGAATTGGAGCCCTGCTGCCCCGTCCTGCTCTGTGCTGAACTCCCCGTGGGCCGATGCTGGCTGGGAGGAGCGTGTTCCCCTGGGCTGTGGCAGCCAGACCGGTTTGGTGACTGCTGCATTTGCTTTTCCCTGGCCCCCGCACTCCAGGTGCTGCCCCTCATAATCCTAATCCATCCCCGTGGTGCAGTGCCCCGTCCTGCCTTCCTGCACAACAGTGCAAGCAGCTCCTGCATTTTCCTTATGATCAAGAGGAGGAAGATGATCCTATGGCTGCAGGGAAGGATTAGAGGTTGGAATCTGTGCCCTATTTTGGGCTATGCTGTGGGGCAAATTGAATTATCTATGCTTTCCATAGTTCCTTGTAAAGAAACTTTACACTTGGAGATGAGGACATTATCGTGCTTCCTTCCCTCTCTGAATTAAATATCTGTCAATTCTTTGCGAGATGCAAAGGGACCCAAATCCCACACAAACATGCCTGCAGATGCTTTTCAATGGATTTTATACCTAGAGGGTCCCACTGAAATGCAAATATCCAGCCCTTCCCAATTAAACAAGTTTCTGTACCACAGATAACCTAAGCTAAAGGAAGTGGAATAGTCCATATGGAAATAACCATCCCATTTAAAACATTATTAAAACTGATACCTTTCAGTGCACCTGGAAAGGAGTTGTCGATGGCAAAGCACCAGTGGAGCACAAAGCCAGAGGGAAGTGCCTCTTGGAGCCACCTTTCTGTGCTGGCTCAAGGTCTGGTGAGAGACACCAGCAGGGCCCCCGAGCCCCACAGGTGAGGGGATCCATCACAGCTCTCCCAGAGGTAAAAGCCAATCCTGCTGGAACTGTTTCATCCCTCCGTGAACGCCAGGGCTGCTGCTGGATGTGGCAGAGGCACCCAAATAGGAAAGTCTCAGAAAGGAGAAATCTGCTGTCCTGTCTGCTGCCATCAGAGCTGTGTCACAACACTGGATCTGTGTGTGTGTGTTTTCCTACAGACACAAAACCCCCACATGCTGATCCCATTTTAGGCTATTTAAGAGTCCAGGCAACAAAATCACTCTTGGTTCAACTTACTCCTGGAAGCGTGTGGGGCACTGACCCCGATATCTCAAAGCAAAGTCTCTTCTGCAAAACCTGAGATCATTTTTTCCAACCAGTGTCCCATCTCAGCTATGGAAAATCACCTTCTAAAGGTGCAAATACCATTTTTCATCGGTGTAACAGCGCACTACAGCTACACCACACATGGCTGTAGCTTGTTTAATTAAGGAGCCTAATTTCCCTCAATTGTCTGTTAAGGCATCCCACAGGTGTTTCATTTCAGAGTGCATTAGTACATGAGGCTCTAAGCCTAAAAGCTAATTTTTAACTTAACCTAATAATGTCAGTAATAACGACCTGTGATTACTGTCTTGTGAATCAGAACTGGTGATACTTAAAATAATTACCATCAAAGCCTAACTAGCACCTTGCTAAATTCATTATCAGCCCTAAACCCTCAGCACTGAATTGAACTTTAAACTGAATGCTGGTGGGGGCTCTCCCCCCCACACATTGGAGGCAGTATTTTATCAAATTTCATTTTGGAAATGTAGGTAAAATTTTGATCACCAATCTTTTCTGGAGGAAGAAACTGTGGTATCAGCACTAGGTACAATTTGCTTTAAAAACAATGAACTATTTTATGTGGTCCCTGCTGTGTTTGGAGCACACATTTCCCCCCAGCTGCGGAATTGCTGCAGGAATTACTACACTGACCCAAACCTGTGGCCAGTGAAGCTCATTAAGCTCTTAGTGGACATCTCTGGGGGCTTCTGAGAGTGACAGAAACCAGCTGGCTTTGGGAAAGGAAGCTTGGCTAAACCTGGACACTGAGGACACATTCCTCAGTGCCTTTCCACCCCAAGAGAAAATCATGTCCTCACACTTTTTGCATCCCTTTTTGGCAGCCAGCCTTTCCTCCAAGGTCAGACAGAGACTCAGCTGTCCTCTGCCTCTGGAAAGGAGATGCCTGTTCCTTAGGAGGTGGCTGTCACCCCTGGTAAGTGAAGGAGTAAGAAGAGAGGCTCAGAGCCCAGGGACTGGCTCCCCTCTAACAGCTGCAGGAGAAATAAAAACCTTTCCCAAAACACAGTCAACAGCAAAGGAGGAGACAGAAGGGCTTTGAAGTGTAGCTCTTCCTCTTGGATCAAGTGGGAAGAGGTGGGATCACCGCAAGTGCCTGTGAGCAGCCAGTAATTATGGACATGAAAGGGGGATGACTTGGAGGAGGCCAGGAGCCCTCAGCAGCGTGTGGCTTCCCCCAGGACCCTGCAGCTTGCCCGTGATCATCTCATTTTGTGGCTCAGGTGCCCATTGCTGACAGGAGCAGCTCCCAGCTGATGCCCCACCGCAACGGAGGGGTTTGGAGGCCACACCTGACAGACTGACCCAGCCCAGGCTGGTGGCTGCAGCATCCAGGGCACCGACCCCAGCTGGGAAGCAGAGACAAACCAGATGTGAAAGCTGCTGGAGCTGGCAGGAATCACTTATCCTGTACGTGTGCCACAGAGAGGAACAACCAGAACACAGACCCTGAGCAATAAACAATATTTCAGGCATTACGAACACGCGGGAGAGCTCTGCTGATGAAAGATTTGTAGTTATTGTTAATATCTGCCGAGTCCAAGCTGAGACCTGAAGCTCAGTCTGCACTTGAACCTTCTCCAGGTGCTCAGATTTCCTGATGTAGATCTGCCTGACAAAACAACAACAACAACAACAAAGGCCTGAAAACATGCTGTTGATTTGGAGAAGAATTTCCTCCTCACATCCAGGAAAGTTCAGAGAAGAAATCGCTCGTCTGGGATGCATAGCTGTTAATACCTTCTCACAAGCTTTCCCACCCACAGAATGAAAAGCAAAAACCAGTTGGCTTTGGGGTATAAACCAAATTAGAAACAGGGAAGGGAAACCTACCAAGTACCCACAAGGAGTTTGGCTAAAGAACTGTGATGCTTCTGAACATTTGACTTGATATTCTCCCACAGAAAATGAGAGGGAGGCCAAATCTTAAACATTCAATTGCTTTTAAAAATGCTACTTTAAGCCTTTAAGCCAGTTTGGGAGATTTTGCAAATTTTGTCCTGATGCAATATAAACAAATAAAAATTCCCAGTTCTAATCACGTTGGAAGTCAGATACCCTAAATGTCCTCTTTCTGTTATTTATCCCAGCTGCCAAATTATCACAGCCCAACATGGGCAAGTCTAAGACCAGTCATAGTCAGTATCTGTGAAAAGGATCTTTAGGAAAATAGAATCTCCTGGATGTAAAAAGCTAAAAGTCCTGCAGATCATTCCCATTTTGATAGGACACAGCATTGCTATGGGAGACTCTGGCTGTAAAAGGCTCTCTGATCTCACTTGTGTTCTCAGAAGATCCTAGAGGAGGTTTTATATGATTATGAGCATCTCAGCCAATATTCACCCTGGACTATTAGAATTTTACGTTGTTTCTATTATTAATTACATTAATTACTGGCAGGATCCAGAGCTTTCAGCCCGAGCCTCTTGCACAGCCCCGACTGCTCCAAGGTTCCCTTCCCTCCAGAAGTGTCTTCTGCAGAGCCTCTTGGCCAAGCAGATCCTGCACCTTCCTCACTACCAGGTGGAGTTTGGAGCAGTTCTCCTGCCCTTACAAGTCAGCCAGCAGTGAGTCTGCAGCACCCTGCAGGGCTCCAAAACCTCCTGCGAGGGTGGAGCAGGAAGAGGCTCCTGGAGTTCCCGTGCCAGCTGTCAGGAGGGATGTGCAGCACCAGGAATGGTAGAGCTGAGCAGTCATGAACAGAGAGGGACATTGGATGCTCAGAGGTGAAAGGGAAGGGAGAGGAGGGAAAAGAAAGGAAGGAGTAGAAAGAGATGTAGGAAAACTGGGCTAAACAAATGAGGTGTTATTTAACTTCTGGAATGTGCTTCTGCCCAGGTTCCTAGGGATGGCACATGGAGTGAATGTGAACAATGTAGAACAGGAGTGAATGTGCTGTGACAATAACAGCAGCAGGAGAGCAGGTCTCTGGTTCACCTGGAAGGAGGGAGGTGCACAGGCACTCACACAGCCTATGTGAAAGAAAAAGGTTGGCTCTGAAGTGTTTGGCATCAGCTCCTGTGTATCTCCACAGGTGGATTTCCACTCGTCACACAGAAATCTTTGCATCCTTCCCATAAAAAGCCACGCCTGAGTTCCATGCAGGACTCCTTGACAGTCACATTTTATAACCCCATTCCTTTTCCTCCCAACAAACCAAATGTCATTCATTGCAGCTTCATAGGATTTGATTCAGAATGGAATGAAAATAATTCAACATAAAAATAACAGTTTTCAGCACTTAGAGAAACTGCCCGTGGAGATGGCTTTTCTTTGGGGTTTTGCTTTCTGGGCACCGTGAGAAATGGGCTGGGGGCTGGGCAGAAGTCACTTTCCACAGGAGTTTGTGTGATGGTGCTAATCTTCATCTTCCAACTCATCTTTGGACAGCAGTGTGGGAGGAACTGAAACGTGGGGCAAAGACTCACATCTGAGTAAACAACATCAACAATTGAGGCTTTTACACCCTGTCTGGCATTGGCCAGCGATGAAGGATTTCCCTGCAGCCACAAACCTGTTGTTCCACCTCCCTCCACACACAGCCCTGTGCACAAACACACACACAGAGTGTGGGGGCTCATTCTTACAGGTCAGCCCTTGCTTTCCCCCATCGCCCTTGTCCTGTGGCATTGCTGCACTGACCCCAGTGCTTGGTGACCCAAAGCTGCTGTTTCAAGGAGGAAGAGGATGAGGCTGCAGCTCCCTGGCTCTTCCTCCCTCTGTCCCAAGCTTGCCTGGAAGCATTGAGGCATCCCTGTTCATTTAACCTGACAGCACCAGATTGACCTTCACCGTGCCCGAGGCCCAGACCCTCAGGGGGTGAGAGCTGCTGACCCTCAGGGAGTGAGAGCTGCTGATCCTCAGGGGGTGAGAGCTGCTGATCCTCAGGGAGTGAGAGCTGCTGACCCTCAGAGAGTGAGAGCTGCTGACCCTCAGGGGTTGAGAGCTGCTGACCCTCAGGGAGTGAGAGCTGTTGCCACCTCGCTGGAGAACTGCTGTGGTGGCTCCGTGCCATCCTGCTGGTGCAAACAATCCTTCGAGAATCCTTTCAGGTGTGTTATTAATTCACAGGGAAAACTGTTGGTAGATTTTCATTGCATAACACAGGCAACCTCAGGACCAAACCAGAATGGAGGTGTTTAATCAGAGCAGTCCCCTCCAGTTCCCACGTCAGGGAGCTGAGCCAGATCTACGTCTGAGCTCTGCTGCTCGCGAGCCGAAGGGACCTGGGGGTTCTCCATGCTGCTTTAGGCATCCATCAAAACAACTGTAAATGACTTATGTTTCAAGTATGCAAGAACTTGCTTCTCCATGCCAAAAAACGATTAGTGTTCTCAGGCTTCCAGCAATGCAAAGCAGAGTCTGCAATGTCCTGATGAGAGATAGATGCATTTCCTCTTAGACAATTAATATTAGGGGTGGGTTTTATTGCTATTCTTTTTTATGTTGTTAACATCCTGCCCTCTTTCCTGGTTCCTCCCAAAGAGCTACAATGCAATTTGCAAAACTCCCCTTTGTAAGATGTAAACATTTACTAAACATTGTCTTTCCACTTTGTATTATGACAAAAGAATAGAAGTCAAGATGTTAAATATATTTCTGTATTTGCATCTGAAAGCCCCAGGCCTTCCTGAACATACTTGCAGATAACTTCTATTGTTTCCAGCACGTTGATACCTTTTTCTGTGGATCATCAGCTCCATGAAAATCCAGGGGTGAGGCCTTTGCTGGAACAGTGAGTAGGACCCACCCCCAGTGTAGGGTGGCACCAATGTATCCGTGCCATATGATGATCATCCATGGTATTGCCCCTGATTGTTTCACCCTGGGACATGCCCAGCCTGGCCCCCAAACACACCGCTGGGATTTGGGAACCAGAGCCTTCCCAGTGCAATTCCAGCTAAACCAGAGGCTGAAGCGGTGTCTGCAGAGGGCATTCCTGGAGCCGCCAGGCGCTTTGGCAGCAAAGCCTCGGGTGCTGGGAGTGCTCCTGCTGTCCCTGTGGGGTGGCCAGGCTGTCCCAGGGCTGTGGTGCTGCAGGACAGACCAGGAGGGCAGCGAGTGCTGGCAGACCCCGAGTGCAGAGCACAAACCACTGCACACCAAAACCCTCCCGAGCATTCTCTGAAGCCAGAAACACCTGGAAACACTTCAAACACCTCCCTCACATCTCCACCAGATAGAAGAAATCCAGTGGCTTCATCAACAGCGCCTTTGCCAGAAGCAATGAAAACAGGACCTTCAGCCCAGTTTGGACAGAGCCTGGAGTGCCCAAACTCCTTCTCCAGCTGCCCAAAGCCCCTCCCTGAGGCCCCAGCAGAGCGTGGCCTCCCCAGCCCCTGCAGCAGCGCACCCACCCCGGTCTCGTGTTCCCTCCTTTTGTGTTTGCCTCTCTCTCTGCGTGCTATAAACACCATCCTGTATTTCACAGCTGCTGAGAGATGGCACCACATTCATTGATGTTGTAACGTTCTCCAAGGGTGTAAAATAAAACCAGTTTGCCGTTCCATATCCCTAAGCAAATGCCTTTCCTTCCCCTTTCTTCCCGGCTATTTTGTGCATGTGTGCACACATGTATTTTTTCAGGAGTAAAGAGCACAGTTTACCCCATTACACACACACACACACACGTTCTTTAAGCACAATTATTTGAAAAATTTCCTGTTAAAATTCCTACTAAATAAGTGAACATCATTTGAAGAAGAACTGCTTAGCATCACTTGGTATTTTTCTTTTTAATAATATGAAAATCCAAGATAGCTGAGGGTGTAAGAAGAGATGCCCAGACTGACTCCCTAATACAGACTTGACTTTGGGATGTGAATTTACAAAAGTGATTGAGACAAAGGAGAGAAGACTGATTTTTTTCTAGAGCTATAGGAACGGTTTCAGAGCTTAAATCTTTTAAAATCACACCTCAACCACAGGGGCCATCTCTGTGAAATTTTTGGAGGGAGGTGGGGCTGTTTGTTTGTTTTAAATAGCCTGTTAACCTCATCTGCTGCTGCAGACAAAGCCTTAGGCCAATCCTGCAAACACCTCTGGTATTGTTCAGAGCAGTCGCTTTTGCACCTGCCAGGAAATTTGTAAGATCAGAGACGCAGATCCACCTCCTGCAACCTCTTTGCCTTCCTGGAAACTCCCCCAGAATAGCTGACTGGGTAGGATTAGGCTCTTGCTTTGGAGGTTGATTATGTGATCTCTGTTTCTTCCAGCCTTGCCAGCCAGGGCTTACCTCCAGATGAGTATTTCAGCACGTGCTTAACCTTAAGCAATGAGATACTCATGCTTATAGTTAAGTACAGGCTTAAAAATTTTGTTGGAAGCAACTCACAAGCACATTCTTACATACTTCTCTGGGCTGGGCCTAACCAGAGCTCTCCTGTTAAAACAGACTTTTTTTTTTCTCTCCCAACACTTATCCCATCACTGTAATTTCCCTCCTCAGCTACCCTCTCTCACAACAGCTTCATTCCAGTGAAACCAAGGGGAAATGACATTTTCTACTACAGCAGTAGATCATAATTGACAACAAGCATTAGATTGGGCATGAGTTTGCAGGAAGAGGTGATACCTTTTATTTAGCACAGCTATCCCAGGCTAACTGTACACATGGGGCTGTCCAAGATCCAGCTCTCCCTAAAACAGCTCCTCTCACACATCTTGCACTCCCACAGCTCTGCACGACTCCAGGCACACACCGAGGCTTTATGGGGCTGGGGGGAAGCTGCCTCCTCTGTTAAGCATCCAGGAAAAGAGAAGGAATGCAGCGTGTTGCTCCTGCCTAGCAGAGAGTTAATATCCTTGCACATGAGCCATTTCACCTACAGCAAGAAGTGAAAGCATGCGACTACACCCAACAAATGATCACAGAGCACCCTGCAGGGAATCTGCTTCCATTTCAAAGGGAGAGATCAAAACCCACAAAGAAGAGAAGGGGGGAAAAAAAAAAAAAGGAAAGAAAGAAAGAAAGAAGTAATGATGCTCCCAGCCTGTGCATGAGATCAATGTTGGGCCCAGCCTCAGAAGTTTTCAGAGAGGAAGGGAGAGATATGGACAGAAGAATCATAGAGCACCTTCGGTGCCGGATTATTTATGTGCTGGGGGTTTGATCCTACACACCAAAATAAATGGGAGGTTTGCCACCAACTTCAATGGAAGCAGAAACAAGTCCTATCACCTTGAGGTTTATTGGCTGTCTGCAGAAAGTTTTAAATTTTATATAGAAATTAAACCAAGGATAATTTGACAGTTTAATGGTGACGTTGTGGTTTTTACATTAAAAGAGACACAAATTTATCCTTTGGGTTTTGCAATTATTTTTTTTCCTGCCTGTTGATTTTTTTAAAGAAGAATTCTCATGTTTCAAGGGAAGACTGATAAATTCCTGTGCACAAGAAAAAAAGAACTCGAAGCTCAGTTGGGCCTACATGCCTCACTCAAGGCTCAGTAGTTGGAAGCAGTTGGCATTAGTGGTAGCAGCAAATTAGCCATCCTGTAAGTGTTCCACTCCTCTGCCAAAAACAAAGACTGTCCTAATTTGAACTATGCCAAATAGGGCATTTGACCATGAAAAATGACTTTAAAGAGGTGAAGAAAAAAATCAAATCCTGTATTTGGCACCGATCAGCTGGTCCAAAAAGTGAGGAATCTGGTGAGTGACAGAACCAGGCTCAGGACTCCCTGCAGCTCCAGCTCCTCAGGAAGTCCAGACCTAAACTGATGTGGAAAAGCCCAAGTAAATGACTTCCCTACCCCCTGGTCATTTAATCATTGATTATTAAATTAATCCACTCACTGAAGCCAGTTAGTGCCAGTGCAATGAGCTGGCCCAGTAAGATTGAGTTGGGGCTCAGCAGCCTGATGGCAGATATTTAAAGTTAGGACAACACTCCCACTTCCACCAATATGAAACTTAATTAGATGACCTGTCTCCAGCTGGCTTGGTTCATTTCTTTGGAAATCCAAAGTCCTCTGAGTGGCAGCTCCTGATCTCCAAGCAGACTGGGACAGGACCCAGAGTCTGTTCGGATCTGACAGTCCAGCAGCTGGGGATGGGCAATGCAGGTGGGAAGTGACAGAACTGGTGAGCAAGAGGAGAAATGCAAGACCACAGCAGCCACCCAGCTTCACCTGCCACCTTAAGGAGGCCTTTTCCAGCCATGCTGTGGGACCCTTGGGAAAAGGAGTCATTCACTGCTCTCCCATCCAGCACTTGCAGGAGGTGGCTGTGCCCACAGCTCTCTTCCCCACATCCCACAGGGACATCTCCCTGTGTGCCCTTCACACGTGGGACAGCTCAGTCCTGGAGACAACAATCACCCGCAAGCTCCAGGAGTGGGAGCAGCCCCTGAAGCAGAGGCAGGTGGGAGAGGGATGCAAGTGGGACAGGAGGAAACATTTGAAGTTCACACAGGAATGAAAAAATTCTAGCTCTTCCTTCTCCCACTAAAAGATTCCACCACCTAGGACTGTGTTATTTCGTATGAAAATACAGGAGGATCCTTGTTCTGGGCAACAACAACAACAACAAAAGTCTTTAAAATCAACCGTGAAAAATACAGCATGACCAAAACTATTTGAATTTGTGCCATGTTCTGTAATGAGTTTTCTTTTTGATTGTTGCTTTGGGGGAGGAGGGAAGAGGAAGAACAGCAAAAACATTTCAAGTCCACCTAAAAGGATTTTTTTTTCCCCCTCTCCTGAGATTTTTCCACTTCAGTCAGCACACCGGAGAACATCTCACTCCCACAGCCCTGCCACCTCCAGCCCCCCAGCAGCAGCACTGAAGGATTTCTAACAACAAATGGCTGGAGCAGAAACCTGTCCTGAGGCAGCGGGGCTGGAGCTGCCCTCCTTGGGCCACACAGACACCACATTCAGCCCCCAAATTTCCCTGCCAGGATCCAGGGCAGCCTGGGCAGCGCGCTCTGGCCAGTGGCTGCTCTGAGAGGAGACAAGCCTCTGCTGCTGGATGCATAATCTCCAATTTATACAAAGCTTTGAAAGGCATCCAATGGTCTAATTGGGAGGCCCTTAAATTAAAGTGGGGATGGGATTTGGAATCCACTTTAGAGCCTGCNTGGGAAAGGGATGCAAGTGGGACAGGAGGAAACATTTGAAGTTCACACAGGAATGAAAAAATTCTAGCTCTTCCTTCTCCCACTAAAAGATTCCACCACCTAGGACTGTGTTATTTCGTATGAAAATACAGGAGGATCCTTGTTCTGGGCAACAACAACAACAACAAAAGTCTTTAAAATCAACCGTGAAAAATACAGCATGACCAAAACTATTTGAATTTGTGCCATGTTCTGTAATGAGTTTTCTTTTTGATTGTTGCTTTGGGGGAGGAGGGAAGAGGAAGAACAGCAAAAACATTTCAAGTCCACCTAAAAGGATTTTTTTTTCCCCCTCTCCTGAGATTTTTCCACTTCAGTCAGCACACCGGAGAACATCTCACTCCCACAGCCCTGCCACCTCCAGCCCCCCAGCAGCAGCACTGAAGGATTTCTAACAACAAATGGCTGGAGCAGAAACCTGTCCTGAGGCAGCGGGGCTGGAGCTGCCCTCCTTGGGCCACACAGACACCACATTCAGCCCCCAAATTTCCCTGCCAGGATCCGGGGCAGCCTGGGCAGCACGCTCTGGCCGGTGGCTGCTCCGAGAGGAGACAAGCCTCTGCTCCTGGATGCATAATCTCCAATTTATACAAAGCTTTGAAAGGCATCCAACGGTCTAATTGGGAGGCCCTTAAATTAAAGTGGGGATGGGATTTGGAATCCACTTTAGAGCCTGCGGTTTGGAGGGAAGCATGGGGATCCATTTCATCTGTGTTGATATCAAGGGAGCCCAATATAAATGTTTTCTGGCACTTTTATTCCTCCAGCCCTGGGGTTTACACGAGGGTTGGCTTTTTGTTCAGGTTTTTTTCTTCCTCTGTTATTTTTTTGCACTCTGCAGCCTCTTCCAAGTGTAATTTTGGACGAGGGGTGTTACTTTAGTGCCTGGGGCACCACCACTTCTTTTAGGTCTGGCTGCTGGACCATGGTACTGCCCCATGCCTGTCCCCTCACTGGTGGCAGCTGCCCTGCCCGGGTGGGACATTGGCAAAGTTGGGTTCTGGATGTGCTGCCAGGGAGTGGCGGGCAAGGGGAGCTGTGCCCATCGCAGCAGCCTCGGGGCTGCTCTCAGGGATGGCTCTCTCTCCCCAAGCCTCAGCCCTGCATTTGCACAGCTCCCCTCTGGCTTGGGGCTTGGGAGACAGCGCTAGAATGGCTTTATTGCCCACCCTCAGGAAAGCTCTGCTGCCCTTAGCCATCACGTCAGAGCTGAGGCAGATGCTGGGGGCAGGATGAGGGGGTGGGCAGGAGATGACCTTCATTTGCACATCTGCTTTTAATTGGGCTCTGGAGGGATATTGAGTCATTTTGCATCACTCAGAACCTGGCCCACTGACAAGGACCCCATGGCTGAACGTGTCCCATCATCCTTCATTCCCAGTGCAAACCAGCATTTTTTATTCCCTAGCCAAAGAATTACATTTCTATTCCACAGCATCCCAAAGCCTAAGGGGATGCTTATTTCCAACTTGTCCCACTAGGGCGAGTGAACCACACCTAAAGGTGAGAGACTGCAAGGTGAACCCTCACCCTTCCAAAGTGCTTTTTGCTTTGAGGCCTGACAGAAAACCTACGGCAAATTGGGAAAGGAGGGCTCCACGTGGGCTCTCCCCACGCCCCCTCCCCATCTGCCACAGCACGGCCGGACTGCAGCGGAGCCGGGCTGATTTACGGCGCTGGAGAGCCGACCTCAGCATCCTGAGAGTGCTGGAACGTGGCAGCAGCTGCTCAGTGCAGCCACTTCTCCTAATCTTCGAATAAAATACTCAGCAGGCAGCCAGAAGGAAAATGATTTGAGGGAGTGGGAGTTTTCCCAACTCTGTATTTTTGCCGCCAGAACAGAGCATTGTTCCTCCTCGCCGCTTGAAGTGGTTTATGCTCACGAAAGCCCTGCAACAACAATGCTGAGCATGTGCAGGAAATTCCCTTCACATCTCAGTGACACAAGGAGGAGGAACGGGGATTGTACAATGCATGCAGAAATATAAACATGAGAAATGACCTCATTTGTGCCAGCATTCCCAATGATTGTATGGGGCCGTGGCCAGAATTTCTCCTGTGGCCTTATTCCTGCTCTCCTCTCCTGTGTGCTGGATGCTCTGATCAAAAAACAGGATAGGATTTTAAATGAGACTTGGCCTCACGTCATGTGCTTTCCCTCCAACTCCTAAATCTCGTCCCCAGCCAAGCTCCACAGTCATTCCCATTCTCCCGGAGCTGGGAGGGCAGGCTGGCCTCGGCGTTGTCCCCACACATGGAGCGACTGTGCTGCTTGGATGCTGTGGTAGAAATTCCCTGGTGGGAATTACACACAGGTATGAAAATAAGGGATAAGCTTGAGGCTAAAGTCCTGGCAGGAGATGCAGAAAAACTCGCCCTCACCTCCCAGCCCTCCCTCGGTGACACCTGGCTAATCCTGGGAGCACACACATTACCTTCACCCCCCAGCAGCAGCAGGGCAAAGTGTTCCGGGTGTTTCTCACCTCTCCAGAAAAGCCAGCTGGGACGCTCCATCCCCCTCCTGTGACCCCAGAGCTGTGCCTCACTCAGGATGACCTGCTGCTGAGCACACCTTAGCCCTGCACCAGCTCTTTCTGGCCAGTGAGTCACAAATCCGTGGATGTCCTAACCAGAGCAGAGGTGGCTGATCTGCCACGCTTCTGTTTTGCAAGAAGCTGTGACATTTCGTGTCTGTGCATGGGATCGGCTTCAGAAGGACAATTTCCCACAGAAAGGAAATTAGTCAGAATGTTTTGTTTCATTTTAAGGGGAAAAAATGTGAAACCCTTCCACAGGATTTTTTTTTTCCTTGTGAAACAAATATCTGGTTCTTTTGACACCTGAGTACCTGCTACTTTACCCTGCCCTGGGGTCACAATAAGCATCAGGGACCCTGGGAGCAGACCCAGGAAGTCTCAAGACTGCAGGCCCTGGAGCATGGCCCCCACTCAGATGGGTTTCTGGGTTCCTGCCCAGGGGCAGCAAAGGTGGAAGCTGCCCCTGCAGCTACATCCCATCAATCTTAGTGCCTGGAAAAGAAGTGCCCACGAGGTTACCCTGAAACCATCGCCTTGAGGGGACCTGGTTGTTCGGCTGAGACTCTTGGCTTGGGGAGCCCAGCTTTGAGCACCACGTGTTGGCCAACAAGCTCCACATCCTCGCAGCTCCTCGCCCAGGGCCGTCCCTGTCCGTGTGTGGCGCACAGCACCCACCTTCCCCCAGCACACGGCAAAGCAGGCCGGCACAGCTGCCCCCTCCTCCCGGGAAAAGGTGGCTGTCGCTCCGGAGCTGCCTCCTGCTCCTCTGCCAGTCCCCTCCTTCATTAAATTAACACCTCGTTAGAAAATGCAAGCTGCTTTGTTCCTACAAATGGTGCTGGAGGGTGTTTACTTTCCTAATGAATATCCTGTGTAGAATGGAAATCTGTCCCTGGCAGTCCTTAACAAGTGCTTCATTACGCTGTTTGAAAAAAATGTTCCTTTCTGTTCTCCTTTGAACAGGTTAGGCTTTGCTCTTTTAAGCCGGGTTTTGGCTGCCTCCCCATACCTGAGAGGATGGGTGGAGAGGTGGCCATCTGCTCCCAGAGCAAGCAGCTTTTCCAATCCCCAGCAACAGGAAATGTGCTGAGAGACAGGGCAGCCTCTCCAGCGGGTGAGACAGCATCCCTCTGCTCCCAGAACAGTCTGGCACCCCGGCAGAGCAACGGAGAGAGCAGCACTCACCCGCGAGTGCAGCTACAGAGTTCACACTCTCACAGCCCTATTACAAAACGAGGGGAGTGCAACAGCAAACCAGAAATGGGAAAAGAGGGGCGTGGTGGATGTAGGGGTCAGACGACCAAAGTGATGTTAGGCATGGACTTCTTAAAAAAGTTTTGAGGGTAAAACTTAACAGCAGATCCTCGCATTTAAATGTGATTTTGTCTGTGGTAGTGATGGCAATTAAAATCGCTTATAATTCTGTTTAATAAAGCTCAGGTTGAAAACGGAAAGCTTGGGGATAAAAGTGTGTTTGATGAAGCTTGTTCCCCAATCAGCACTGGAAATAGGTACCACACAGGTTGTCTTTCAGCCAAGACCTAAGGAGAGGTCACAGAAGGACAGAAAACACATGGAGCACCCTCACAGGGCAGGTCCCTCTTTTAAAAAGAGACCTGATCCTCTCTCACTGCAGACATGCCAATACAATGCAGGTATGACAAAAGCCCAGAAAAACCACATTTCAGTAAAACTATGTGTTGTTCCTGCCACTGGTGGGATCTTCATCCCACAGCTTGGCACCAGCCACACAGCCCTGCCCTTGGGATGTTTGCTTTGCCCAGCACACAGCTTACCAACTTGAGAGGAAAGGTTTGCTCTGCACTGGACCCTCCACTGGCATTTAACCCAAATGTCCTACTGGAATAGGGGGATTTGTGTGTGTGTGTGTTTCAGGGTGTTTTAGTGGGTTAAGGAGGTTTTATTTTCCCTTTATTTCTTTTTCTTTTGCTACTGCGTGGTGAAGGGCTGCCATCCAGGACAGCAGGCAATACCTACACACCTGAGAGACACACACAAGACATGTGAGAACAGCAGTGAAATTGGTGTGCATGTACCAAAATCTGACCCAAAACATGCAGCTGACAACATAAACCCAGCATGTGCAGATTGAGGAAACCAGCCAGCTTCCTACCAGTCATCCCACTAGGACAAGTGCCCTTGTCACAACCATATTGATAGAGGAGTGGATAATTAACTACCCAATGTCTGTACTGCACCAGTGATTGTCCAGTGTTATCTGACAGTGGTTTCAGAGATAACACTGCACAATGGTCTGTTTGAAAGGTGGGTAAAGTGGGAAGAAGTACTGGAAAGTTTGCACAAAAAAAATAATGGCACTATTCAGACACCAAGGTACTAAATTCAACTGCTCCACATAAATATCCATTTGACCTGGAAAGCTTTCCTAACAGAGGATACATAACTTTGATGGAAACACTGGTGTTCCAGTGGCTGCACTTTCCCTTTGCTCCATCTCTTAGTTAGTTCCTAAGAGAAAAAGGAATTCATCTG
This sequence comes from Aleadryas rufinucha, assembly GCA_013397815.1. NCBI lineage: Eukaryota > Metazoa > Chordata > Aves > Passeriformes > Aleadryas > Aleadryas rufinucha. The sequence continues at coordinate 307,533 of VZTH01011480.1, forward strand.
CCACTGGCCATTGAAAGGAAGAGGTATTTAGAGACCACAACATTGAAAGCAGAGGGAAAATAGCTGAAGCACCCCAAAATACCAGACACAGAGCAAGGTGGATCATGTCAAGCAGTTCCCTCAACAAAATGTGAATCCAAATTCTGGCAACCCAACCTGGGAAATAAATTGTTCCAAACCAAGGAAAAATAGTTCTCTGATAACCAAGAGTAAATCATTTAAAGAATAAACATGTAAGTCCAGTCTAACAGCCTGCAAGACTGTCCTAAATCTGAGAATCTCTGCTTTTCCTGTGGTCAGACAATCCCAGCTGGCACATCCATAGGTCACCTCCAGCACTCAGACCAAATTAGCATTGCCATTATCTACTAATACGTGGACCAGGATGAAATACTTATAAACCAAGGTGGGCTACATCCTGCCCTTAGTGACCCACAGCATCTAGGAACAGCTTTCCCAAAACCACTGGAGTCACACATCTCTTGTAATTGCCATTAGAATCTAATGTGATACCTCTGAGGATTTTTTTTGTTGCTCTCCATATGAGCTAATGAGCAGCTTTTCCTCTATCAGGAAATTGGACAAATGTGCAACCTAACAAATTGTGTTTGCACCTCTGTCTATTCTACAGGTAAAAAATGCCACGTGGATTCCAAAGGTTGTGTTTCACACACACATTGCTCCTACTCTGCAGGGTAAGGTCACACAGGGAGGAGGACAGGACAGAGGTGGGACTGTTTTCCTTAGCACCAGGCCTGCAAAACCATCCACATCAGAATGTCTGCACTACTTATTATACATTAAAAAATATCTTCAAAGGCAGGCAGGAAACAAAACTTATCAGCCCTGTTCCTGGAGAGGAAGGGAAGCCATGACATGGTGAAGGACCTCTCGCTCCCTATTCCTGCACGCCTTCCAAAACAAGATCTTGAATAGGTTTTACTGGACCTCTGCATCTCTTCAGGATTGGGTTAATGAATATAAGGCTGGAGACATTGGCAGAAAGCTTGTCAACCTCCTTCACATTTTATTCACTTGCCATAAATTTGGGGAAAAAGAAATGGAATAGTACATGCAAAGAGAAAGGGAAGAGGAGTTTGTTCTACAGCCAAGTGAAAAAATGGTACAAGAAGGGAAAGAAATCAAGCAGGCAGACAAGCAGTAAGCTCATAATAAACAGAATTGATAACAGAAACCCTTCAAAGACTGAGCCAGAGTTGTCCTCACCGACAGCAGAGGAATCCAAACATCATCCCTGCATGTTTACATCAGCAGAGAGAAGGGGATACAGGAATGGCTCCTTGAGCCACCTTTCTTAAACTGAATTCCTACTGACTTCCTGCACCTGTGGAAAAGGCACAGTGAAGAGTATCACCTTCTAGCTAAGGGAAGGCCCCAGCATCTCCTACAGAGAACAACAACAACTTGAGGTGCTCAGGAAACTGGAAAAACAGGATACTCTGTGGTAAGGGAGAAAAAGGGAAAACTTGGAGCTACATGATAGCTCCCCTGTGGCCCTTTCTACACCATATCTGACCCCATCCCCTTTCCTTCTTTCAGCACTGATCAGAAATTCCACCTGTTAGAGCCTCCTACGTAGTTCTGTAGAAAACCAGGACAAAACCCAGCAGGTTTTCCTGCACTGCTGCAGAAATAGCCCCACTATTGCATGACAGCTTTCACAAGGCTCATACTGGGGGATGAACTTGTCCCTGGGCTCACACCACTGCAGCTCCTACCCTGCCCAGCACTGCCACCAGCTTTGTGGGCTGGCCTTCAGGGCCTCCCCCAGGGCCGTGGGTTTTACCTGGAGACAGGAACAGCACGGGGCCAGGCATTGGAAAACTGTGTTGCCACCCCCAGAGGGAGAGGGCTGCTGCTGGCAGGGCAAGGGCACCTGCCCAGAAAGTCCCAGGCATTTCCCCTTCCTCCCCTTACCGTGGATCTTTTTTCAGTCACATTATTCCAAGGAACTTTTATTTTTGCAAGAACTCTGGTGTCATCCCTCTTAGATGATAAACATTTATAAGCCAAAGCATAATTCCAAATACTCAGCCCTTAGTCAAACACTAGAAAGTAAAGGTCAAACTGTAAACATCAGTATTTTTGTAAAGATTGGGCGCATTCGTGTTTTGAATTCTTGTTTTTCCTTAAGTAAACCCCAGGCAAGAGATAACAGATGCCTAATTTCAAAGCCCCTGAAACTCCTCATTCGGCACGCAATGGCATGCGCTGTAATGACGTTTACAGAAGCGCTCTCTGAAGCGTTCACACATGAAAAATTAAAGTGGAGAGAGTTTGTTTTATTTAAATCAAACCTATTTTCAGAAACCTTTTATCCAGCCATAAACTGCTGTGCAGCAAAAGATCAACATTTGTGCCTCCAAGTTTTCTTCCTAATAACAAGCCAGCGAGGCAGCACCTTCTGCCTCAAAGGACCATTAGGGAAGTATTTTTTTGCTGCGGGGTGTATGGGGACGTTTGCTACTCAGACAGATAAAGACGACTTAATGTTCCTGCAAAGCCGAGCACTCAGAAGTGAGAAAAAGGCAGAATTACGGTAAATGGAGCCACTTTCCCTCCCCTCATGCATGTGCATGATGACACAGCACACTCCCATTTTCCCGGCAGGGTGCTTGTCCCGGCTCGGCCATGGCGAGGAAGGGGCTGCTCTGACCCCCCAAAGCCATTTGGTCCTGGTGTGATGAGCCCCAGCGCTCCCCCTGTGCTCCCAGATCCCTTTGGGCACCCAGGGCTCACCCAGAGGCAGAGCAGCAGTGCCTAGGTGTGCCATGGCCCTCTGGACACAGCACAAATATGAATTTATCGTTGTTGTTTCCCAGCATAGACAAGGGACAACCTTTCCCCAGCTTCATAGGCTGGGAAGCAAAGAAGGAAAAGGGGAGCCAAAGCTTCCATGGCTATGGGGACAGTGCAACCAGGCATGCCAAAGATTTTTCATTTTCCAGAGCTCTACAACAGTATTTTCTATACCACAGCTCTCCTGAGCTTCTCCTGCAACTGCTCAGGTTTTCAGGTCACTACCCTGGGTCTCAAGTCAGATACCCAGAATACGAGGAACACTTAAATTAGTGACCACCCATGAAGAGTTTGGTTTCAGTAACTTGCCTGGAATCGCTCTGGAAGAAGCCCTGAAAGTGCTAATTCCCTAGTGAACATCTGAACAGCCTTTAATACTTTTTCCTCTTTCCACAAACCCCCACCTCACTCACCATTCATCTTTCCACTCCTGCCAGAAATGGGGTAGAGATCCTTGGACAATGGTGTCTTTTACCACACAGCCCTGATTCATTCCCCAAGCAGGTCTGTAATTGTAGTGGTCTAATTAAAGGCTGTATCATAGCACAGAAGATGGGAGTAGAGCTGGGAAGGGAATTAAAGTTGCAAGATAATTTTGGTATATCCTAAATGTTTTTAAATACAGTTTGCACACGTGTGTGATGTCCTTGACTTCAAAAAAAAAAATCAAAATAAAGCTACAGAAAATCCACTGAACAGCTGGAAGCAAATTCCAGCAGGGCTGGGACCCTTGGAGTTGCTGAAGAGACTCCAGCAGTTTAAGCGAACACAGGAGCTGTGTGAAGGACAGCACGTGGCCTTTCGCTGTGCAGACAAGAGGGAGCTGAGGAGCTTTGTCTGGGGCCTTTGCAGAAGAGACAAATGCCAGCTCCACTGCAGGATTCTGGAAGGAAACACGCTGAACACAAACTCTTCTATACCACCTCCCCAAAATACTTAAGTCTCGTGCTCTCTTATCTCCTCTATCCCACATGAGTCTATGCATCGAGGGATGGAGGAGCTCTGCAAACATCCATCCCCCTCCTGCGAGCAGAGGGAGATCCTCACCCAGGCGTTCCCGAGGTTACTCCCATCCTGGAAATACAGCTGCAATTACTGAGCAATTCCTCTCTCAGCCGTGTCCCCCTCCATCTCCCCGAGGGACAGACCCATCCTGGGTGGGGGCTGTGGGAGAGCAGCGGCCCCACAGCAGGGAGAAGCCCCAGCCGGCCCTGCAAAAACCCGGTTTTCCCCTCAAACATCAGCCGAGCACGTGCAAAGGGAGAGGTTCGAAATGTTCATTAAGTGGCCGAGTTTGGCAGCAAAGCAAAGTGAAAGTCACTCTGCTGCCAAATCTCAACAGCACGGTGGTGCTAGAGCCGCTCAGATTGGCGGGTATCTTACTGTTTCAAGGCAAGAAAAACTTCTTTTTTCCTTCTCCCAAAAAGCTGCTGGTGTCAGTCCCACATCACTCACATGCCACACACACACAGCAGCTCTGCCACCGAAACTTGTACATTGTGAGGAGAAGGGTTTGTCCCGATTTACAGCAAATGCCTGGGAAGTTTTAGATTTCAGATCCACCCATCATAATAACAGAAAACCCCACTATGGCTGAAATTCCTTCCTGTAATATTTAAAAAAGTATTTCTGCTATACAGTCCATATGCCACCCATAAAGATGATTCTTGTACCAGTCTAGCCATGGGGATGGTTGATTTTTTAAATATTATTACTCTTGATCAGTTGTCAGGCAAGAAGGCTTTTTACTCACTTTTCCCTCACTGGGCTGAGCAGCTCATTGTCTGTCTACCTCAAGCTGAGAACTTTCATTTTAGACTCACAAAGTTGCCCACATTGTCTTTGCAGACCTACTCCACATAATAGGCAAATAAATGTGCTAAGAAAAGCTGCAAGTGAATTAATTGGGAATAGACACAGCAGACAAGAGGACACACCTCTGTGTTCAAGCTGTCAGGAACAAATATCCATCTTCTTACATACGATGTACCTCCAAAAGCAAATTAGCTGTCCATATTTGGTTCTTCAAAAGGAAGCCACCACAGAGACCGGGTCTACCAGCAAAATCTGGTTTTACTGGTCTCATGTTGGACAGTGAAGTTGGCTGCAGCTGCCAAAGCTGGGACTTCAAAGAACAGAGGATTTGCTGGAAAAGATTCAACCAAGTCCATTCCAGAAGCTCTTCCCTGACCCTACACAGCACCAGCTACATGAGAGGGAGGAGAAAAAACATACCAATCCTCCTGTCTATTATGTACACTTTTGGGGCTTTAGAGTGCAATTATTTTTGTGAACAATTATAAAATTAGTGACCAATATACACACTTTTGCTAATTTGGACTAATTGCTTTTCATAGTAGCTATGTTTAAGCTCGGAGCGAAGACTGTCCACAGAAGTCTGTTTTCTCTTTGGGATACAACTAAAGAACAAAGAAACTGAACCAAATATGATTAAACACTGGCTAAGGACTATATTGTTTTACCAGACAGAAGCATTAATAAATCATGGTATTTCTCTCTCTCTCTTTTCTATCAAAGGAATTTTTTAGGACTAGACAGAAAACAGCTCTTTTTCTGAAAGCTTTAAGAAAAAACCTCAGGTCATTTGCACCTCAATTGCCATTCAACTATTACAGATATATTCTGGAAGTCATGAAGATTTTGCCTTTGGAGACTGCTTAAAAAGATCACTAGAGCAGCATAAAATGGAAATGCTTTTGGGGAACGGACAAGAGCAAAGAAAAAAAATAGGGTTTACTGCATGAAATAACCCCTATCAGTATCAGCTGAAATAATTCCAGGGCAAAATTCTCACTCAGTTCTGTGTTCAGTTCTCCCAGCACCTTCCTCCTTGCTCAAAACAAGTATTTCCACTTCAAGCAAAGGTAAAACAGAAAACAAGAGGCAACATAAATGAGCCTGATTTTCCAGAAGATCCAAATCCTGGCCAGCCAAAGAAACTACTCTTGGAGCCATGTCCATCTAGGAACCCAACCTCTGAGACACTCAGGGTTGCTACTCAGATCTGAAGTGCTGGCCAAGGATTTCATTTCGCTCGATGGTTATGATTCTGAGGCAGCAAAACGCGCTTGTCCAACCATCTGGAATTCCATGGATCCCTGCTGGCTTGAGAGTCCAGCAGGGAGATGGAAGCAACCAAGCTTTGCAATAAACACATTTTTGAGTTTACAAACCTTCCATGAACGCTCTGAGGGAAATGTTTGGCTGTTTGCTCAAGCACACACCGCTTCAAGATGGGCTTGCAATACAAACCATGAGCGCTGCCCATCCCAGAGGTCTCACAGGCTGTGGTGTGACCTTGCAGAGCTCAGTTACACTTTCACTATATGAACAGTGCTGAGGTGGTTTGGATTTCACCATTTTTGGTTGGAATGAACCGAAACCAATACCAAACCTGTGCTGGTGCGAGCCAGTCCCAGCCAGCCCGAGCACTCGTGCAGCTGACGTTTCCCTTCAGCGCCACTGGAGTTTGGGAGGTTTGCTTTGGTGACCTGTGGCCTTTCTTTCTTCCCACCCGCCTCATTCTTTCTTTCTTTGCTATGTATGTTAATTTGGGGAAAATCATAGCCTAGGGCAACACACCTGACTGCTTCCCACCCCAAAATCATTTACCATTTAATGCACGGTTACATTCATTCTTCTGCCTTTATAGTTCCCTAATGAGCTTGAACTGCAATTAACAAAATGATTGTGTTCACTTTAGTACAATGCACCTGCAAATACCAGGATGGGAAGTCATATTTAAAACATAAAAATACTCTCAGTACATATTTCAGCAGAAGCCTGATATTCCAGCATGGGCTTGTATTTCAGCAGGTGCCAGTGGCTGCCAAATATTTTGCTTTCTAAAATATTTTAATTGGTCGGAGATGTCCTTGTATCTTCCTGCCCATGTTACAATAATTTTGTGAGGAAAAAAAATTAAATATTTTATTTTTCTACTGAAATTATTTCCTATCCTGCACTGAATAATTTTTGTTGTGAAAGTTCAGGTCGAATCTAGCTTTAAGGTCTCTTGTGTACACACAGAGATCTTTCTTACTTTTTAAACCATTGTTAGGATTCATTCAAAACTGCCATTTATGAGAAAACACACCTGCCAGAAATAAATGCTCAGTTATTATTTACATTATTTCATTGATATTAGACAGTTTCAACAAGTATGTGACACCCAGATCTGCATACTGCAGCACATCTGCCTGCACATTTTTGATGATTTTGGGGAGAAGAAAAGAACAAAACAATGTTTTCTCTTTCTCTGCTTGTTAAATGGAGCACAAAGTAGAAATAGCATGGTGTGCACAGAAACAAGAACTCTCCATATTCACATTGCTCCATCTATTGCTCTTGCTCAGGGTTTTTTCTCTCTGTCCCAAAATCAGAAATACTGATGAGCCTCTGGAGCTCCTCTCTTTCAATCTCCTGCTCACAGAGCCAGTCCAACTTCAGGTTAGATCAGGTTGTTCAGGACCTTTACTAGTCAAGTTCAGGAACTCTCCAAAAGTGGAAATTTTACAATTTCTCACTGTTCAAGTGCTAAAACATCAGTGCTGTGAAGAACGTTGTCCTTACGTTCAGTCAGATTTCTCTTTGCTATAGTCCATGGCAGCTGCCTCCTCTCCTTCTGCTGTGCACATCTGAGAGGAGTCTGGCTTCATCCCCTCTACAGCCCTTGGGTCATGGAAGAGTGCTAAATCAGTCAGGGTTCCCCCACCTCTCCTCCTGTGTCACCAGCCCAGCTGCTGACCCACCACAGCTCTCTGAGCTCCCTCCAGTTTGCCTGTGCTGAGTCCCAAACTGGATGCAGCACTCCAGTGGCATCCTAATGAGTGAGAGCAAAGGGGAAGAGTCAGGCCAGGCAATCCAGCAAGAATTGGCTTTTCTTCCTGCAGGAGCCAAGTCAATGACACATTGGATGTGGGGTACATCAGGACTTCCAGCTCCCCAGGTGAAGAAAAGTTACCCCCACACCTTCATGGGGCATTTCTGTCCCAGATGTAGGACCTGGCATTCATTTCCCAGCTCACTTCTCTGATGGCTCCTCTGGCCAGCACTCCAGTCACTTGTCCTGTGTTGGTGTCCCCTGCAGGATCCCTAAGGATGCTCTGTCTCTCACCAGGGCCACCCAAAGAAGATGTTAAACAAACAGTCTCAGCCCCTCAGCACCCTCTGATCATCCTGACTGATCCCATGGGCTCGTAGTGCCTCATTTACCTATGAGATCTTCAGTTTTTTAATGCATGTTTTAACCTCCTCCCTCAAGCTCTCCCACTATGCAGAGAGCTGAAAGCAGGTCTTGCTCACAAAAACCAAGACAAAACATTGAACACTTGAGCCTTTTCCCGTGATTTCCATCACCTGCCTCATTCAGCAGCGGTCCCACACCTTCCTTGGTCTCCCTTGTGTTGCATGTAGAAATAACCTGCTTATGCTCCAAAAGCCTCATCAGTTCCAGCTCCAGCTGAGCTTCAACTTTCCTAACTCTGTTCCTACATGCCCAGGCAACATTTCTGTGTTCCTCCTTGGTTGCTTGTCTCTGCTTTCGCCTCCATACTGCTCCTTTTTGCATTTGAAATCAGTCAGGAGTTCCCCATTCAGTCACATTGGCCTCCTGCTATACCTGCTCAGCATCCTGAACATCAGGATGGACTGTTCTGCTGCTTTGAGGAGGCTGTCCTTGAAGATCAAGCAACTTTCATGGGTCTCTCTGCCCTCCAGGGCAGACTCCCAGGAGATTCTGCTTACCAGTTCCTTGAACAAGCCAAAGTCCACATGCTTGAAATTTTGAGTGATTATTACTTGCTTTTCTCACTTCCCCCAGGTTCTTAACCAGCCATCTCATGACACTGCAGCCAAGTCTTCCCCAAACAGTTCTTCCTTATTCAGGAGCAGCAGGTCCAGCTTCCACCAGTCAACTTGTCCAGCACTAGCACCAAAATGTCCCTCACATATTCCATGCATCTCCCAAATGGCTTATCCTCATCACACTGCCCCTTCCAGCAGATGTGGGGAGTTTCATGGTCTCCTGAAAGGGTTTAGCCCATGGTCAGAAAAACAAACCCAGTTCTTGATTAGCAGCCTTTTGCATGAGTTAACAGCAGAATATTCCTATTGTGACTTTACAGGCCGAGGTGCTGTCATCGCAAGCACGCTGCAGGATCACAGCTGGAATCCAAACCACATAAATGCAACAATCACAAGCCCCTTTGAAAAAGGTCCATTTTGACAAATCCACCCGTGGAGGATCCCTGGAGTGCTTCAGACAGTGTAGAAATACCAGCATTGCAACACAGAAACGTTCACTGACAGTTCAGGTGAGCAACACCGGCTCATTTTGGGAGCTGGCAGGAAGAGGCATAACATGACCTACCTGAGTGATGGAAGCTCCAAAGCCAGACAGTCCAGAGGGCAAGGCCAGGAAATGAGTAAAGGAAGAAATATTTCTGTACCTTGTAGGCCCAGTCCCCAGCATCAATCAGTTCCAATGACTGCCAGGGACTTCAATTCTTTTAAAAATGACAGCATCTGCAGAACTACAGTACTTTAGGAACCTGATGCTGTATTTTAATGAACCTGGATACTGGCTGCACCTTTGCTGGTTTATAAATCAGGAGACAAATAGTTTTTTTGACCTTTAGCTGAATTCTCCCTCATAGTCATCCAACCTCAGTGAAAGCAGAGCTAGCAAAGGCAAACCTGGTCTTCAGTATGAGCTGGAGATTGCACAGGCCCTGAAAAAGCCTGGTGATGTAAATGAGTGCCTGATTTGACTGTGACTCACTCACCCTGTCAGACAGCCCTAATGACCAGCCTGGCCTGGCCCTACAGCAGGAAGGGACTCAGGACTTCTCCTATCCCTACATCGACTGCTAAGACATTCACATCTCTGGGTCATCAACCTCCATTCTGAGCACTCCTGCTCCAACACCACCACTGTCACCATCCTCATTGGAGCACCCAGTAAATGTTCCTGAATTTATCTTCACAACAGCCACACAGGATGGATTTCCTCCGTGTCAATGATAAGGCAATGACAGGACATTAAGGGCCAGGTTTTTTAAACTGGAATTTGGTCCAAGTTCCAGCGAGTTTCAGTAAAGCTTTACTTTGCCTCTTGAGCTGGTTTGAGCTCACTTAGAGCTCCTGGAGCTGTCAGAGTTCAGGCCATGTGAAAGTGCCAAGTTTCACACTGTTTTGCACATGAAACCATAAATCCCTCTCCAGAACCCCAGGGGCATGAGGGGGGTCGCTGCTCAAAAGGTTCATGAACTTTGATAAAATCAGGCAGATATCAGAGTTTGTAACAATGTACTAAATTAAGTTTGTCCAGAAGTTTTTCATGAGCCAAGAGTACAAAAGAGGTAATAAGAACATGAAGGTTTTGCTGAATCAGGCCACTAAAAAAAAAAAATCATTGCCATATTTAGTTCTTTATCTTTTTCAGTTAATTCATTGCATTATTTTCCCCTGGAAAATCCAAAGGCAATTTTCTTTATCTAAAGTAATTTTAACTTTTGGTACATATCTAGACATGATCTTTTCCTGTTTTGTTTGCTTTTGTTTCTAAACTGTGCACCTACCAAACAGAGATAAACAACCACATTTGAAAAGGTGAGGCCATCTGAAAATGTTTAGTTGACTAATCCTAAAGCAGTTGTTATTCTCAAAAATACTTAAAGATGCTATTTGCTTGCACATATATGAAGTAATAATTTGACAGTATTTCTCATCAGCACATTTTCAGTAGAAAACTAAGTCTAAGTAACAGGAAAATCTTTGAAAACAGCAGCTTCAACTTGAAATCTTTTACAACTGTTGGTTGTTGGTTTGCAGTGAAAATTACAACCAGAATTTTCACTATCTTATTTCAGTGAAGTTTCACAGCAAAATCTGCTATTCAATGTCCAGGATGCTCAGAATACAGAATTTAAAATAAAACTGAGAAACAGTTGCTTACCTACCCCACAAGCACATTAAAGAAGCTCTGGTTCATGGTTGCTTTGAACCCCAAATTTCAAGGGAAAAAACATATCTTGACAGGCAGATCTGAGAGCTAGTTATGATAAATAAGTCCCTCCATTGCCAGCCTAGCACAGTGTTAACACTAAGTGGGAGAGTCAGATTTTCTTGCCCACAGAGCAGTGATCACAAGGAGCCCATGGACAGAGGAGAGAAAAGGACTGATTTGATTCATACCAGAGTCACCCATGCAACTGATTCAGAGGAAGCTGCTCAGAGCAGCAGCCGTCTCTTTCCTTCACGTTTAAAGATGAAACCTCATTTCAACATCTATTTACCCCTGACATATTGATTAACACCCTAACGAGCAGGATCAGACGTTCTGACAGCACGTAACACTTCAGGGTTTTGCAAGCAGTTTACAAAGCCCTTTACTCACTGGGTAATGGTCAGTGAGGAACCCAAGATCCAGCGGTTTGGAAACATTTCCCTACCCTGGTAGACATTCTTTAGGGAGCAGCAGTTCCCTATGGACTCTCAGACATCCCTCACCGGGCTCTGGGAGCAGCACCAATGGCCACTGAGGACAGATTTTCACCTCCTGCCTGCCTAGCACACAAAACTGACATGACTAAAGAGTAGCGAAAAAATGCAAAATCTGAAGGAACCTTTAATCTCTTCGGTTAAAAAGAAAAAAATGCAACCACTTACTAATGGAATGTTAAGATTGTGTATTAAACCCACAAAAGTCAGAAAACGAAGGAATTAAAGACTCCCTTGGCTCTTTTAACCCTTCCTTCTGCCTGTGTGCATTGCAGGCTTTTCATTACACAGTCACATAACAGCAGGCAAAGGGACAGAACCGTAGGTGACGTTAAAGGGGGAGCACGCCTTGTTATGAAGTCCAGAAATGGAAATGTTAATAACTACTCATTTTGTCTTGTAAAAGTTTAATGTTCAGTATTAAAGAATGGCAGGATACTAAAGAAACAGCAAGATGTTGTTATGGAGCGAAATGAAACCCTGAAGAAACGAGCTGTTGCTCTCAGTGAACATTTTGGTTGCATTTACTTGCGGCGGTGTTTATCCCCCACGAACCAAAATGAAGGTAATATATCACAGTAAGGAACTATCCCCCAGTTCCCAGCCCACATGGAATGGGCTGTTTGTCCTGCACAAAGCACCCATACCTGGATTTAAACCCCTCAACACATTCTCCCCTCACCAGGCTTGCAAGCTCCGTAGCTGCCGCATTCCGAGCAGCTGCACACTTCCCAATCCCTAATGCACACATCCTCCTCATGAGCAAGGAAATATTATTATCCTGGCTTTACAAATGAGAATCCTAGGCACAGGGAGATTAAAGCCAAGCATTTCAAAGCATCCCAGTTAATTAAAATGACTGGAAAATGGGTGTCCAAATTGTTTAGATACCTTTGAAGTCTCGGAATAATTATATTGCTCAAGGTCACACAGGGAGTTTATGGCTGACCCACAACTTGAACCCAGATTTCCAGCGTCCCACTCCAGCACCTTAATCACAAAGCCATCTTTGCTTTCCAATTTAATACTGGCCAGACCTGGTCCTCATGCAAACTGGTTACCAAGAGATGAAACCTGTCATTATGCCATATAATGGAGCTATCTATCTCTACCCTACAGGATAAACAGCAGTGCATTTAGGCATCTCCAAATTCTTTAAGGTACATATCATTATAAAACACTCAGGAGGCAGGAAGAGCTATTTGAGAATTAGCACACAAGGACAGCAAGGGACTTTTCCAACTCCAGCTCCACAGAGGAGTAGTTTGTTGTCTCACCTGTCCTTGGTCTGGTGGCCCCACTGCTACACTCCTCTTTTTCCTGATGCAGTATTTGACTGTTATACAGCATTTCCTGTTAAGGTTTACCCACAAAAGCCCTTCTTGTTGCTGTCAGCCTGCCTCTAAATTCCACTACTCTTCGTGACCTGGCCCACTTGGCACTACAGCACCAGTGATGCTGTTTCTTGCCATCAGGTTTGCTAGACTACAGCACAAAATAAACCCACAAAGTTATTCAGAGCTGCACAGAGACTTCAGCAAAACAGGATCATGGTGGAGGAGTCTTGTCCCAAAGGAAAAACCCAGAAAGGACCTGCTGGAGAGAGCTCCACACCATAAAGAAGAGTTTCTGCACAGCACTGCCAGACATTGCACTGAACGACACCCACTGGCCTTTCTCTTGCCTCTGGGGTCCTTGGTGATCAAACCAGTTTTGACATCCATTAAAAACCTTGATCCCAGTTTCTCCTGAGCATATACTCCAATTTCATTTAGAGCTGCAAGTCAGAAAGCTACATTTTCCAAATGCTGATTCCTATCGTTGGCACAAAGTCCTCAGGCCTTGGTATGAACAGATGCAGACACAAAGCAAAACTTCTCAGATAGGACTTGGTCTCAGCTTCTCCCTAGACACACCAACACCCTCCAGGATGTGGAATGCAGTGGAAGACAGAGATCAACATAAAACACACACACACATCCCTAACATGCTGGCTTTTTATCACGGAGGTTGCTAATTTCCCATGCTAAGAACAACCTTTGGAACGAAAATGAATTATGCGTCTCATTCCGAGTGCATCAAAGAGCAGACAGCCTTTTTAAAGGAGTCAAGATCACCTCAGCTGTGCTTTTGTTATCTAGCCCAAGGTTAAAGATTTGGCCTTGGGCTAACAATTGGCTCAGAAAACCAGGATCATGTAATGAGAGTTCCAGGAAGAGAGAAAAACCAAAGCTTGGTAAAGGCACACTCTTCAAAGTGTCCCAGTACTTGACCTTCTTTTTTTATTCCCTCCCCTCAGATGAATGAGGTAAAGAAGAGAGGAATGGAGCCTGAAACCCTGAAGGAAGTATTCCCCTATGAGGAGCTGCAAAGACCTTCCCAGATTCTTCCCAGACACTCAGGTTCACGGAGAAAGGCCTGACAACAAACTCTGCTCACCACTTAGATGGAAAAGTAGGCAGTAACCCCCTGAGTGGCTCAGGTCTCAAGAAGAGAAAGCTCTTGCAAAGGGCAACACTCTGATTATTTTCTTCGCTATGAAACAAAAATTAAGCTGCTTCTATTTGAAAATTAAATGCAACCCTCAAAAAAAGGCTCAGACCCTCCAGCAGGCCGGAGCTGCAACAGGCACCTGCCAGCAGCACGGCCTGCTGGGTTACAGAGAGCTGGTTGCAAAATACTGATATTTTTTAATGGATTTTTGTTGGTTGGGGTTTTCTCAGAACCTGCACACAGAAGAATCACAGACCATTTTCTCCACTTTTTGCTGCTCACAGAAGCCAGAAGGCTCCACCCACGCTCCCAACATCACTTTCCCAGGGCTTGGTCCCTGTCTCCAAGGAACTGGCAGTGGGCACGCACCAGTAACCTGGCAGGTGTGCAGGAGCTCTCTCTAAATGACTCTGCCCTCTAGGGTACATTTGGGTTATATTTTCAAAGATGAAAATCTTTTCATCTGCAAACCTGGGAGACTTCTTTGCCCAGCACGTCAAGAAGTAGTTAACCATTAACTATTTCTAAAACAAAAAAATAACACAAAAGAAAAAAAAAATTAAAAATCACCAGACCAGGAAATATGAATCAATTAGTCTTTGATCCTCCCCTCAGTAATAACATCTAGAGAACATGGGTTACTGCTAATCCTAAACAACCAAAAATGTTGATGGACTTTAAAAGTACTAGTGGTTAAGCAAAGGAGAACTTCAATTCCATCTCCTTCTGATCTTTGAGTCTCAAGGTGCCATTCTGAGGCCTCTCCCCAGAGAACGTGGGGAAATTTTCTTTTTAAGGCTCTCAGGCTCCATGGTGTCCTCACAAGATTCCAGCAAGGGAAGCTTTAAAGTAATCCTGCTGTAAGTCTGGACACTGAAAGCAGAAAATGACAACACATTTGTCATTTGAACAACAGGAATAGAAGAGTAACAATACCACCAGTGTTCTGCAGAACAAAACCCCTCACTTTTTCACTTAAAGCTACTGGGCCCACCTTTCATTTACAGTGCCAGGGCTAGAAAAACATATTCCATGTGCATTAGGAGTTGGTCCAATAGCAACAGATTGTGACATCAAAACTGCCTTCATTCTACCATTATGATGTCAACTAGAAAATCAGGATTCTTCATGAAAATGGACCAAAAAAAGCTGGGCTTAAAGTGAGAGATTGCTTTTAAGCGAAAGGTTTTTCATCCAAAGGAAGAGAGAAAATACAAGCAGGGACAAAAGTTGTGGTTCAACTCCCCTTAATAGAGAACAATTTCAGGCAACAGCCAAAGTGACTCTTACAAGAAATAATACAAACCCTGTCTCTCTTCCTAATTCCTAAAGAGTCAATAATTCCTTTGGTCTATGAAGTCCCATATGAAGTTATTGATAAATCATGAGAAAAAATGCAAAAGTCAAGTTTATCATGAACTGTATCCTTGTTTGTGGCTGTAGAGCAGAGGCAGCCAGAGTCAGATAGCCCTTCCCCCTTCCTCCTCCCATCACCACTGGCCTCGCAATTAAGCTTCAATATGCCTGTGAGTATATTATTGATGTGGAAACAGCTATTTCCATCATGCCGCAGACATTCTATACTTTTGAAGTCTGTGGTTACAGAGTCATTATTCCACACAACACTTTCCCATCACTAGGGTGTGCAGGATGCCATAAAAAGTGGTTTGTGCAAGTTCCAAGCTACAGGAGTTATGTCAATCGTTACCTTAAATACATTATTTTTTATATGTGGTCACCCTGCCTTCTGAGGATTTGCTCTAATAAAAACAACTGGATTGTCTGAGAACCAACTCAGTAGAGCTGTGCTGATTTGCAGATCTGGTTGATATTTCCATCTTTTAATCTGCATATTGTTTCCAGGAAGATGACGACAATAGTAATAATAGTAGTAGTAATAGTAATAAAAAATAATAATAATAATTTGCTTCTGTTTGTAGTGAAACACTGCTGGAGCTGAAGGCTTTGTTTTAATGAGACACACTGAATGAAACAGTGTCCTGCAGTGCAAGAAGTACATGTCAGCTCTCCATTGCCTCGGCATTACGAGCCAAGCTACAGTGCAATACTCATAATTTTCTTGGTGATCTCCCAGAAAAACCTTCTTAATTTAATCTCTAATGGGATTATCAGCCTCATTAAATTGTAAATCTTCCACAGCCCAGCTGTTGTGGGAACCTGAACTTTCATAATGTTATCAATTCGCTGCTCTGATCTCTCTACCTGAAGTCCCTTTAGAAGCTTTTAACACTTTCAGCTTCAAAAGCCTGTGGGGTCCTTCCCTACTTCCCCGATGAAAATCCCTGCCTTTTTTCAAACTAAACCCACACTGATCTGCTCCCTTCCACTGCAGACCTCACCCAGTGGCTCTGGTCTAATATCTATGGAGGCAGCCAAGCATGTTTTGCAGAAGGTCCCGCAAGAATGAACTGTGAAGGGCAAACCCACCTCTCCTGAGCTGAGAACCAGGCTGCCCACTGCAAATTCCCTGCCCCTGGAGAGGTCCAAGAGCTCTCAGCCTCTGTTCCTCTATGGAGGGCAACACAAGCCCAGGCAGGCATTCCAGCCTTCACAGCACTATGGAAATACAGATGGAAATGAGCTCTGGCCCTCAGAGCTCTGGAGAGTTACACACACAGTCCCTGCTGGTATGGGGTGCCCCTGCTGTGCCCAGCACGCGCACACCTCCAGACCCTTTCCAAACTAAGATTCCTGCTGAAGGCTGGGACAAACTTGTCTCTGCAAAGGACACAGAACCAGCACAAACCCAGTGCTTTTCTAAGTTACCATTTCACAAGGCTCACGGACAGAAGGTTGCTAAATCCTGGAGGGCACTGACAGGTGACGAAATTCCAAAAAGAGGAAACTCCACCTTAGGAAACCATTACTGCTTGTTGCAGGCAAGGCTGTCAGGAATACAGGTAATGAAGGATTACTACCTTCCTGTCTCTCCAGTACTAATCTTAAAATACTTTTAGAATTCTTTTTGTGCCCAAGCAAGGCAAAAGCAGCATCCATGTGTGTGCCTACTTTCTCACACACCTGCAAAACCTCTTTGGAGAAATAAAAAAAAAATTGGAGTATAGCAAAGTCATATTCTGAAGGAGCTGGGATTTTTTTCTTTGTACACAGTAGCCTAACAAAACAAACCACTGGTGCTTGTATCCAACACCCTCCTTACTGCAGTAACATGTACAATCCAAGTATCCTTCTGAAACTAGCTTCTCCTTCCTTTCCTATGTAACTAAAAACCAAAGTGGTCTGTGCCTGTAACAATCTTTAAAAATGCATTTTAATGCCTTTGGCTTTTTTGTTATTATTTTCAGCAGCTTAAGTCAAGTGGGAACAAGATTTGTGGTTCTCCTGTTTTAAGATCACAACATATCGAGTTCTCCTAGCAGCAGTCTGCCCTACCAAAAGGGGTTGCCTTGATATAAAGGAGAAACTAAACATTCCATATCCATAATTAGATAAATAATACTCCAGGCAAGATATGGCACCTTTAAAAGTGCCTTTTCAGGCTTGGATTTTACTCTGCTTGTTACTACAGAAACCATCTAGCAACCAAAATCTAACACAGACTCCACCCAAAACAGAGAAAAACAATATAGACGGAGTAGGTTTTTTCCTCCCCCTTTTTTGTCCCCCCTCTGCCCCCCCTCTTTTTCTTTTTTTGAAAGGGTGGGTGAGTGCTGAGGAAAAGTATCTTACTGTGCAAAGGACAGGAGCATTTTGCATGCAGTTGAAACAGTAAAGCTCTGATTACAGATGGCAGCAATGAAAGCAGGAATGAGTAATGAGCAATGAGAAATGCGTAATGCGGGATGAGGATATAATTTCCACACATCGGCTAAAGAAAGGTTTACACTCTTAAGCAATAAAAACAAACCATTAAGCCAGACCTGCACTGTCAGGAAGTATAAAACAGTTCTTGAAACTCTGCAGTTACTATACAAAAGCTTTTGTTTCATAAACTTTTGTTTCCTGATCTTCATAAAACATTAACATCAAGCTGCCATATGGCAATTAGCTGCCTCCTGAAATCAATAAAAAAACACCCCAAAAATCAACAACTTAGGAATAACCATACAATAAAATAACTCAATAATTATCCTCTTCTAATAGTGCAGCAAAGTGAGTCTAATATAAACACAGTGTGGATGAGCTCCTCCTCCAAAGCTGAGAGTACAACAAATCAGGTTCCTCTCTGCCTCACGGGTGGGGATGTGAGACCTCACCTGCCTGGCGGGGGGAGCAGGGATGGGGCCACCCCAACCCTGTATGGGCAGGGAAGGGGTCCCCACCTGGCTGTGGTGAGCCCAGCTGAGCAGCCCCTGCTCACTGGGAACGGCCAATGCTCTCGGGAGAGCTTACCTCAACTGAAGAATCCTCCTCTACATGCTGCTGACCTCAGAAGTCCAACTGAATTTTGCGCAAAAATTATCAAGCCACTCGACAAAGCTGCTACTGAGTCTCAAAAGGACAAGGAGACATGCTGATCACATTTGTGTTTAGAGAGATGCTTATCTGAAATGCACAAAGGGTGACATTATCTATCACAATCTCTACCTATATAGGTTATATAAGTGCCTAGAAGCAAAATGTTTAGGAGCTATAGGGTAACAAAGGCAGTTTGGCCTTCAAAATATTTTATTTTTTCTCCTCTTAAGAGGAAAAAAAAAAGCTCATTGCTCCTTGTAGAGTACTATAACACTAATAAGTACTAAAGAACTAAAGTAAGTCCTAGTGTGCTGTGGTAACAGCATACCTTTAGTATTTAGCATTATTTAGCAGTTATTAGCAGACTTTAAAATGATGCCAGAAAGCCCAAACCTTTCAGAAAGGCTGTCTCATCATCAACCCTATCTAAAAGAATTCAGGAACCCAACTGACCTCTAGGAGAACTTCCTACTACTCATCTGTGAAAGTTTGTTCTGTTTCTTTTACTTTAAGTCCTAAACAAAGTCTTTAATGCAGCACTCTCACATCTCTGACCTAGAGAGTGAGGTTAAGGATAAGGATTTAAAGGTACATTACAAAACCAATTCTGCAGAAATTTATTGACATGCTGAGCTCGACACATGCATATTTCCTCCTCAAAATCAGTATGGAACTGATGATTCTGTGGCTAACACTAAGCAGTTGCAGAAATGCTTACAAGAGTGGGTCTTAATAAGTTTGCAATGATACATCGGCCTCCCAGTGTATTTTACTAAGGATGCAATTCCTTGTCAAGCACCAGGAGGTTTGCCTGCACAAGGAATGCGGCACCACGCCATGAGCCAGCTCCTGCTCATGCATAGACAAGTGCTGCAGCCAATTTTTTGGCAACAAGATTAGCATCCATGTGTTCCCATGCCTTACAGGAGAAGTAAAGCAGTCACCACTCCATAAAGAGCCTCCCTCAGCCTCGTTACACACGAAGGAGCTGTGAGACTTCAGCCTTGCAACTCTGGGGCTGAGGAGCTGCTTAGAAGTGCTGTGGGTTCTTTACCAATTTCACAGGTTTGGGATCACACCTTTCATGCTCATCATTAAATTTTCAGCACTTTTCAGCTTTAGCAAGCTTAGGTTTTACAGTACAGTAACACAGCTGTGACTTGACTGCGCAGCCACACACCACAAACACCGAATCCTCACTGAACCTCCAGTGCAGCACCGATAACCTTGCCAAAGCAACAGCCACAAACTCATCCAGCACCAGGAAAGCTGGCAAAAAGCAAAGGGCAAAACAAATTCCTGCACACAAGATGCTTCATCCCTAAGAACATCAGCCACTGAAACAGCACCAGTGTTTTGAAAAAGCACCTGGAGATTGTCCACTCAGCCAACCCACAGGCTGCTATGTAGTATCTATCAGCATCACCAACACCAGCTACCTCTCAGAAATGAGCAGAGCCCAACTGCAGAGTGGTGGATTGTTCTCTGACAGCTGTTAAAAATACTGCTGCTACAAAGAAATACATCAGTTTTATCTCACCACAGAACCTTACAGCCCAAGAGATTTTTAAGCTCACAAGAAAAAGAATGGAAGCAGCCAACAGGTAATTAGTTTTTCCTCTCCTATCCTCTGTACCCAGAGCTTTTTGTGATGAATAGCACTAAAGAACTCTTCTACAAGTGGACCTGGAAGACATCATCAGGTTAGCCTTTCTGATCAGCCCATCTAGTTAGTACCATTGCTGCAACCCAGATGATTCTGGTAAAAAAAGGGAGGAGTTTGGAGAAAAAAGAGGGGTTCATTAACAAAACATTAGGCTGGTAGGAGGCCCAAATCAGAGATTCCCACAGCTGACTTGCAGAGGTCCCTAAAGGGCCCATTACACACATGGCTTTAGGAAGCATTGCCTCATTCACCAAATCCAGAACTGGACCCACAACAGAGCTCAAGGGGATGACCAAGAAGCCCATTGAAGCTCCTTTCCTGCTCTCCTATTTCAGCACAACTTTCACACAACACCCCCAGGCTCTGCCTGCTCGCCCCAGGACCTGCCTGCCACACCAGGCATGGAACACACAACAGGCACAATCAGTATCAGCTTCAATGCTCTGTTTGCCAGCTGCAAATCACACTTCTGCCCTTACATGAAGAGGCATTCAATTTAAAATGATTTAAAAAACAATAAGACGATGCAAGCACAAGTTGTTCTTGTGATGACCACACAAGTGAACCATTTTCTTCTTACAGACTGGACTTCTCAGAAAGAAATATCAGAATTCTATGATTTATTATCCGAAATAGATTTAAACATTTGGGAAGGAAAAAAAAAAGTTTCAAACACAAAACCCTGGAAATGAAGAGAGGCTAATCTGCCAAACAGCAAAACCATCAGCTGAGGTTAGAGAGGAGGCTGCATATGACAACAGCTTGCTGTATTGTAGGGCAAAAATTGCAGATTAATTTCACTGTAACACTCCACAGAAGTGAGCTCTCATCTGAGGTGAGGAAGTATGCAAGGCTTTTCCAACTGTTAAAGACAAGGGCCAGTACAAATTAGGTAAGTGTTCCTCTTTAGCATAGATCATCACAAAAAAAAGATTACATTTTAGTTTTTATTATTTTATATTTGGCCAGGATTTTTAAAGGAAGGACTTTTAAAGGAAACATCAAACATTCACTTTTCTGTAGGTCTAGAAAGGATTCAGTCTTCCCCCACCCCCACCTCCCCCAGGATTTCTATTGGCCCTTATATTCACACTGCAAATTAGTTGGGAAGAGCAGTATTTATACTAGATCAGCAACGTCTGGTTCTTATCCAAATGTTCCACCTAAAGAGGATGCCAGTTCTCATGGATTGGACAGCCCACCCTGCAGCATTCCTGAGAATTGTACAATATAATCTTGAAAGTCAGCAGAGTGGATTATCCACTTTTTTCTGGACTTGAACTTGTGACCTTAACAGTAGCACAGCAGAAAGCAAATGTGCTATGCACTTTGCCATAGTAACCTTCCATGTATTCTTTTCAACTTAAATACACACAATTGAAACAGCTACAATTTTGGAAAATTATGTACAAACCCTATATTTTTTTCTTTTTTGATTACATATAAATACAAATTAGCTATTCTTCTAAAAAGTGGTTATAATAGTAAATAAATACAAAATAAGAATCTGACCATTATACTTCATGTGCTGGGGTTAAACCCATATAAAATGTACAACTAAAATACATTTAAAATCTTTAAAGGAATATTTCTCTGATTAAAATATTTGTTTTCCCAACTTTTTCGTAGACATAAATATATTTTCAAAATAGTTGTGTTTTTTTTTCTTTCCATTTCATTACATAAATAAAGTCTTCATTGGGAAATATTAAAGTGTCAGCTATTTTTTTTTTTTTTTGCATTTGTCTAATATATTTGCTGTGTTAGCGGCACCCACAACCCTCCACAACCATATCTTGATAGTTCTTTAATACAACTTTTTCATTTTCATCAAGGTAGAGCATGGAAATAGCACTCAGTTCTGTCGGCACACAGCAAGCCTTGGGGATTTTGGAATTCACTGAATTGACCAAAGTCTGAACAATGGCATGGTTTGTTGAGTTTAGATGGTCTGCCAGCGGAAAAGGACATTCCCCATGGCAGTAAAAGGCACTATACCCCGGCGGGGCAACAATCCAGTCATTCCACCCCACATCATTGAAGTCCACATATAACGGATGCCTTTTGCAACTGTATTTGTGGCGTTTACGCTGTTTGTGTTTCGCTTGACGCTTTTCTCTTTTATGGAGCGGGTGTCCCTTGCCATCATGCCCAAACGTCACTAACAATGGCCTGAGCTGAGACCAGCTATCTTCATCCTGATGTAAAGACCTGCTAATCCTAACGTGCCTCTTGGAGGCACTGTTCTCTTTGTCCAAGTGAACCACCTCTACCACAAACCCATGATTAGGTTGTCCATGTGCAATCCACCTCAAAACAGCTGGCGTTACATCAAAACTTTCCCATTTACTTGCATTATGATGCACCAACCTGGTGTCCAAAAGTCTTGTGACAGGGTCCTTAGAGGTGGCTGTGGCTGGCTTTATAATTTCATAAATATTAATACGGTGATGGTAGCTGCTGTTGTTCTCAAAGGCTCCGTGCACCTGTTTCCGAAAAATCTGGAGTTCAGCTGAGGTGATAGACTCCTCATTAGGGATGGAAGTTAAATTAAAGAAGAAACGCCGTGCTGTTTTCCCACTCGTTTCTGGCAGTTCTTCCAAAACTTCTAATTTGATTAAACAGGGAAAATAAATAAAAGAGAAAAAAGGGAAAAAGTCAGAAACTGAGACAAGCAAGCAAACCCCTTAAGACTGTCTGCTGTTGGCAGCTTTCAAATGACAGCTACCACATGTGACACACAAGACCTGAAAGACTTTCAAGCAGAAAATACTGCCTCCCTTGTTAGCTTATTTATGCAAGCATGTATAGCATGAAGTTAAAAATGCTTCATTCATTGTTACACATTTGGATTGGATCCTGGTGGCCTTTGCCTTCCAGGTAGTTATCATCAGAAGCAAGAAATATACAGCATTAATTTAGACTTCGAGGACATGAATGAAAAAACTCAAGCACTATAGTTATTGGGGAATCATTAAAACTGATGGAGGAGTTTGGGTAACTGTTGCATTTCTGATTTTTTCTGAGAATACAGCTCTAACATCAATCCCTTAAACTCCATTCTGAAAAACATTATTCTGCAGTTTAGGTGACCTACAAATCTTAATGTATGGATTTTTGTATCTTTAATTAGAGACAGTGAACTCAGCATCCATAACGGTACTTTACAAAGCACACCCCAGGATTTACCCAAAAGGGCCATAAAGAACAGCAGGAAGATTCAACTGCTAAAATAGGGGTGGATGGTAAAGAGATAATGAAACAAAGTCACCTCCAAAGAAGAAGTTTATAAAACCACCAAAACCAAACATTCAAGGAGTCACTAAACTCCAGGCCATTCCTACCTTTGAGTAATAACTGAATGTAGCTTCAGAAGGAGTACAATACACCTCAGGCTGCTAAGTGCATTGTTGCTACGGACATTAAGAAGTTAAAAGTCTTTCCCAAAATAAACCTCTCTCATGGTTTTTAACTTCAGTGTTAAACATACTGAAGGAAAAAAAACCCATCACTTTTTAAGGGGGAGCCATAATTCCTGTCAGCAATTCTTAGTCGTGTAACCATTCCCCTTTGAATCCACTACAACTTTTTGTATGAGGTAAGGCTCAGCCTGATGGTATTTCAAGACCAGAGCAGTACTTGCTAATATGAGAATATTCTGAATGGTCACAAGACAAACTTCTGCTCTCAAGAAGTCACTAATGCAGTGAGAACTCAGTGAAAAAATGGGAGTCACACTGATTTTCTTCCAAATTTTGCAAAAATTCTAACACTGATTTTCTAACAAAGTCAGCTTTTGCTGTAATCGTATGACTACTCCAAACTGGATATTTTTACATAGCCTAAACCTTATCAACTTTGCCCTTTCAACTCCTCTCTCACTCAGCCCCTTGCCCACAACCCTTGGGTTTAACATGAATGACCCACGTGCTGGCTTTTCCCCATTAACTGCCAGGTTTTTACTTCCCATGTAGGGAAACATGGATGAGAAGAGGTTAGATTTTGCCATTCATCTTCCTCACGATAAGGCTTTCCACTAAACAGCACAATCACGTCTCAGAAGCCACGTCCTTTTAGAAACTTAAAAACTAATTAATATCTTTTCTTGACACAGTTCCGCTCTAAAAGCGGAGGAAAACTGCGTTTTCATTACTTTTGCAGCGGGGCCACTGCACGGCAGCACCGGAGAGCAGCAGCCAGGAGCAATTACAACCTGGGGAAACGCTTCCCAAAAAAGCACGTGAGCGACACGCGCCCCACCGGCTCCGCGGGCCTGGTTAATGCCACAGCCGCTACTTTGGCTACGGGAGCCGGGAAACGCCCCCGACTGCTGAGTGAGGGTCTGCCCCAGAGAATCGCTGCCTCGGGGGGCTGCAGGCGAGGAGGTGCCGCAGAGGCGTCTCGCAGGTGAGAGCCAAGCGCGGCCACGGGGCTTTAGCCAGCCTGGGCACTGCGAGCCCAGGTGGGTCTGGCTGCAGCGCTCCTCGACGGCAGGCCCCGAGGATGCCGCGATTGATTGTCTCATTGGGCTCTCACGGGGATTAGATAAGGATTAGAAACCTTCGCAGCGGCCCGGCTCAGCCGCGCATTAGGGAGCCTTCCTCGCTTTCTAGCCTCGCAGCAGAGCAGCGCTTAACGTGGAGTAGCGCTGGTTTAGCGGGAAAAGTCAATAAACCGGGAGCGCCCCGGCAGACGGAGGATGGGGAGAAGGGAGTTAGCAAAGCAAGAGCTCCTCAGCAGAGCCCGTCGGGCAGCGCACCCAGCCGGGAGCCGCACTGCGCGAACCCCGCGGTACCGGCGGCAGGAATCCGCCCCCCGCTCCTCCTCCGGCCCTGCCCTGCCCTCCGCTCCCGCAGCCCCCGCCCGCCCGTACCTTCGTGGTGGAAGCTGCGGACGGTGTTGGCGCGGCTGGTCGCCCGCTCCAGCGGGAAGCCCAGNCCGCGGCCGGCACCGCTCACAGGGAAGGGAAGGGGCGGCCGCCCAGCAAAGCCAACTCCCCGCTGCGCTCCCGTCCCGACCCCCGGGCTACCCCCCACACACCCCGCCGAGCCGAGCCGCGGGGTTCGGGGCCGGCTCCGCTTCCCCCGCGGCGGGGCAGCGGCTTCCTCAGCGGAGGGGAAAGGAGAGCTGGTTTCCCTCGGCGGAGGGGAAGGAGGCGAAGGAGGGAAATACATATCCTGCTANGGAGCCGCACTGCGCGAACCCCGCGGTACCGGCGGCAGGAATCCGCCCCCCGCTCCTCCTCCGGCCCTGCCCTGCCCTCCGCTCCCGCAGCCCCCGCCCGCCCGTACCTTCGTGGTGGAAGCTGCGGACGGTGTTGGCGCGGCTGGTCGCCCGCCCCAGCGGGAAGCCCAGCGCCGCCGTCTGCCCCAGCTGCTGCCCCGCGTGCAGGCGGTAGAGGTCCAGCATGTAGGGCGGGATGACGACGTCTTTGCCGGGGCTGGGCCGCCGCTTCAGCCCGAACATGTGGAGCAGGCGCAGCTCGAACTCGCTGAGCAGGTCCTCGGGGCGCTGCGCGGCCGAGGCGGCGCGGCCCGGCTCGCTGAAGCGCCGCCGACCCACCTCCGGCATGAGCCCGGCCGCGCCGCCCAGCAGCGCCTGGCAGAGCAGCAGCGCCAGGAGCGNCCCTCGGCGGAGTGGAAGAAGGCGAAGGAGGAAAATACATATCCTGCTACGTCCTTAGCCAAACCCACAGGATGACATTCTCCCCCGTGAAACTTTGGACTGGATTATTATAATAGTAATAATAGTTATGATTAGTGTCCCGTCCCCCCTCTCTCTTCCAGAGCGCTAGCACCTCCGCCGTAGCCCACGGAGTCATCCTGCGGAGAAGGCTTTCAGCGGATCTGCGACCGCCGGAGCTATACCTGTGTGCAGCAGCAGGGGTTGTGTCTGCAGGAGGGTGTTCTGCTCTCGGGGTGTTTTTCCCGCATCACTTGGTGTTACTCCAAACTTCGCTGCGGCTCCTCTACAGCTGCCGAGCAGAAAATAGAAGTTCCCTGAAGTGCAGTCCGCCTCGGAAACATACTTTTAGCAGCTGGTTGAGGAGGCAGAAGGCAAGTCCCAGCCAGGGAAAAAGCTTCTCCCTTTTAAAAGCAGCGATCGTGAAGTTGCTTCTTCTTCTTCCTCCTCCTCCTCCTCGCGTGTGTGTGCCTGCCCGTGAATGGGTCCCTACGTGTCTACGGAGTTAAAAGGCTCCTTTTCAAAAATGTCCTTTGCATCACGCTCATCAGACAGATGGACATTTACCGAGACTCCCGCAGCAACATCAAGATGAAGCTTGACTTGTCTCCGCTCCCTTAAAAAAGAAAGGAAAAAGGAGGGAGGAGGGTAAATAAAAGAGAAAAAAAAAAAAAAGGGGGGGGGAGCCGCCCGCCGCCGTCCCGCGTGGAGCGGCCGCGCTAGGGCACCGCGCCGGGCTCCCCGCCGGCCCCGCACCGCACCATGGCCGGGGGTGGCCGCCCGCCGCCGCCGCCGGGGCTTTTTGTTGCGCGGCGATGTCACGACCCCGGAGGCTCGGGGGCCCGCGCCAATCACAGCCGCCCTGTGGGAGCGGGCTGCGGCCCCGCACGGCTTTTAAAGGAGACGCCGCCTCCCTCCCTCGTTCCTTCCCTCCCTCCTCCCTCGCCCGCTCCCTCCCTCGCCGCGGCTGCCGCCCGCGCCCGGGTCGCAGTGCCGCCGGGGCGAGGGATGGGGCGAGCGGCCGTCCCGTTAAACTGTGGTACCGGCG